>CM066037.1:358373985-358693258 GCA_033557465.1 Ichthyophis bannanicus
ACACCATGTAATGCCTTGTGTGCCTCATGTGCAGCCTAGGGGGACTATGGATGTCAGCATGTGAGTTTTGTGTAGACATATATGTTTTCGAGGGGCGGTTTTAAAACATGCTAGCGAAACCTCCACTGTCTCCACAGTAACATTTGGGGGTGACCCATTGTGGTGTAGGTGTGTGAATAAGAGGGTTTCCTGTGTCAGATGTTACACTGTAGCCACCTGGTCCCACATGTCCACACCCGCACAACGGTTTAGGCTGAATTGACTACATGAAACCACATATGTCAAACATTATGTCAACAAATGAATGGTTATTTGTTAGTGAAGCTCTGGTCCACTGTTTTCCACATGCAGCTAACATGGTGGGGTGTCGGGGAATGTGGTCCTGTTTTGAAACTAGGCAACGGCAGGGGTTACACATATAGCCACAAAATAGTGGTGTATGAGGGGTTGGACACCTTGATACATAAGGGCAAAAACCTGGACACAGGCAATGCTCGAACACATAGTTCCCCTGTTGTGGACATGGATGATGTGTGCCAACACTGTGCCAGTAAAATAGCTCACAGGGGGGACGTGGCTGACACGATATGCAACAGGAACAACCTTGCATATGTTTACTGTCCACAACCTCCATCCGCCCCCAGCCTTGACTGTCTGGTATGGTTTTGGCTAATGAGGGTGGTAGTTGTTGCCGTGCTTGTATCCAATTACAAAAGCACACAATAAGACTTACTCTTCTTGTTAGGGTTTTATTCCAGTCCCTGTGAGGTTTTTCTTCTTTTACAAACCAAACAGTAAGTATAGCCCTAACTTGGCTTATAACATAAAGTAACTGGGAAAACACAAATAGCTTTCTTCAGCATATAACGTCAAAACAAAACAAGAGAACAAACAGCCTACTTTGTCTGTTTGTCTAGGGAGGAGAGAGAGAGAGAGTTTGTAGCCTTTGCTACCTGCACATGAATTAAGGTTACACAAACCTTTACCCTTAAGGGGTACTCAGGTTCTTTTATAGTAAAAGAAACAATTCCATTAATTCAGTATCTTCTAATGTACCAGAATCGTCATATTCCATCAACTCTGGTCCGGAGGAATCTGCATTGCCCACGTCTACTGTGGAATAAAAAGTATGGCAGATTTGCCTCATTAGTTAGGAAAGTTCCTCTTCCTCTGAATAGCACTGCTTCCCGGGGGAAGGTCACCAAACTCTGTATGCTGTTTTACTAGAACCCGGCCCCCGCTGGTGCTTCAGTGGGATAGCTTAGGTCTCTTGCTTAGCTTGCTAGCTGAGTAATTGGGATACGCTCCCTGCTGGGTCTGCCTCAGCTCTCCCGATTCAGCTGTACCCGATTGCCAAACTGTGTAACGGCGTTTCTCTGGAGCTAAGAGTTCACTGTAATAAGGGATGTCGTCTGCTTCTCTCGGTAGGTGAAACCCCCTTCTTTTAATACATTTATAAACAGGAGAACACGTGCTATCAGCCTCTGAATGTCTAGGCTTTGTAAGGGTATTTTTCTGCCTCCAAGACTGTTCTCTCTTAGAAGGCAGATATCCCTTATATCCCTTCTTTACCCCTGAATCTGCTTGTTGTAGTTTTCTTATATTTCACTTGCCTTCTCTCAGAGCCACACAGGTCTCTGGCCTCTTTCCATAATTCCTCTCTCCAGGATTGCCTACTCGGCTCCTCTCTCCAGGATTGCCTGTGAGAACGCCTCTCTCTCCAAGGCTGTTGCTCTCTCCAAGCGTGCCTCTCTCCTCCAAGCTTGCTTCCCACTCGAAGGTAGCCTCTCTCTCCAAGATTGCCTGTCACTCCAAGATAGCCTCTCACTCCAAGGTAATCTCTCACTCCAAGGTAGTCTAGCTCTCCAAGGTTGCCTCTAACTAGAAGCTTGCCTCTCCCTACCAGGCAGACTCCCAATGAATGTTTGGTAGTCCGTTTTATCCATGTATTTTCTGACTCCACCTTTCTTCAGCTGCGCTTCATTAGGTGAAGCAGAGTCCCGTGCCTTACTCCCGGGGTGTGTCTCTCCAGGCTCTGGGCACGTGTGCTTTCGTTGTCCCTGGCAACTGTCAAGCATTCCTTCATTCATCCTGTCACTTTTTCCTTGATCATTCATACTGCTCAGCATTCTTTCAGGCTGCCTTAGGTCCACCCTGTGACAGTACGCATCATAAACATAGTAGCCGCCTGTGGCTAGGTAGCTGCAGCACGGGACCGGTTTGCAACAAATGTAGTCCGGGCCTCCAACCCCGCCATGTCATAGATACACACGGGAACACATGGTCAGTCACTGGACACACACAGTGTATGTAGTTAATGCCAGCTGTTTATTGTCACAGCATTTACGTCATATTAATGTACCTTTACAAACATCACAATGATAATTGTGTGATTTTCATCCCAGCCGTGTATGTGACACACCATGAACATAGGAGTGTCATCTCTGAGCCTTTCAAAAACATAACATACAACATCCCCAAAACAGGTGAAACATAGACATAAATGATGCAAATGATCAGTGCACCAGAGACAGGCTTTGACAAACATATTACAACCGGATGACAACATCATTGTTTTGGATCTACGTGGTCGGCCACGCCTGCCACGTTGGCCCCTCCTCCCTCGTGGGTCATGGGCCACCTCATGAACCGGTGGTGGTGGTGGTGGGGGTGGGGGTGCAGGTGCAGCTCGCCGTAGCACATCAAGTATGCCCTCAAGTGCTTCACATATCCGTGTGAGTGGCATGGCTCGTATCTCCGCACGTGACTGACGCAGCTCCTCACACACCTCCCTTGTGTTCTGCTGCACTGCCATGTGTATCCTGTCCATAACGCGTATGATGCCTGTGCATGGGATACAGGGTGGTCAATGACATACCTCTCCACTAATACACCGTAGTACACAAAAAATGTCATGCACATCCAACACTATTGAATATGTGATAGGGCAGAGTCCAATTTTAACATGGATAGAGTTAACATACATATTTAACACAGTGTTAGAGGTATTCAAAGCCTAAATGACAATTTACAGGACCTGGATGTGTGAGGCCAAAACCACAATCTACAGGATCTGCATACACACCGAAATACTACAGACGTCACAACAGGATTGTGCAATGATAACTATCACCTTTCCATTGTGTTAGGGGAGGTGCAGCATGCAGCACACACAAATAACTGTGATGAGCAGCATTAGGGAGGGACAGGGGACGGTATGGAGCACGCCAGCAACAGGGAGATCACAGCTGGAGGGTTTATCACAATTGCTCATGGCTACAGGGGATAGTTTTGCAAATGTGTGGGATGCAATGTGAGGACAGGGATGTGACAGCTGACGTTCACAACGTGCAGTGCTGCTGCACATATGTGAGACCTGCGGGTTTTAAAACACCTTATGTAACACAGAGGGCGGTTTGTGGATATTATACATTAGGCAATGTGATACACATGGAGGGTGTGGACAAAGCTGCCAGAGTCCCAGAGGGCCACACCATAGGTGGACCATAGCAAGGGAACATTGACGGTGCATGATGGGACATACACAGCTAGTGGTACGAACTGTTGCAGGACAGTGAAAGCCTGAGTTGACACGGTCTGCTTAGGATGTCAGTAGGCATGATAGGTGGTGGCTGTTGTTTGTCAACTCTTTTACATCTCAACATAGGCATTTTCAGACATATGTGTTGATGTGTGAGAGTTCCAAACAGTGTTAAGCCATACATTGCGCACCTATCTATTTGCACAGGGAGCGCCATTTCAGGTGTCACCATGCATCGGACACATTTGTCCCCAAATCCCGCAGGTGATGTGCCTACCCACCTCACCCCGTTGAGGTGTCCCCAATGACAGAATGGTTTTCCCTGCACCTCTCCCAATGTTCTGTTATTACCTCAGCAATGACTGAGATGACATGTAGATGGAGACTGTCTCTCTTACCAATCAGTATAGGACACATAAGCGTATTTAATGATTTGCCTAGGCTCTGTTAGACACACGGGTGCGATGGATAGGATATCTATGCAAACCTTGTCCTAGAATAGACACAATGCAAACTATGTTTGTGTCTGCAAACCTTATGGCCCTCCAGAGGGACCTAGCAGAGTGAGGGCGTGTTCCCCCCCCCCCCCCCATCTGCTACTGGTGCAACAACATGGCAATTACACAGTGAAAATTGTCAATTCATCACACAGCCAATGGGACTGTGTAGGTGAGGGCGTGACATGCGTAGGGGTTTGGCATGCGTTGGTTCCCAACACAATATGTGTTCCTAGTGAGGGTGTACAGCGTAAGATGGCATTTGTGTTGTGCTAGGACCCGTAATGGTCTATGGGGAGTCTGGAGCACGCATGAGTTGTGGAATGCAGGCCCATGTCTGCTGTACGGATATTGGAGTCTCAGAGATAGGCCTGCACATGAGATGTTTGGGGATGTAGTGTCTTACAGTGTCTGGTGTGTCTTCTGGGGTTCCAATACCGATGCCTGTGTTGTGTGCACTATTTGTAGCATCATGGATGTTGTTATGCTTACATCACCGTGTGTGATGTTGATGTTGGTTTGACATGTGATGGGGTGTTGTTGTATGACAGGACTATGTATGGTGTGATGGGGACATTTGCTGAACTATTGGCTGATGAGGTGATTCCAAACTGTTAATGGATGACTGAGGTTCCCCAGGAAATTGCCTGTTGCAAGGACTGCAATGCATTGGATGCTGGTTGAGTCAGGAACTGCAAGGCAGTTGATGCTGGCGAATGAACAGAATGTGATGGTGCCCTGACACTTTGCGCCAGAGACTTATATATGTTTTGGGGGGGGGGGGTGATACATCTACCATACACCTGTTCCTGTGAGGTTATGAGTGGTTTGAGTAGGCCATGATAAGCACGTGAGCAACTGTGAGGGACGTGCGGGACAAACAACTGTGAGATGCTGGGTATGTTCAGGCAGCAGGATAAATGTTCTGATGGACACAACAATATTTTGGAGGTGGTCTGCCAACTAGACATGTGATGATTGTCACAGGGTGGACCTAAGGCAGCATGAAAGAATGCTGAGCAGTATGAATGATCAAGGACAAAGTGACAGGATGAATGAAGGAATGCTTGACAGTTGCCAGGGACAACGAAAGCACACGTGCCCAGAGCCTGGAGAGACACACCCCGGGAGTAAGGCACGGGACTCTGCTTTACCTAATGAAGCGCAGCTGAAGAAAGGTGGAGTCAGAAAATACATGGATAAAACGGACTACCAAACATTCAGTGGGAGGCTGCCTGGTAGGGAGAGGCAAGCTTGTAGTGAGAGGCAAGCTTGGAGAGAGAGACTACCTTGGAGTGAGAGATTACCTTGGAGTGAGAGGCTATCTTGGAGTGAGAGATTACCTTGGAGTGAGAGGCTATCTTGGAGTGACAGGCAATCTTGGAGAGAGAGGCTACCTTCGAGTGGGAAGCAAGCTTGGAGAGAGGGGCAAGCTTGGAGAGAGAAACAGCCTTGGAGAGAGAGGCGTTCTCACAGGCAATCCTGGAGAGAGGAGCCTAGTAGGCAATCCTGGAGAGAAGACTTGTGGAAAGAGGCCAGAGACCTGTGTGGCTCTGAGAGAAGGCAAGTGAAATATAAGACAACTACATCAGCAGATTCAGGGGAAAAGAAGGGATATAAGGGATATCTGCCGTCTAAAAGAGAAGAGTCTTGGTGGCAGAAAACTACCCTTATAAAGCCTAGACATTCAGAGGCTGATAGCAAGTTATCTCCTGTTTATAAAGGTGTTAAAAGAAGGGGGTTTCACCTACCGAGAGAAGCAGAGGAAATCCCTTATTACAGTCAACTCTGAGCTCCAAGAGAAACGCCGTTACACAGTTTGCAATCGGGTACAGCTGAATCGGGAGAGCTGAGGCAGACCCAGCAGGGAGCGTATCCCAATTACTCAGCTAGCAAGCTAAGCAGTGACCTACGCTATCCACTGAAGCACCAGCGGGGGCAGGGTTCTAGAAAACAGCATGCAGAGTTTGGTGACCTTCCCCAGGGAAGCAGCGCTATTCAGAGGAAGAGGAACTTCCTAACTAATGAGGCAAATCTGCCACACTTTTATTCCACATTAGAAGTGGGCAATGCAGATTCCTCCGGACCAGAGTTGATGGAATATGAAGATTCTGGTACATTAGAAGATACAGAATTAATGGAATGTTCTCTCACTATAAATGAACCTGAGTACTCCGTAAGGTAAAGGTTTGTGTAACCTTAATTCTATGTGCAGGTAGCAAAGGCTACAAACTCCCTCTCTCTCTCCCTAGCCAAACAGACAAAGTATGCTGTTTGTTCCTTTCTTTTGTTTGACGTCATATGCTGAAGACAGCTATTTGTGTTATCCAGTTACTTTATGTTATAAGCCAAGTTAGGCTATTACTTTCTGTTGTAAAAGACGAAAACCTCAAAGGGACGGGGAATAAAACCCTAACAGAGGAAACAGTCTTATGTGTGCTTTGTATAGATACACGCACGGCACAACTACCACCCTCATGAGCCAAACCATACCAGCAGTCACGGCTGGGGCGGGTGAGGTGTGACACGATGCTGAGTGAGCACACCTCATGCACAGTCCTGCTGGATGTGACTGGGGCATTTGCAACTTGGAAATGGCAGCTAAATATGTCAGACTACACGTGTTTATTATATTTTAATAGACATATGGAGGTTTAACATAACTACAGACATTATGTTGTTCATTGTGTTTTTTGCAAGCGACAAAGTATGTGTCGCTGTAGTGATTGATAATAGATGTCATTATTGCGACCTCAGATCTCATTCACATGTTACCCTCTACACTGTTGGCTCTCATTCCATGGTTGCCTTGTTTGTCTCGGGTTTTAATGTATCTCCTAATGTAAGTGTGGTTTGGTAGCTGGTGTATGATGTTGTATGGTTGTCTTTTGAAAGGCAAATGAGGGCATTTGGGTCTCTCACTCAGAACTGACATTGGCAATTGCTACCATTCCCCAGTACGTTCTGTAATGTCCTCTGTGATATTGTCAGTGTTGTGGTTTGCAAGGTTGTGTATGGTGATATCTGTATGCAGGTATTGGGGTCAGGATACAGTGTGTATGATATTGCCTCTACATGTGCAGGCGTTGTAGAGGTTCCACCTGTGTATTGTCATGTGCAATACATTAGTCCTCCTTTGTAACCATGTGCTCATTAATATGCATGTGTCATACTCATCATTGTATGGTTACATACAACACCCATGTCACGTTAGCCACCTATGATAATGTGGACCATCACAGACTAATGACACATAGACCCTCAATCAGACTGGGATGTATTTGTTCACAGCGGATGCGATTTGGTGATGGTTTGGTGGGGTTGCTGACAGGGAACATGTTTATGGGCTTGACTGTGTGCAATTCAGTATATGTTATTTTTGATCCTCCCTGGGAAATAGCACTATGTGTTCACCCAAAACAAACAGATATAATAGGTGTATGCTTAATACACCTCTGGGACACCTTGTATATGGGTGACCTTCCGCATTTGATGAGATCGCTGCATATGCTATTTGCCCCTTACCTGGGAAGCCAGATTGTGGGTAATGTTGGCTTTGTGTGGTACCATCACTGAGGAAGGTTACATTGACTTATATATGGTCTTTGTTTTGGGTGACTATGGGTTATTTGTCATACTGTTGTTTACAAGACATGTGAGTGTCTGCAAAGAGGCATACTGGTGTCAGGCCAATGTCTGCATCTCGTAATTAACTGATGACCTGCTGCAACGTACACACCATTGCTCCTAGGTCTGCATCTGTGTGTCTCACCTGACCGTAGGCTGTTGTGATTTTACAACATGCTAACCTCATTTACTATAGGCCAGAACATTTCTTCCACACATGTCCCATATAAATGACCCATACATGTAACACTGTGTACAGTAACGTAGCAACATCCAGCACACAAACAACAACTACAGATTAGTGCTGCTTGTGTTGTGGTTGTGACAGTCATTTTTTACCCACCGTCAGCATCGCGATGTGTTGATGCACCATAGGCCCTCATCTCTGCCCTCATCATCTCTGGGACAGATGTAGCTGTGTCTACGGACACGCTGGGTTGTTGCGTCTGCTCGATTGCTGCAGCCCCCAGTGGTGATATGGTGTGTATGGGTTGATCCAGGGACTCCGCACCTGCACTTATGCTGCCCCCTGAGACTGCAGGTTCTGCCTCGAACAGACTCATTGGGATTGGGATTGGGATGTCCACCTGCTCCTCCTCCTCCAAAACATCCTCCCCCTCCTGCTCCTCCACCTCCTCCTCCTCAGCCACCATTGCACTGTAGTCACCTGTATTGTGAACAATCAGAGAGAGAACAGCTATGTTTAAGCAAAACACATATGTGTACATGTGTGCTACAGACACCACAGACATGATGTGTTGGGTTGGCGCAATTGTGCTGCATACAGTACCCAATACACCATCCCATACGCGTGTTTCCACACCATGTAGTTGTTCCTGCGGCACATGTGTATGCTTTGGCTTAGCAATGATTGCATGTTTGCCATGTTTCTGGTCATGTTTCCATTCCACATGTTTCACCATCCCCTCCATTTCGGCATCTATGCCAGATATGCAGACACATGCCTGTGGATGCCCACACCCTCACATCTGCTTTTGCCATACACTGTATGTCTGCCTTGGATAGTGAATATGGCACATATGTGTTCAGACATGTTATGTGCTCATTGCTACATGTGATTGACAGGGACCCATTGTGCAGCGGACGACAGGTGGCTTGCTCCTCTGCCCCACTGAGATGCACATGTTGCACTGTGTTGATACAATGACACACAAACATGACATGATCAATGGCCCCCACACTCATACAGGGGATGGCAATCACAGGTGCGGTGTTGGTGTGGTCACCGTTGTGTGTGGGTTTCATAGTTACAGATGTGTAGGGGATGGTTTCTGAAACAAAGTGTTTATGTTGACCAGGGACCTGTCAAACAAACAGGTTGGAGAAGGCTTTTTCACAAACATGTGCCACCAGGATAGCAAAATGAGGTTGGATTTGTCACACATCTGTAGGTGTCTGTGCAGATGACAGATCTCTGAGGAATGCTAATAGTTCCCCTGAACCTGTAGGTGACACTTAGTGTACATACCTGCTCGAGGATGTGCCGTATCTAGGGCCTCAGGAAGTCCACGCAGGTACATGTGTCCCAAACGTGTTGCCAGCTCTTGTTCAAGGGGCGACAATGTTGGTATAAAGGGGCCCCCCCCACCTGTGCCCATAGCATGCTGTCTCTCTGCAAGCATGTGCTGACGTACCCCTCGTTTGATATCAGAGTACCTTTTTTTTAGACCTTCCACATCACGTGGGGGACACCCTGCCTCAGACAGTGCCTCGCGTACATCCTCCCACACTGCCATCCTGGTGGCCACTGTTGTGCGGCTGCTCAAACGCCCAAATAAGACATCATAGTTTTCTATCACATGTGACAGTAAAATATGGTTCTCCCTGTCACTGAACCTTACAGCTCTCTTCCTCTGTGTAACAGCCACAGGTATCCTTTTCCTTTTGGCCCTTTGCCTGTACTCTACCTGCTGTGGCCCAACAGATGGTCCTGGCTGTTCCTGGCTAGGCTGTGAGGTGTGTGCCCTGGGTGTCTCACCAACAACTTGCTGCCCCACATCCTCCACCCCCTCACCCTGATCCTCTCTGGCGCTGTCCCTCTCCATCTCCCTCTTCAGCACAGGATCCTCGCAAATAAAACAACGCACCTGAACAGAACAGAACACAGACGGAAACAGAGGGGACAAGGGCAGTACAATACAGCACAGAGTCCTGAACACAATAGCACAGGTAACCTTAAAGGCCAAAAGGAAATATTACAACACCCAACAGTAATGGTAACAATTATTCTCTCTGTCTTGTGTGGCCTACTCCTATGGCAAACCGTCCCCTTCGAATTCGCTGTACCTCTCTATCTCCCTCCTTTGCCTGAAGCACGTTCAGCACAGCTTCTTGCCCTATTAGTCCCTGTGACTGTCTATCTGAACCCTCCCTGTGCAGCACTGCCAACACAGGCTCTCTAGCTCTCTCTGTAACTCTCTGTCTGTTTGTGGAACTCCTCTAACAACCCTCAACGTGTGCCACGTGCGCAGCCTTATTTATAGGGTTTTTCCACGCTTTTCTCTTTGCACATGCGCAATTGTGCAGGTATGGTGCTCGTGCGCCGTCCTCGTGCACGCTTACGCATGGGCGCCGTCCTCGTGCACGCTTACGCGGACATACGCACATGCGCCCTGCGACACCTATTGACGTGTGACGCATGGGCGTCTGTGTGCGTTTTACGCATGCATGTGGCGATGCGCATGTGCGTGACACCACGCACAGGCAGACACCCATGCGTAGGTTGGCGCATGTGCGCCACGCAAGAGAGACGTATGCGTGCATATGCACATGCGCGTTAGACGGTAGGGCACAAACACCAACCCTATAAATGCCGTGCCATGCCTCTCCACGTTGTGGGTTGTAGGCGAGGAAGAGTAGGAGTGTGTTTTGAGACAGAAAGGAGGTGAATCCAAACAGGTGTATTTGTCAATTCTGTTCTTGTTGTTTGTAGTAGTTATTGTATTTTCCTGTCTGTGTATAGTGTTGTGTGCTTTTTGGTTTGTAGACTGCTTAGTTTGATTTGTCTGTGTGTCTGAGTGTGTTTGTGTAGTTGGGCGGGAGGAGTTAATGGCACATATCTTTCTTCAGTCATGTGTCCTGTGTAGTGGGCAGATGCTGCGGTTGCCGGACAGGGGAGATGGTGTCCATGGAGCTGTGGCACAGGGCATGGGTGTAGTCCCGCAGCAACTCAGTCCTGCAGCTGTGGGGGCTGTCCAAGCTGGTGCTGTTCGTGCACGGCGCAGACGGCGTGCCGAGGTGCAGGCTCGGCAGGAACGCCTCTACAGGCCCAGGGCCCAGCTCCAGGACATGCGAGAGGACCAGGTCATCTCCCTTTACCGACTGAGCACAAGGGCTATTAGGGAGCTGTATGAGGATCTCAAACCTGACCTCCAGCCCCTGACAGATCGGTCCCATGCCATACCAGGTTTAGTCAAGCTCCTTGCTGCTTTACATTTCTTTGCCTCTGGCTGTTTCCAGTCATCTGTGGCCGCAGTAGGTGGTATGAGCCGCCCCACCTTCTCACGCTGTCTCCACCAGGTACTGCGTGCCATGGTCAGCCGGGTGGGGAATTACATAGCCATGCCCCACACTAGGCAACAATGGAGGACCCTGAACCAGGCCTTTGAGGCATTAGCCGGGATACCACACGTGATGGGAGCTATTGATTGCACACATGTTGCCCTGGTCCCGCCTAGAGACAGGGAGGTAGCGTTCCGCAACCGCAAACACTACCATTCCCTGAATGTTCAGGTTGTATGTGATGCAAATCTGCATATTCTGAATGTGGTCCCTAGGTTTCCAGGGTCCACCCATGACTCCTATATCCTGCATCACTCGGCAGTATTCACACAATTTGAGGATCACCGTTACGGGGACTGTGTATTGCTTGGTGAGTATGTCAGGACCACCTATCGGTTTATGACTTTCTACATGTGTGTATTTGTAGTACCATATGATGCAACATGTTTATATCAGAACATGCAGCTAATATTTGAGATATGTTATATAGAGGACTGCTGTACGTTTCAACTATTACAGCCGTCTCTAGGTCCATGTACACTACAAACATGAACCATTGAACATGATCATCCTAATAGTATATGATCATAACATGCACATGGTGTACATGTGAAGACACCCCTGTGCTTATGGCCCTGGTGTTGCTGATTTCCCCAAAATGTGTTTTGGAGGCACCAGCAAACATGTCTTGGGGGGGGGGGTGGTGGCCCCTCACATACACCTGTGATACTGTTTAATAGTTGCCTCCTAATTGTATGCCATTTAACATTGATGTTGTTGATAATCCATACAAGTAACCCGTGTCATGTGTGTCTTAGTGTAACCCACACACTCTGTAATGCAGTTGTCACCCTGCAAGCCAAGGATAACATGAGGGGGTGTAGAGCAATATCTTATGGGTGATTTTTAAATGTTCTACAGGCACAACATGTGTGCATATCTCTGTCCACACTTCTTGGCTATGTCACAGCTGGGTGGAAACACAACATAGGTGTTAACGTACCTTTGTGCACTGTAGATGCGCACAAGTTAGTATCATCTTGTCTGGACATCCTCATATATGTTAACATTATTGATTTGTGACGGCTAAAGCAAGGGCAATACGTGGGTGCATACAAACAGGTTACACAACCAGCTACACAGGAGGCTACTTTGCGTATGTATATGTTTTTGGCCCTCACTCATGAGGGGTACAGTATGCATGTTTGACATCCACAACTTCCTAACAATTTAGACAAAATGGTTAAACAGCAAAGGATGGCTATTACAGTGCTTTGCCACCAACACTGCATGTGGGAATGTACTGACACATATGGATATTTGTACCCTACACAACATGATGTGTATAGGTGATATTGCGTACATTGTGCCATAGCTCCCTGGCATACATGTTGGGGGGTGGGGGTGTCGGTCACGTAGATGTCAACATGTTTTACAAGGGTTACAGTTCAGACATACACTTGGATTATGTGATTTGTGGATTGCTGTTGGAGTCTCACAGTGGCGGTGAGGCCGATCTGGACAGTAACTGCATGACAATATGCATGTTACACACACCCACACACACCCACACACACTAACAATCTGTGAAGGGATAGATGGACATGTTGTTTTATTTGTGATGGGTGTACGTGCTCGAGAGGCCATGTGCTCATTTTAAGTCATTTTCTGTCACCTTTTGGTTTTTCCTTTCCAAATATACTAGTTGTGGTGTTGTATCGTTCAGTCAGAATGTGTTGTGCATTGTTTTGTCACGTGTATTCAGGTGGAAGTAATGTTTGAAATGAGCTCCTGCATTCACATGCAACATTTCTTTCTGCAGGTGATGCAGGATATGGGTGTCGCCCCTGGCTGCTGACTCCTGTGCGTCAGCCACGGACACGTGCAGAGCGGAGGTACAATGAGGCCCATGCCTCCAGTCGCTCAGTCATTGAGCGCACCTTTGGCGTGTTAAAGAGCCGCTTCAGGTGTCTGGATAGGACAGGTGGGGCCTTACAATATAAAGCACACACTGTTGCCGAGATAATCATAGCCTGTTGCATCCTGCACAACATTGCTCTCAGGCACGATATCCCTGCAGAGATTAATGAGGATCTGGAGGAGGATCCAATGTGCTCCCCTGAGCGTGCCAGTGCTGACACACGGGAGGGCACAGCAGTCAGGAGGAGGGTGATTGCAGACATCTTCTCATGTACGTATTGGTTATCTTCCCACAATAATGTTTTCTACTATGTGCGTAATGGTTAGTGAGTTTGATGTTTTTCTAAAGCTAGAATGTTGATGTCACACTCCATGTGCATTAGAAGCTCAATGCCAACATCACATGTAGGCATGAGTGTGACACAATGAATGTGGGCAGGGCTCAGCAGCATTTGTTGGCAGCTGATGTGTGTGGTTGTTGTTCTTTTTTTGGGAAAGTTTAACAGTCACATTCCCATCTAGTGTCTGCTTCTGGGAGATGCAGCTGTTGTACACATGCAGGTTTTTGGTAAGATGCTATGGTATGAGCACAGTATCTGCCATATGGTGTGCTTTACACGTTGTGGGTTTGTCTGTGTTTGTGAACATTTGTCCTTTGGGGAGTGTAAATATAACAACAAATAGTGTGGGTTTGGTGGTTGTTCAGCTCCTCTGACATGCCTATGTTTGTGTTCTCCTCATGTGTGTGGCACAAAGTCATACATAGCAGAGTACACATGCTTAGTGCAACTATGTCTGGATGGTAATAACTATGTCTGCGGACTGTAAATGTAAACCCTACAGTGTGTACACATGTACTGGTAAACAAGTAGATATGACCTGGATCTGTTTAGGGATGATGACCTGCCATTGCCCATCACGGGGGTGGGTTTGGAAAATGTTTCCATTGAAGAGTATACCGTCACTGCAGTGATGCATGTCTACACACATGGTGAGATGACACAGGCCAAAACAGCAAGGAGTGGGTAGTGGTAGCCAATCTGGGCCATATATGTGGGAGTGGCTTGTGTTATTACAGGTTTTTAATTGCGTACAGAAAATATCTCGCTGATGCTATCACAGCATCTGACATCATGCATGTGCTACAGGCTGTGTATGTGTGTAGGTCAGGGGAAATGAGTCTATATGAGTAGATACATTGCAAACACGAGCAAGTGTCGGTTATGATGGCATAAAAACAAAGAGCTAGGGGACAGGTATTTCTCTGGCCTACACATCTGGGATATGCATGCTTTGACATTGTCATTGACACACAGTGGGATGGCATACAGCCATCATGGTTTACTGACAGACAGACATGTGTGTGTGTTGTTGCCTACATGATGGCAATTTGGCAAACTATTTGGGCATGTCATCTGAACATAGGTGTCATTATTACTGCATGTATGAGATGTACGCAGCAGGATATGTATTTGAGCAGTGGATACAGGAGGTCCACCTGCATATTTCCTATGTGTTGTAGCAATTGTCAGTGGGTTAACATACACAATCTGGTCACCATAAAACAGGGACAGGGGTCAATGTTGGCAATATGGTGGGTCACTGGTATTATTACGAGCTTGGCATGAGGTCGACCCATGCTGGTAGCACACACATCTATTTCTGTGTGTGTAAACGGACAGAGAGTTAACACACGAAAGTGAGTGAGATTACGGACAACATAGAGATAGCCTACAACACCTCCATGATGCCTATTACATGTGAGACATCTGTACATTGTGATAGACAGCAGTCACTCAGTGTGTGATGTTGTGGGGTCTGACAGCTGGGGGCATGAAGGTGCAGTGTCTGATACACAGCTTGACCATGACATATGTTGGCTTCTCTTGTGTCTCCAAATGCACAGGACATACTTTGTACGGATACTGATTTTGAGATGCATTGCCATGTGACTCTACCTCCTGGAAGATGCAGTGATTTTGGGTTGGTCAATCTACATAGACATTGTGTGTGACTGTGGTCATGTGAATAATATGTCTTGTGAGATTTCTCATATTGGGCAGATGCTTGTATTTCATATTTTCAAACCTGTGCCTCACTAACCCATCTCTCTCTGTGTTCAATCATATCCCCATGTGCTTGTGTTCAGCATGTCCTCTGGCACTGTCTCCATGCGACATGTACAACATACATGCATGTGTGTGTAGGTTGTGGTTTGGTGTAGTTTACCGCCACTTTCAACGTCCCCAAAAATGTACTATCAGACAACAAAACGCTCTCATAACATGTTTCCTGTGTATTTATATCTACAGACATCCACATGTGCACATACAGGCCATGTGTTAGAGATGGGACGCTTAACTTTACATACTGTGTGTGTGGCTGGTTTTATAGGTTGCATGTGTGATGATGGATTGATCAGACATAGTACATTTTCTTCTGCTGTGAGGGGTCTGTGCACCTTCACATAATTGCCAGCAGTCATAACTCATACATAGGGGGGTTTGCCCTGTGACCATTATCTGCATGTGTTGTGTGCTGTGCATAGACATGTGTCTGTTGTTTACAGTAAGCACTGGTGTGCAACTTTGGTGCCTTTCAGATATGAACATGATGGTGACATGTATCAACAGTGGTTTGACCTTGTGATTCTACTCCTTTTGATGACATTGTCCCCTTTCATTGTGATGTAAGCTGGCTGTTTCGGGGCTCAAGGGCTTGATGACATACACCTGTTGCAAACACACGGTGGGTTTCACCTTTGTGATTTTGATTTGTGCAGTTGTATCTAACTGGTGATGATCTCATGTGTGCCTCCTGTGTATGTTAGATTTCCTTTATGCTCACATTAACAGATGCATATTGTGTGTAGCTATGAGACACTTGTGTGACATGAGCATGGACATGACCATATCCATGTGCCACCCGTGTCTATGGTTACCATTACTTATGTTGGCCACAACGTTTGTTTTAGTATTGATATCAGGTCATGTTTGCCTATGTATCCCTTTATTAAGAATTTAGTATGGTGTGACAGTCTGACATTTGTGTTGATTTTGAAATGTGTCAAACAATAACATACTTATCCTCTCCTGACACAGCACAGAGGACATACCAGACACATCTCTTACAGAGCATCTGTTGTCACCAACAACCACCTGATGGATGACAGAGCACCATGCAACTCTTTACCACAACATTTCCCCAGTGGATGTTTGAGCTATGAGAGTGGATCACATGACTGCGAAGGACAGTATTACTCTTTAACTGCTGATTTCCCCATGACAGAGGTGTCGAACGCAATGTTGATGCTATGGCTGGGTAGTGAGTGATGCTCAATGTAGTGGACACACATATACTTTGAAGGAATGTGCCATATTGCACACTGACACGTGACTATGCATGGCCAGAGTTGATATTAAACTGTTAACGTAACCTGATGAATTGCAGATACTATATTGACTTTGGACACTGATCCGCCCTTGTGCAGCAGCAACTGACATGGACAGTGTAGGTGCTACATTCAGACACAGTTGAGCTTTACAGGACTTTGTCCCAAGGGTGTGTCATAGCACCCACGATATGATGCTGGTTTCCTTACAACACCCATGTTTTTGGCATGTGACTGATGATGGGCCACTCCTCTTGTCAACATCTACCTGCTTTCCACCTGCACATGATACCGCCTTTACCTCCACAATGCTTTCCGAGCACACCGACATCTTGGACTGATGTTGTCATTGACCTAATGGTTTTGAAGGGCATGTGTGTCATCACTGTATCATGTTCCAATGTGACTGTTGCTTGTGCATATGACTGACTGTTTGTGAGACACAGCATGTGGGGCTATGACTTATGTGTGGTTCACTGTAATATGTTTTTACAAAATGTCCTTCCTCACATGCTACATCTTGTGTTTGTTTACTGTGCATACATGACAGTGTGCATATATGTACAGACCTTCCATTTGCCATTTACACGGGCCAGATTATGCCATGTGTTAGGGACACTCACATTGCCACATTATGTTTGTAGTGTGGCAGTGTGTGTGGCCATTCAACTTCTTCACTTGTGCATTCCATGTATCATGCTATATGTGACAACACAGTGTCTAACCAAAATGAAAGGGCAGGGTGACCTCCTTGATGGTGTTCTATGTGCATTGTTCTGCAGGATGTTTATTTCGGATTATTTCTGTGTTCATGTGGCTGTGCTACCTGTTACCATATGCTAATTGTGATGTTTATGATTGGTTTTGGCCACATTCTGACTGGTGTTTTTCGTAGATCAGCCATTATGATGAGAGCTTACTCATTACTTGTATTGCATGTTTAGTGACATGTAAAACATTTGCCAATATAGGTTTGGATGAGTGTCTGACTCCTGTGTGGTCAGATGTGTATGGTTTGAGGGACAGATGAGGTGTGTTGGGTCCGCAGCATGCAGTGTCTACTCTGTACCTGCACTCATATGTTGTTAACACATTTGCGACAAACAACAACAGGTGTGGGCAGGGGGGCTGCTGCCGGGTGCTCAGCATGCACCTGATGCACATTATATCTTGAGCCTTTAATGTGTGGTCAACAAAGTAACCTTACTGTAGGAGGTGGATTTGTGAGCTGCTAAGGGTGTTTCCCACTTTCACAGGGGATACGGTCAGCCTTCATATTATGATGCCACTGTCTACACTGTTTGTGATGTGTTACGAAAATAAATAAATGTATTTGACAGACATTTTCTCCGTCTGATGATTGATCATGGTAACAGACCTGGACTGCAATGTGTGCCTTTGTATCAGTCCTGACTCCTTGTGACCCACAGAGTACATTGTTCTCTTGTCAATGTCACTGTATGTAGATGATGTGGTATATTTTGTCACACCTCCTCCGCCCCAGCCTTGACTGCTGGTATGGTTGGGCTTTTTATGAGGGTGGTAGTTGTGCCTTGCTTCTGTATATAAACCACGCAGATGCACTTTCTTTCTTTTAGGGTTTTATTCCCCGTCCCTTGAGGTTTCTTCTTCTAACAACAGAAATTAACAGCATAATTTGGCTTATAACATAAAGTAACTGGATAACACAAATAGCTTCCTTCAGCATATAACGTCAAACAAAAGTAAATAACAAACAGCCGACGTTGTCTGTTTGGCTGGAGAGAGAGAGAGAGAGATGTAGCGTTTGCCACTTGAATATGGGAATTAAGGTTACACAAACCTTTACCTTAATGAGTATTCAGGTTCTTTTGTAGTAAGGGAACATTCCATCAATTCTGTATCTGCTAATGCTCCTGATTCTTCATATTCCATCAATTCCTGTCCGTTGGAATCTGCATTACCCCCTTCTAATGTGGAATAAAAGTATGGCAGATTTGCCCCGTCAGTTAGGAAGTTCCTCTTCCTCTGTGTAGCACTGCCTCTCTGGGGAATGTCACAAAACTCTGTATGCTGTCTTCTAGAGCCCTGCCCCCGCTGGTATCTCAGTGGATAGCTCAGGTCTCTGTATGGCTTGCTAGCTGAGTAATTGTGACACACTCCCTGCCGGGTCTGCCTCAGCTCTCCAGGCTCAGCTGTGCCCGATTGCAAACTGTGTAACGGTGATTCCCTTGGAGCTAGGCGTTCACCGTAATAAGGGATTTCTTCTGCTTCTCTGGGTAGGTGAAACTCCCTTCTTTTAAGACTTTTATAAACAGAAGAAAAGTTACTATCAGCCTCTGAATATCCAGGCTTTTTAAGGGTATATTTATGCCTCCAAGACTCTTCCCTTTTAGATGGCAAATAGCCCTTGTATCCCTTCTTTTCCCCAGTACCTGCTGTTGCAGCCTTCTTATATTTCACTTGCCTTTTCTCAGAACCACACAGGTCTCTGGACTCTTTCCACAATTCCTCTCTCCAGGATTGCCTACTCGGCTCCTCTCTCCAAAATTGCTTCCTTCTCAAAGGTTCCCCCTCTCTGAATGTTTGGTAGTCCGTTTTATCTATGTGTTTTCTGACTCCACCTTTCCTCAGCTGCGCTCCATTAGGTGAAGCAGAGTCCCGTGCTTTACTCCCTGGGTGTGTCTCTCTGGGCTCTGGGCACGTGTGCTTTTGTTGTCCCTGGCAACCATCAAGCATTCTTCCATTCATCCTGTCACTTTTTCCTTGATCATTCACACTGCCGTGCATTTTCTCATGCTGCCCTAGGTCCACCCTGTGACAATTTTCAACGTAAATGGGGGTATCCCAGACTTGCCCTATGACACAGGGAGTGCTAATGTGACTTTATCACTGGTTGTTTGGGGGCAAAGCCACTTTTCTATTCCCCATGTTACTTCTAGACTATTTGATCATACTGTCCCTTTTTGGGGTCCTTTACTGGTCATGTACATGGTGCACATGTGCTCACATCCTTGCACAGTGCCAGCTGTGTATGTGGCAGCCATATGGCACATCACTGTGAATGAATGGTTGACATACACACACACCCTTTGGGGTATTTGTGTTACAGTGTGCTCATTTTGCAGTTTGTGGGATTGTGTACAGTAATGTGTTTGAACTCTGTAGTTTGGGGTTTATCTTCCGCTTGTTTGGTTCTTTGGCACACTGGCTTAAATGCACCATTAGGTACCAACAGGTTCCTCACCTCTACACACACCCTTCCCTCTTTGCACTGTACAACAGGGTGCATCCTGTGTGCTTCATCCCCTTAACATATTCGTTGTTACATAGGTCTCTTACTTTATGGTTTAAACATGCCAATGCACGTAGTGATTTTGTTTGGCTGTGATTATGGTGGTGTGTGTGGTGCACCTTATTGCATGTTGATCTTTATCACGCCACAATCATCATTAGTCACCTGATCCACAGAGCGTCATGGGATGCCATGGTTTTCCTTTGTTATGGATTTTACATGCTGTATTCACTACAAAACATTCCCTTGTGTTGGTGCAGTTGTCCCCGATGCCACATACAGAGTGGACATAAATATGTACATGGCAGATGTGCATGTGCATTTGCTCATTATGTATTTTGGTGGTTTGCTTGTTCTGACACCCAGCAGGCGTTTGGGGTACTGATATGCAGTGTTTTTGTATGCAGCTTTTGCTAATGTGCTCAAATTGGCGGTTTGGCCTACCGTTTTAGGCATGGCCATTTGTGGTGGGGGTAATCGGTGTGCTCCCTGTCTGCTGTCTTGGATTTGTATGCTTGTCCTGCATTGGTGCGTTTCATTTGTCTGTGTGTCATATCTGTGGTGATATGTGGTATGACCACATAGTACCCTCATCTGAGTTGTGATACATCCTTGTGTCCATCCTCTGTCTGCCAGCTGTGCGCCATCTTACCCAGATGTGCATGCTGCTTCCCCACATCGTGAACTCCATCATATTCATGCATTGCAGCTCACCCTGCTTGCCTCCCCTGTGTGTGCTCAGCCTAGCACCTGTACTCCACAGTCATCCTGATATTTCAGTTATCCTGCCATTGCAGCCACCTCTGCTGGCCACATCTTCCCATCCTCTGTCACACACAGTCATTACAGCATGGCACATTTCCATCACTCTGTGCATGGATCTCGTTGGCCACAACATGTTTGTCCATTTTTATGGCTGTCACATGGACTGAAGCTGATATCTGCATTCCATCAACTTATCTACGTCGTTCTTTTAGTTTAATATTGTCTATGTTCCCTGCTCTGTGCAGTGTTCATGTTACATGTGTGTTTGGCACATACGTCTTTTAACATTCAAATTGTGCAATGTTGCTGTTGTTGCCTAACATTGCTGATTTCACCTATACATCCTTAGGGCATCTTCTGCCACACCTTGGATTCACACAGCTTATGGGGTGCCTACATAAGAACATAAGAACATAAGATATGCCATACAGGGTCAGACCAAGGTCCATCAAGCCCAGTATTCTGTTTCCAACAGTGGCCAACCTACGATAGTGCCTTGGGAGTTGGCAGACTTTAAACATGGCCTCAGGTAGATATTAATGGTTTGCTTTGCTAACGGGATATGTAGAGGATGTTCCATCTGATGCACCGTAATCTGGCCAATAATATATGGCACAAGGGTGTAGTTCTCTTTAGATGGACGCACGGATTTCTGTACACTTTCACACAGACATGGAACATAACTCAGCTAACCTGCTGTCCAGAAAATAGTATACCATGACCCCTGCAACATCATTGACTGTCTTCAACAGTTGTGAGCATACATTACATAGGGGTATGTTGTTTTTCACCATACCTTGTATGTAATGGGCCTATGCTAGTTTTGGGATTTCAATATGCAAAGGGAATAGGGCATTTCCCCGATAATAGTGACTCTGATCCCCTGTTCATATCTGTCCCCGGGGCCTGTTTGCAGCACCTCCTAGCTAAATCAGTAATGGCAGATGCAGGTCTGCCATTGATGATTTAGCAAGGAGGGGGGGAGGGGCTGCAGACAGACCCAGGCGACTGCTTACAATGACATTCACTCGGCACCCCTGTTATGATCAGTCACCAGGGGCTGGCTACAGCCCCTCACTACTAAAACAAGGAAGTCAGACCAGGGTCAGCACACCTACTTACCATTTCCATACATCACAATGCACAGTGCTGCCATCAGAAACAGTGCTGTGACCTTTACCTGCCTCATAGGGCACCCTACATGGCGCCCCATCGGCCACGCTTTCAACAACATTGTACAGTGCCATGGCGGACAATCCATTTACAAATGTGTCATTTGAGGTAACCTCAGGGGCATGTTATGTTACAGTGCTGTGACAGTACATGTGCTTGAATAAGCTATTGCACAGATATACGAGATGTGCCTCCTAATGCAATATTAACCCTACCAGGTACGCACTCAGCAAGCCATGTTCATTTGCCATTGTTGGGGATTGCACCCCTAACCATTGCGATGTGATTCTGTTTCTGGGCTTGCACATCAGCGCACCACCATATGGCTTACCAACATTATTATGCTTCCAAACTATTAGCACACACCCTTATGCCCAGCAGCACAACGCCTTATGCCACACATACTTTGTAAAAGAACACCACAGCCAGTTTCCTTCAGTGTGCACTGTGGGGTATTGAACCCATGCTCCCTGCACCTTTGGGCAGTGTTCTAACCATTGTGCTGTGGCTCATCTCTTCTGCTTTCATATCACTGTGCCACTTATACCTCCCGGGATTCACAGGCCTCCAAACACATTCGCGCGCCGCTTTAGGCCCAGCAGCGCAACGCCTTAGGCCGCCCATACTTGGTGTACCTTCTAAAATAACACCACAGCCAGCTTCCTTCGGTGAGCACTGTGGGGGATCGAACCCATGCTCCCTGCACCTTTTGGCAGTGTTCTAACCATTGTGCTGTGGCTCATCTCTTCTGCTTTCATATCACTGTGCCACTTATACCTCCCGGGATTCACAGGCCTCCAAACACATTCGCGCGCCGCTTTAGGCCCAGCAGCGCAACGCCTTAGGCCGCCCATACTTGGTGTACCTTCTAAAATAACACCACAGCCAGCTTCCTTCGGTGAGCACTGTGGGGGATCGAACCCATGCTCCCTGCACTTTTGGGCAGTGTTCTAACCATTGTGCTGTGGCTCATCTCTTCTGCTTTCATATCACTGTGCCACTTATACCTCCCGGGATTCACAGGCCTCCAAACACATTCGCGCGCCGCTTTAGGCCCAGCAGCGCAACGCCTTAGGCCGCCCATACTTGGTGTACCTTCTAAAATAACGCCACAGCCAGCTTCCTTCGGTGAGCACTGTGGGGGATCGAACCCATGCTCCCTGCACCTTTGGGCAGTGTTCTAACCATTGTGCTGTGGCTCATCTCTTCTGCTTTCATATCACTGTGCCACTTATACCTCCCGGGATTCACAGGCCTCCAAACACATTCGCGCGCCGCTTTAGGCCCAGCAGCGCAACGCCTTAGGCCGCCCATACTTGGTGTACCTTCTAAAATAATGCCACAGCCAGCTTCCTTCGGTGAGCACTGTGGGGGATCGAACCCATGCTCCCTGCACCTTTGGGCAGTGTTCTAACCATTGTGCTGTGGCTCATCTCTTCTGCTTTCATATCACTGTGCCACTTATACCTCCCGGGATTCACAGGCCTCCAAACACATTCGCGCGCCGCTTTAGGCCCAGCAGCGCAACGCCTTAGGCCGCCCATACTTGGTGTACCTTCTAAAATAACGCCACAGCCAGCTTCCTTTGCTGAGCACTGGGGGGGATTGAACCCATGCTCCTTGCACCTTTGGGCAGTGTTTTTACCATTGTGCTGTGGCTCATTTCTTCTGCTTTCATATCAGTGTGCCACTTATACCTTCCGGGATTCACAGGCCTCCAAAAACAATCGCGCGCCGCTTTAGGCCCAGCAGCGCTCCGCCTTCCGCCACCCATTATTTATCTGCCTCCAAAACTTACGCCTCAGACAGCTATCTTCATTGTGCACTGTGGGGGATTGAAACACTGAACCCTACACCAGTGGTTAGTGGGCTAAACATTGTGCTGTAGCTTTGCTCTCATGATTGCACATCAGCATGCCACTTATTCCTCCCGTGCAGCCACTTC
Source organism: Ichthyophis bannanicus (assembly GCA_033557465.1). Lineage (NCBI taxonomy): Eukaryota > Metazoa > Chordata > Amphibia > Gymnophiona > Ichthyophiidae > Ichthyophis > Ichthyophis bannanicus. Next base: position 358,397,641 of record CM066037.1, read on the forward strand.
ATGTGCTAATGTGCAGGGCGCATATGGGCGGCCCGCACCTTACCGCATATGCAAATCACGCATTTCCTTCTTCAGCACGAAACGCCCACTCCTTATATGGCACCCGCACTCTACCGCGGCCCGCACTTTACCGGGATCTTAGTAAACATCCCCCTCAGAGTCAATGGGAAGGAAAGCAAGTGGCTATATGATAGAAGTTATAGATGGCAGGATCAAGTTGCAACTATCTATTCTTACAGAATGTGACCAGATACCAGACAACCAGGATGAAATTCCTACACCAGAAGCTGTTTGGCATTATCCTCACTTGAAACATACAGCCAATCTAATCCCAACTTTGGATCCTGATGCTCAAATTCTACTTCTACTGGGCAGAGACATAGGGCCCAATATTCAAAGTGGTAGGCAGCACATAGGTACTGCAAATGATGACATACCCCTTTAAAACCACCATAACCGGGTAGAACGGATTTTCATATACCCATGTGCAGTCGAAATTGAAGCTCAGTGCCTAACGCTAACTGAGTATTGGCAAGGGTTTAATGGGGCATGCCATAGATGGGGTGCTGCCATAACCATGAAACGGAGATATTCAACAGGCCTGACCGCCTCCCTGAAACACCATAAGCTGCATAGGATTAAGCGAGGCTTACTGGAGCTTAGGAGAGCAGGAACGGCCATGGCAAATCTATGTATCAGACAAAACCTGTTTACCAGCAAAGCACAAGCAATGTGGCGAGTGAAGATAGCACCGAAGAGCCTGGGCACAGAGGAGGAGGCGGTAAAATGTACAACTGCAGTAGGAATGCACCCAGCACCAGAGGTGCAGGTACCGGGTTCCCCACGTGCACAGGCCCAGGATTACCTACCTCCAACTTACTGAGGAGGAGGTGTACCAGTGATACCTCCTTGATGGTGGGACAATCACAGAGCTCTGTACTATCCTCAGTCAGGATATGGAGCCAGCCACTACCAGAGGTCAGGCACTGCCAGTGGCACTCTTCAACTGCCAGTTCTCTTACCCTCTCTCTCTTTGTTCCTCCCTCCCTGCCCATTCCTCTGGCATGATAGGACCAACTGACTGTGATGTGGTAGAGCCCCCATCCCCTTGTTGTATACGGAACTCCAGTCGTTAGGTGCGAACACAGCCCTGCTGCCCATGTGAAAGATCTCTAGGCAACGCAAATGCAATAGAACAAACATACAAGTGGTGTACTGATGTGTGCATCCCTCCCTGCCTCTACAGGTGACCGTGGATACCCTCTCAGGACTTGGCTGCTCACACCACTGCACCATAAGCAGACACCACAGGAGGAACACTACAGTGTGGCCCACCAGAGGACCAGGGCCGTGGTGGAGCAAGCCATAGGGATATTAAAGAGTTGCTTCTGATGCCTGGACTAGAGTGAGGGTGAGCTACTATACAGTCCAGAGAGGGTCTGCACCATATTCACAGCATGCTGTATCTTACACAATATGGTGTTGCAGTGTGGCATCCCCAATCCTGAGCCAGAGGCAGCAGCTGACAATGACACAGCAGAAGAAGACGACGATGTGGACAGGGGTGAGATGGGGATTCAACAACAGTTGACTCTGGCACTCAACACTTAGAACGGTCTCATTCGGGAATCATTCTAGCGACAGTGAGTATACATATTGATCATGCATGAGTGACTTTATTGAACCACATTCAGTGACAGCAGCTCTGGATCTGGCCACTGGGGCTTAGCTATGTGTGCACTCTGCCACAATGGAGCAGTGTCTGATGTTGTGCTAGCTGCATCATCCCCCTCCCCTGCTAGCTGCATCATCCCCTCGCCTGCATCATCCACCATCTCAGGCTGCTCACTGCCATCTGACTGTGCCACCAGATTGGCCCCTTGCCCACTGCCCTCCCCCTGGCTCTTCGGTACTGCCATCAGTCAGCAAAATGGTTCAAATATCGAGGCCTGGTAGGCTGCCATTTCACACAGAAGCCGAAGTTGGATCTCCTGTTGGTGCTGCACCCTCACGTGGTGTTTGTGCATTGCCTGATGTGCATCCTCCAGCTCCTGGTGTATGCCCTTTAGTTCTTGTTGAATGGTGCGGAGCTTGGATAGGATCCCCTCAGTATTCTCCAACATGCATGACCCTTCCCAAAGCAATTCCCAGTCCACATCATCCAGACCACTGTCAGATTACTCCTCCACAATAGAGAAAGCAAGTTCTGCATCTGGCTGTTCTTCTGTTGCCTGCTCATCCTCACTCACTGTCACAGTGCCTCCCTGGGCTGTGCTGCAACCTGGTCCATCATGGTCATCACCAGTGGCAGGGGGATCCTTGCCAGCATCCTGGGAGGCTGCAGGCTGGAATGGTTTGGCTACTGCCTGGTCTGTGGGAGGACATAAGAGACACAGTTCAGGGCCCTGCATGGGTGCCTGGAGATGGAGGGGGCCTACACCGGGTCCACAGGCCCTGAATGTAGAAGGCCCGGTTGACCCACTGAGGTCCAGTACCACCTCAGTGTCAGACGTACAGTCCCAGCATGCAACACACAGTGGAGAGGCCACACACACTCAGAAACACACATTGCAGGAAGATGCAGGTTAGCAATGTGTCTCACAGGAACTGACAGAGGATACTTGTGCACAGCCACAGTCAAATTCCCCTACCTGCCCCCACAGACACTCCAGAAATACCTGACTAGCCCCCCTCCCAGCTGGGAACAGTGGAGAAATGAGCCCCACACTGCCTGCTTGCTCCTGGATACATGACAGGCACCATGAGCATGGTGCACAATCTCTGTAGATGGGCCTGCTGTTCAATCTGCTCTAATCTTCTGCAGTTTGTATGCTGCAATGATTGCAATTCGACAAGTGGCTCTGTGTGGTTTTACAGCATGACTAAATACACATAGGATGAACGGACAATTGTGCTTATCACACCACCACCTAGCAACAGATTTGAACAACCAGGTTGTCAGTCTTTTCCGAAACTGAACACAGACGAACTATATTTAATTTGCCTTGGCATTTCTGGCAAGTGCAGTGCTCCCATGTAGGGAGCAGTATGCATACAGTGTGGTTTCAGATGCCTTCCTCTACATGGGGGGGTATAGTGAAGTATTGATAGATTGCACACGTTGAATTACATGTGATAAATGGACTTGACAATACAGATATATATTCTGGAACAAGATCATTGTACAATCTGTATATCATAACATGACACTTACAACATATTCTTTTGAGAATTTTAGGCCCATGTCATTTACAAATCAGAGGGGTTACTGCAGTATACTGGAAGACGCATGTGGCATGAGGCATGTGGCTTTGATCTTAGGAGCAGCTTTGGCATAGATGATTGTATCGATCCATGTCAGCCAACATAAAACTTGGACCACATGGTGGCAATGTTCTCTAGAATAATACCCTCGCATTGAGGGGCACTGCCCGGTATCTGTCATTGCTTACAACACTGGGTGCCCACTGTCCAGGTTCACACACACCCCTGTGTCATTGCAGTGTTGTGATTTGGAGCAGGGATGGGGCCCTGTTTAGGTGACACGAGCTGCTTTCGGGTCCTGCGATGGCAGGAACAATGTTGGGCACTTGCAACCCTTCTGTTGCAGCTCTTGGTGGGTCCTACCATTTGCTGTTTGTACCTGTAGGAGGTTTCAGATTGCACCCGGTCACTGCCTTAGGCATCCCCTTGTTGATTACAGCTTGGCTCAGTACTACAGATGGTGCTATAATCTGCCTGTCACCTTGTCCATTCATCTGCTTACTCTGGGACCTGTATTTGCTCTGTGTGCCCAATGGGCACCTGAGCCATGCCTGCCACTATATGATGCCACTAGGCCCAACCACCATGCTACATGTGGTCCCACTTGGTACTCTTTCCTTTCCTCAGCATCCCGAATCCCACATCCCACTGAGTCACCTCTCCTCTCAGCATTGCCAGGTGTCACCTTCACCCTCACTCTGCTGCCCCATCCCTCTCTCCCTCCCTCTGTACCTCCACTGTATGTCATCTGTCACCCACACCCCTTCTATTCCTTCCTCTAGTGCCATCACTCTCACCCCATGTCATGTGCCTTTGGGGGATCTTTGCTTGCAGAGGCATTAATGTTGCACAAAGACATCCATCTGGCCTGATTATGTTTCTCTGCAGGGGTATTTGGTTGACGAGGCGTTATTGTCGCAAACATACATACATCTGGCCCTGCACCCACCTCATAACTGCACATGCTGTGGTGCTCAGCAGGGCACATGCGGGACGGTCGTCTGAATCAGGCAGATTCTCATTTGTTTGGCATTGGTTTTCTTTTCTGCTCTCATTATGGGCAGTTGCAGCAGACCACGGCACACGGCTACAACATCGACGTTGGCATCCCCGCAACATGCACTGCTGCAAGCAAACCAATGCCTATTGCCCTGTTCCCATGCTGTGGTGATTTGACTGTGCTGCTGCCTTTGATAGCCATCACACTGCTGGGAGCGCTTTAACTACCACCCATGTTAGGTGTGCAGATGCATACTGTTGTGGGTTACCAGGGATGGCAGTTTATCCTCTTTGCAGGGCTGGACCAGCTAGACTCATGACCCAGGCACATGTGTGGAGCCTTCTGCTTGTGCCCTGATCCATCATCACTACTTGCATATACCATCCTTCAGCTAGGCCTCTGTCAGTGTGTTGGCTGTGGCCTGCACCTCTGACCTTCCACCATTACTGTAATCTCTATCCCTGCAGATCCCATTGGCTAATCACATCTGCAGATGGAGCTGGATCCCCCTCCATATCACCATCGAGAGGAACAGGTTGGCCCTCCTGTTTCCCCTGGAGTACAGCACTCTTTTTTATACCTCAGCACTATTTTTGCCAAGGTCTCTGCCTCACTGGGGTTGAAATTAGCAGTCCTGGAAGCCATGCTACTGATGTATATCAGCCCAGCCAGAGGGGGTTCCTGCATTGGCAGAGTGGGTCAACATCATACCCTCATAGGGCAACAGGGCTCTCCTCCACTCCATGTGGGTGGGAAAACCTGTGCAGTTTTCGTGGGTTGCTGCCCTTGCCCAGGTAGTGGTGCGCTTGGGGAGCCCTTGTCCCCTTTCAGCGCATAGCATGGGCTACTACTGGATATTCAATTGGGCAGCATTACACAGGTATCATCCTGATGCTACTACATGGGTAGATGGAAAATCAGCAGTGGAGACTGCGGGATTAGGTCCATTTACCTGCCAATCCCCATGGTGCCCTTTGCTCCCATTTTTCTTATTTATACATCTAACTGCTGCCTTTCTCGTGATTTGTGCACTTTTGCTGCATGAGTAAGTTTAGCCACATTGTGGCTCCTTCAGTGCCTCATGCAATATTGGGCCCATATTGTCCTTGCACAAAGTTCATCAACTTGCAACGGTCCTCATGGTACCCCCTATGCCCATCGTTTCAATTTGGGATGGATGATAGTAGATGGCATTTGCCTTAACAGAATACATAAGTCAAACCTTAGCACATATGCCACCAGTGTGCTAGAAAAGGGGTGCACCTCCTTATTCAAACCATGCCCCAACCATTTCTCTACCAAAGAGGTTCTCGACTGCAGAAGACCAGTGAGCTGTGATTTTCAGACTTTCCAGACCACCTCCCTGCCAGACTTAGGAGAGCACCTGTGAAGCTCAGTATTCCAGGTCACAAGAGACAATGATAAACCTACTCTGTATATAGGACATAAAGAATTCCTGAGAATTATGGACAAAGAATTCTCTAAGGATGAGTCAGACAGTTGGGTAGCTCCTCTTCCATTCCAAATGCCCAGAGTGTGACTTCCTAACAATAAGAGTCATGCTGTCTCACATCTTGTTTCACTGCAAAGCACTCTGAAAATGAAGCCAGAGACCAGATAGCATTTTGTAACATTCATGAAAAACATGCTCGCCAATGTCCATGCAGAACTAACTCCACCTTTGAAAAAGAATGAAGAGTGCTGTTGCCTACCTACCTTTGGTGTTTATCACCTACAGAAGTCAGGTCAAATCCGAATCATATTTTCCAGCACTCAGTTGCAAGGTATGTCTCTAAACAATGTGCTCCTCACTGAGCCTGATCTGTGGGGGTTTTTATCTGCTTCAGAAAAGAGCCTGTTGCCATAACAGCTGACATTCAGCAAATGTTTTACTGTTTTGTCATCCACAAGGACTACAGAAATTACCCGAGGTTCCTGTGTTTCCGCAAACATGACATCAGCAATGAGATTGCTGAGTACAAAATGTGAGTCCATGTTTTTGGCAATAGTCCATCAACTGCTGTTGCAACCTATGGATTCAGGAGAACAGTTTGAGAAAAGGAGCATGGCATTGATGCCAGACATTTTGTAGAAAGAGATTTTTATGTGGATGATGGAATGAAATCCCTACCCACTGAAGAGGAAGCCATCAACCTGCTGAAATGGACGCAGGCAATGCTAGCAGAAGCAACTTGAGGCATCACAAAATAGCCTCCAACACCATTGAGGTGATGAAGGCATTTCCTCAGAAGATCATGCTAAAGACCTGAAAAACTTAGGGGCTTGTTTACAAAGCCGCGGTAGCGGTTTCCGATCGTTATCGGAGCCGCGGCCCCATTGATTTTATTGGGGCCGCGGCTCCGATAACGATCGGAAACCGCTACCGCGGCTTTGTAAACAAGCCCCTTAGACTTGAGAGTTGGTACACCTCCACTACAATGCATTCTTGGACTAAGATGGGACTTAAAAAGAGGGTTAGTGGGATTTGGGCTTTTGTTTATATTTCCTACTGATGTGTAAAGTTTTCCTATATTATATATGTTTTTCTTGGCCTTGCCCTTTTCTGATTGCAAGTGTTTTGCTTGGATTATATTTGAAAATTCATAAATAAAAAGTTAAAAAAAAATACAAGGGGAAAACCTTCCCAAAGATAGCCCTTTTCGGAAGTTGAATCCTTTTGTTAACAATGATAGCCTGCTAAGAGTCGGTGGTCGGCTCATCCATGCTGAATTAGAAAACAGTGAAAAGAACTTGATTATTCCAGGTCAGCACCACATCTCTGCCTTTCTTGAGCGTTACTATTGTATCATGAGCAAGTCAAACATCAGGGTCGACACTTTACAGAAGGAGCTATCAAAACTGCAGGATTTTCATAGAAACATAGAAATAGAGAAAAATGACTATAGAAAAATACCACATGGCCTATCTAGTCTGTCCTTCCATATCAACAACTACAACAGTCCCCTTTTTTCCTTTAGAGATCCTCTATGTTTGTCCCATGCTTTTTTGATAGAAACATAGAAAAAACAAATCAATGGTATATGCAAGTAGTGATGCAAAACAATGCATCACTACAGTGAGTCACAAATGTGTTAAATGCTGCAAACTACAGGGCAAGTACCAAGAACAAAAGATGACAGACTTGACAGCTGATCGGCTTAGTACTGAACCACCATTCACCTATTTATTTATTTGGCTAAACTTTTATATCACCTTTCACAAAGGTCAAAGCGGTATACATAGAGCTTTGAACAGGTTAAACAATGTTTACAAAGAACAGTAACTATTTACAGGAAGTATAAGGAACAGCAACTTTCACAATAAAGTTAAGCAGAGGCATGTTGCCTTTAACTATTTACAGAGTGTTCTTCGTTGGGGGTTTGTGTTGGTTCGGCGGGAAGGATAGGTGGAGGTGGGGTTGAATTGCAGGGTGAACAGATGGGTTTTGAGGAGCTTGCGGAACGTAAGAGGGTCTTTGGTGTTTCTTAATGGGTCGGGGAGGGAGTTCCAGGATGTGGGAGCATAGAGCTTGAAGGATCTGATGCATTCTTGCTGAGTGCTTCTTGTTATTGCTTGGGGGTGGCTAGGGTGTTTCTTGTGGAGTATCTTCATGGTCAGTTTGTCTAGAGTGGTCCAATGAGGGTTTGAAGGTGGGAGATGATTGGTGGTTGAGCATTTTGAATATCATTAAGAGGATTTTGCATTGTATTCTGCTCTGTAATGGGAGAAGTGCAGGTTTTTGAGGATGGGGGTGATGTGATCGTATTTGGAGGCACCTTGGATGATCTGAGCTGTCATGTGGAAGACTGCAGGGGAGGAGCATTAATTGTGGTAGTCCGTGGTATATGGAGTTACAATAGTCGAGGTGTGGCATAATAAGAGCCTGTAACGTGGAGTGAAAGTCTTTCTTTTTTTATATATTTATTTGAATTTTACAATTACCAAGGGAACCTTGGATCAAAGATATCACACTCCATCATGCAATCCACAATTACAGGAAACAAAAAAAACAAAAAAAAAAGCAAAACATGATATTATGCTAATAGTCCACAATTCCAAAACAAAAAAAAAGAGGATTCAAGCCATACAAAATCCATGAGAGAATGGTAAAGAAAAAAGAAAAAAACCCACAAAGAAATAAAATAGGATGTAAAGCGAAGCACATCTAATAAGCCCTCATTAATACCACAGGGTAGCCTTACAATCACTTAGCATCTAAAAATAAATTTAGCTGAGAGGGCTCAAAGAAATGAAAAATCTTATTCTGATAACCAAGTACACATTTATAGAGAAATTTCAACTGGAAATTCATGCTTAGAGCCAAGGCTTCAGCGTGAATTTCCAGAAATTTCTTCCTCCTAGTCTGAGTACATCTGGACACATCTGGGAAGATCTGTACCCTACCCCCCCAAAAGGAAACATCAGATTTTTTAAAATACAATCATGATAATGCTTCCTTATCCTGAAGAAATACAAGATACCAACAATGTAGCCCTAGCTTCAACCACCTCGGTGGACTGCTCTAACAACTCAGACAGGTTCCCCAACTCCAAGAAGTCAGAAGAAGCCTTAACCAAGAATGTATCAGCTTTCTGCAAAGCATCTTTAGTAGAATTTGAGAGGAGGAAATAAATCTTTTGAAGTGGAGAGATCCCAGACTCAGAATAATTAAATATCTCCTTAAGGAACCGAATAAACAGGTCCCTAGAGGAGCACAACGAAACCTGTGGAAAATTCAATAGACGAAGAATCAAACTTCTCTGTTGGTTTTCCAAGTTTTCTAATTTATGTTTAAAAAACAATCTATCCTGGACCTGAACCCCTTGCTGTTTCTGTAAATGTTGAACTTTAACTTCGAGTCCACCCAGCTGCACTTGCTGATGGTGTGCCTTCTTCTCCAAACCTTCCAGTCTAGGAGAGTACGAAGCTGAAGCCTGCAACGTACCAGGGCATACTTAATAAAGAGGCTGCATCACCTCCTAAATGGAGTCCAAGGTCACTTCCCTCGGTCTCACCAGCTGAGGAAGTTCCTGGATAACCACACTTTCTCGAGCAGGGGATAAAACCCCTTACTGGAGACTGCTGATTCCAATACTTTTAGCCTCTGACAAACCTAACGCCGAGGCCAAGGAGTGCTGAGTACCAGTATCTGCTCCAACACCAGACGCACTGCACTGAGCTCCCCCAGGTGCAGGAGAAGTGGACAGGCCAACTGAGCTCAGCGAAACATTGCTGCCCAAGTTGGGGCTCTCCCCTGCCCTGACAACAGGTTTGTCCAAACGCTTAGCCAAAGTAAAATCATCCAAGGTATGCTGCCCCACCAATATCACAGCCAGTATGGAGGAAACCCTCTCTTACCTTTAGCCTTCCTTTTAGACATCAAGAACCAATAAGTCAATGGAAAGCAAACACCAAGACAAACTACTCCAATAACAGCTTGAAAGGTGGAGTGAAGCAGGGAGGAGCTTGCTCTCACCCTCGCTGGCAGCAGTTCTTCCCGTGCCATGAGCACATTTAAATTTAAAGTCCCAAAGAGGTGGAATGAAGCAGGGAGGAGTTTGCTCTCACTCCTGCTGGAATAGTTCTTCCTGTGCTGTGAGCATGTTTAAATTTAAAATCCTGAAGAGGAGGAGTGAAGCAGGAAGGAGCTCTCTCTCACTCCCTCTGGCAGTAGTGGGTGGAGCAAAAGTCTGATGGAGCGAGTAAGAAGCGGAGGTGCTGGAGGATTTGGGTTTGAAGTAGATTGATCTTGCTGTGTTCGTTATTTGTACCCTCAGAGTGAGGTGACGGTCTAGGATGATTTCCAGGTATTTTACTTCAAGTCAGACTTGGATTTCCATGTGGTTGAGGATGATGAATGTGGGTGGGGTGAATGATTTGTTCTTGGAGATGAATAAAGATTCCGTTTTCTTGAGGTTTATGGATAGGTAGATTGTGGTCAGCCATTGAGAGACATCTGTGAAGCGTTGCTGTAGCTCGTTGTATGAGGGGTTGTTTAGGTTGAATGGTGCGTATAGTATGATGTCACCAGCGTAGATGTGATAGTTGATGTTGTGTGATTGGATGATTGAGCAGAGTGGTTGCTTGTAGATGTTAAAGAGAAGTGCTGAGAGGGTAGATCCTTGGGGGACACCTTGAATCTGGGGGTAGTGGGTTGATGACAGTGACCCCATCTTTATCCGTTGGAGTTTGTTGTGTAGGTAGGTTTGGAACCTTCTTAGTATAGCAACTTGTATTCCTATTGACTGTAGGCATTGTAGGAGGATGTTGTGGTTAATGGCATCGAAGGCTGATGAGACATTGAGTAATATTAGTATAAAACCTTGGTTGGTGTTTTGAATTCCTTTTATGAGGTTGTTCATGAGGGAAGTTAAGAGGGTTTCCACTCTGTGGTGTGGCTGGAATCCATGTTGTTGTGGGTCAAGCAGGGCATGGTTGTTGAGGTATTCTTGTAGTTGACATTTGATAGTCTTCTTGATTACTTTGGCTATGAATGGTAGGCTAGATATGGGTCTGTAGGAGGAGGGGTCAGTGGGTCCAGGTGTTTTTTTTTTGTTTTGTTTTTTACTAAGGGGCAAGTTGAAGAGGTTTTTAGACAGGTTGGAATTTTTCCATGCTTTTGAGAGATTTGGATGAGTTTGGTGAGGAATGGGGAGATTTCAGACTTAATGGCTTTGATCCAGCTCACCAAGCAGGGGTCCACAGGGGATGTTATAGTGTTCAGGGATGAGATGGTGCTTTCTATGTTTTCACTTGTGATGTGGTTGAAAGTGGTCCATGAGTTGGGGAAGTAGGTTGGGGTGGTAGGCTTGCTTGGGTTGTGGGTTGGTGATGACAGGTGGAGTAGTAGTCAGCCAGCTGTTGTGGGATGATGGAGCCATTGGAAGTGTCATCACAGGAGGGTTTCATGAGCTCTTTTACAAGGGTCAGTTGGGTAATCTTTGAATTAGTTTGGTGTGGTAGCTTTGCTTGGAGCAGTTTGTAGCATGGTTATATTCACTTAGTAGGGCCATGTAACAGGATTGTTCTGAGGGTAGGTGAGATTTCCTCCATTTGCATTCTTGTCTTTGGAGTTCAGATTTGAGTTTTTGGAGGTCTGGGGTGTACCATGGGGTCCGTTTATTCATTGGAGGCCATAGGTGGGTTGAGGTTGAAGCTGATTCGATTCAGTTCCAGGAGGTCAAGGTAGTGTCCAAGTCCAGTATTTTGGTGTTGAGAATTGGGGAGATGTGGGAAAGAAAGGATTCCCTGTTGAATTGCTTGAAGCATCTCACGTGTTGGTTAAGAGATGTGATTTGTTTTTGAGATGCATTGATGGAAAAATGGAAGCTTATTATGCTGTGGTGGGACCAGGATACTGGGAGGATATGGACTGGTGGAGATGGGTTGATGTGGATGAGATTTTTGCTTATGAAGATGAGGTCAAGGATGTTGCCTTTGTTGTGGGTGGGAGAGTTTATGATTTGTAAGAAGTCCATTGCTGCCATGGCTTGCAAGAAGGCTGTTGCTTATTTTTTTGGAACTGATTGGAGGATGAGGTCCTTTTTTTCTTGTTTTCAAGGGTGATGTGAAGAAGGTTGGAGAGGTCGTTGGTTGGGGTGGATGGTAAGCAGTAGACTAGACAGATGGTCAGTTGTTTGTAGGAGACAGTGAGTGTGTCTTAGGTAGTAGTGTTATCTGCAGCTAGTTTGTTAAGTTCAGAATTGTTTTGGTGAGGATGAGGACACCCCCTCCTTTACAATGGGCACATGGGCAGTGGAAAAGGCTGTGGTTGGGGGGTTATGATTTGATTCAGGAAGACTGTGTCTGTTTCCGAGAGTCAGGACTCAGTGATGCAAAGGATGCCCAGGTTTTGCGTGATGAGAAGATCTCATATGGTAGTGATTTTTTTTTTTTGCTGAGGGCATATGAATGAGTGCACAGTTGAGGGTATTTGTGTTGGGCGGTTTGTTTGTGTGGGTGCATGGGTTCTTGCTTAATGGAATGATGATGAGGCATTTGTGTTGTGTGTGTAGAGGGGGGAGGTAGCTGTATGTCTTGAGGATGGGGTGGAAAGGAGGGGAGATTGTATAGGTTATAGTATGGGGAGGAAGAAGCAATGGAGGAGGATGGAGGAGAGAGTTTGTGATGGTGGTGAGGTTGAGGAGGGCAAGGAGGGAGTAAAGGAGGGTGTATAGTTGGAACATGATAATCTTCCTTATGCTTGAGCTAGTTTGTGGGTTGGTTGATGATCGTGATGGAGGTCTGCCAGGTTTGGATGAGTTTTCCAATGGGCTTTTGGCAGGGGTGCTGGTACCACTCCGGTCCCTGCCTAAGGGCCATGCCAGAGCCACCTATGTAGCACTGGATGTCTTTGGATCATGAGAAGTTGTGTCACAATGAACTAGAGGAATATTGACAAACAGTAAATGATGGGTTGATGAGCATGGGTTGTGATGTTCACATGTATGAGCATCTGTGCTGTTCACATTAAAGTTATTGAATTCATGAATACATCCAGCTTCATAAATGCTCTTCAAAGATTTTTTGGCTCTCAGAGGACCAGCCAAACAAATCCATTTCAACTGTGGATCCAATTTTGTGGGTGCTTGCAAAGAGCTAAGTATAAATTTGAATAAAATTGACAGTCCTGTCATCAAAAGTTACCCGTGTGACCAAAAATGTATATGAGTATTCAACCCGTATCATTCGTCACACGTGGGAGACACTTGGGAATGCATGACTGGGATTGCTCGTCACATCTTAGGGGTATATTTACTAAACAGTGCTAATGTTGCAGCAGCGACGTTATCATGCGATACGTGATATTATCATGCGATAATGGCACATTACTGTGCGATAACGTCACGTATCACGCAATAACGTCTCCAGTGGTGTTAAGGTGTGCAGAGGGTGGAGTAAGGCTACCTAGAGGGTGGAGAGAAGGGGTCAATGGGCGGAGAGAGGGCGGGGAGAGGCCCCAGGCACACTAACACTGTGAAATCAGGATCTGAAAATTCACGCCAGTGAAAACCTTGCGTTAGAGGCATATTTGCAGGAGAGAGAAACCAGTTCAGTTGGCAATGTACAGCAAAGGCAGGGAGACCCAGATAAGTGAAAGTAGTCATACATGTGCAGTAACAAAACATGCAGAAACTAGAGAGATAATGACCAGAACCAAAACAGAAATACAACACACCAAGCTGGCCAACAGAAAAAACAATGATAAACGGTAATCAACGCTATCCATACAGAATAAAAAGGAAGATGTCACATTTGGAAGGGTCAATTCTGAGTCCCCCTACAAAGTGAATGTTCCAACATTGATAGTGTTGATGAGGGTTTGCTGTGGTGTATATTGGGCAGCTTGCGTATGTGGCTTTCACATGTGCAGCAACAGCACAGTGCCCAAGTACGAAAGGGCACTATGGTGAGGCTGCAAATGGGGTACAGGGGGCTGCAGGCGGGACATGCAGTGGGGCAGCTGGGGCACAAGGTGGACTAGGCAGATGCCTAGGTGACACAAAGGAATGTAGAAACGGAAAACCAGCAAGACAGCAACTGACCAAGGGCAAACATGTCCACGAGAGTGTGTCCCACAGTGTCCCAGGGGACAGTACCCACAAGTACCCCAAAGGGCACATAACATTGGCAGGTGGTGCCGGGGGAGGAAGCATGGATGTCTATGCAGGCACCCCTACCCCATATCACGCACCATAGGCAGCCGCCTACCGGCACACTGGATGGCCTGGGACTGCGAACCACGAGCTCCACCGGCACAAGGGCATGTCAGCATGGTGGCGGAGGGGTGCTGGTGGTGGAGGGGGCAGTGGCATCTGCCCACAGCAGACCAAGGCCAAGCCCTGTTTAGGTGGGTGCCGTGCACTGCAACAGACAAGGTCTGTCTGACAAACAGTCATGGTATCCCCAGGGAATAATCAGCCTCTGTGACAACAGTTTGGTGCAGTACACACAGCCAGTATATTCAGGAGCAGGTCACAGGTTCAAGTCCCAGCTGTGGCTCCTGCAGACCATGTCCCTATATTTTACCCAGTACTAAACCGTGGTAACAAAGATGGAACCTATATTGCAGATAAAATAAACACACCATAAATGCCTATATTTTACCCTACAGAGCACATACACCATAAACATGTGCAATCCGTAGAGCAGAGTTTCCCAACTGCAATCCTCGAGGGCCATTCAGGTTTCATACTGTCCCTAATAAATATGCCTGTGATGCATTTGTATGCACCGCCCCCATTGTATGCAAATGTATCTCATGCATATTCATTAGGGACAGCATGAAAACCTGAACCGTGTTTGGCCCACCAGGACCGGAGTTGGGAACCTCTGCCCTAGAGCAGCGGTCAACAGGGGCACAAACACCCATACCCACAGGCTCCACTATCCAAAGCCTCATGGAGAGTCAGGCTGTTGGGCCCTGCGTGGAGCAGCATCTAACAATACTAGCACCTGCATACCTAAGCAATGCCGTCTTAAACTTGGACACACGTTCCACATATATCAAAAGGTTGCTATGATTAATGTCAGATAACAAATCCTAAGTTAAACACAATTTGTTGACAGAGATTCATCATAGCAAGCTTTCTGATATCTGTGGAGTGTGTCTCAATTTTTGTTTCTGACAGTGTTTACTACCCCGATGAGTGACCCTAACAGTATTGAGTACCATAGCAATGCCTGCACTGTGCCCAGGACTGGTGTGGCGGCCAGGGCTGCCAACCACCTCTATATTTGCACAATGCTGAAATAGGTGTGGGAGTGTGTATATGTCTATCCAGTGTTTTGTGGCTGCCTACACCTTACTGAGCCCACAATGCTTGCACTGTTTCCAGTGTCAGCCTGCCAATATGCATAATGAGGACAAGGTAGTGTGGGTATGGCCCGGACAGGGCAGCCTGGGTAGGTAATATCTGCACAGGGCATAGGGCAATGGTTGGGACATTGTAGTGCCCGACCACCACCTGCACGGACAGGGTGGCCACAGCATGTCATGCTGGGGGGTCACCTTCGCCCAGACTGAGCAGTGACCATGGCATGGCTAGGTTCCCCCATATTGCTATGTAGTGTTTTTCTCAAGTGATATCTATGAGTTCCTTTTTCTGGGGCCCAATCACTGATATACCTGCCTAGTGTGTGTGCTCACATCCCATTTGTGGATGCACACAGTTCCTCCAGGAACATGCACTATGTGCTAGCTAGCAGACTGTCTGTAGTTACCATGTGTATGGCTGGAACACCTTGCAGGGTGGTGACTGACTGTGCCCTCTGCTGATAAATGTCAGATAGTGGTGGGGGACAGCTGAGCTTTTACAGGTCTACTGCATGTCTGCCAGTGCCCTATGTGATGCGTACAGATTGGCATTGACTACCCTGTAGGGTGCCTATTCCCCAGCAGGACTGGGGTTGATGGTCCCCTCTACTGCCACCATTGCAGAGATGTAGAATGTGGATCTGTTGGTGGGAGATCCTGTCCCCCACCCTGACCCACAGAGGGTGGGTTGGGTGGTGCTACATAATCCGCTTTTGGGTCCAAACACCACCCTTCTCTTATAATGTGTGACCATGGCAACCACACAGGATATGCACTATTCTGGGTGCATCATAGTCCACAAGGGCTAGATGTGACTGGGAAATACAGATGGACACAGGTGTATTCTAGGTGTGTCTGCAAAGACTATCTATCACACACTGGCACTGATGGGGACTTGCAGTACAGCCTATCTCTGCCAAGCCAGGTGCTGCGGACCTGGTGCTGGGCCCCCACCTCACCCTCAGGGTGAGCACAGGAACCACACAATGTCATGGTCTGTAGCTACTCTGTGCCAGTAACACACACGGTTGGTTCCCCCTACCAGGCCAGGGTGTTATAGAGGTGTATACCCCATCTTGTGATCAGATGTAGGCTGCTGATCTGCATGTGCAGTGCATCATGGGTACGGGTGGGTTTACCCTATCCTGGTAACCACAGCAGTTTGTGTGGTGACCTGCAGTCTTTCTGTAGCCAGCCAGCAGTGTGTTAGATGCTATAGAGATGTAGCCCACTGGCTATGTCAATGACTGTGAAGGCAGAGGTCATGGTTTTGATCCCACAGTGGTGTTATTTAATAAGGATGTCTGAGGCTTTTCCTTTTAATTTAAATCAGTGCTGCCAGCAGAAACACCCTCACAGTGCTGTAGCTTAAGGTGCCTCATAGGACGCCCTATAAGGCACCCTACAAAGTGCCCTATAGGACACATTATAAGGTGCCTTGGCAGACAGGGCACTTTATAGTGTGCCCTATGGAGTGTCTTGTAGGGCGCCTTACGACACTGTGAGGGTGTTTTTGCTGGCAGCACTGATTTAAATTAAAAAAGGAAATGCCTCAGACAGCCTTCTTACATAACACCACTGCAGGATTGAACCCATGACCTCTGCCTCCACAGTCATTGCAGTAACCAGTGGGCTACACCTTCACAGCTTCTAGCACTGCACTGGCATGAACTTAGGGTTAACGTACGTTAACGTGCCATGGCTCTCACTATCGCGTGATACAGATTCTTGCTACCTTGCCGCCGGAACGCCCACCAACTTATATGGCATTCTTCACATTAACGCTGCAACTAGCGCCAGTAACATTAAGACAGTTTAGTAAACATACCCCTTAGATTTCATGCTTTTGGAGATTGGGACTACGCGACTCACTCATAAAGTCCTCACTTCCCTCTTAGCAGAGGTCTCAACCATTATCAATGCAAGACCTTTGGTTCCAGTATCCACTGATCCAGAGGCACTATTGATTCTAATGCCAGCTATGCTTTTAATGTAAAAGAGTGGGAGTGTGCCAGCTCCACCTGGAGAGTTCAACAAGAAGGATCTCTACAAATGGCAATGGAAACAAGTCCAAAGCCTTGCCAACACCTTTTGGGACCAATGGAAATGTGAGTACCTTCCAACCCTTCAAAGTCACAGCATGTGGCAATCTAGCAAGCCAGACATCCATGAAGGTAATCTTGTCTTGCTTAACGATAACCAATTTCAATGGAACAATTGGCCATGGGACTTGTTGTTAAGACCTTTCCCAGCAAAGATAGACATGTCTGCAAAATCGAAGTGAGAACCATAAACCAAGGGACAACAAAATCCTTCCTCAGACACATCTCCTAGGCAGTTCTCTTTGTGCTTCATGAAAACAAATGAACTCTATAGGCTTTATGCTTTTCAGACATTTGAGGACTCAAAGACCTTTTCTCAATATGTTGTTCACAGTTTGTGCTTTCTTCCAGATCTGGTGGAATAAGGAAAAGTCCTTGGACCACTGAGAGACTAAAATTTGCATTTCGACTTGCATGCTTTGATATGTTTGGTTTTATATAAGATTTAATAATAGTGATATCTACTGATACAAGGTGGAGAGTGTTCTGTCCCCACAATTGTGTGTGTATGCATGCTTTCATTGTATTATTTATTGTTGCCAGTTATAAGTTAGGGCAAACAGGTCCATGCTTGTTTGTAATCCTTGTTCCTATAGATTTAATAGTTCCAGGTGACCGATTCCCTCCAGTATTCTTAATACCTGCCTGGCTTCATGCCTTACTATACGTGATCCCATCGGTCTACTGAAGCTCCCTCTGCCTTTTAGGTAATTTTCCTGCACCCCTCCCTTCAGTACAGATTCTCCATTTCATGGCAAGGAAAGAGTAGTTACTCACCTGTAACAGGTGTTCTCCAGGAGCAGCAGGAATCAGTCCTCACTTATGGGTGACGTCGGCGCCGATGGAGCCCACGCAGAGCAATTTCCCCAGCTTTCGAAGAAAGCCTTTGGGATTGCAGCGCGCATGCGCGGTCCTCTTCCCGCCCAAGGATGCCATCTTGCTCAGTCGAATGACATAGCGGAAGACAGCAACCATAAGAATGACTGCAACTCCAAGGGGAGGAGGGAGGGTAGTGAGGACTGATTCCTGCTGCTCCTGGAGAACACCTGTTACAGGTGAGTAACTACTCTTTCTCCAGGACCAAGCAGGAAGTCAGTCCTCACTTATGGGACTCCCTAGCTTAAGGCTACCGGAAACCTCAAGCTGGAAGGAGCTCCCTCCAGCTCAACAGCACAGAAGGAAGGAATCTTCTCTGAATATGAATCCGGCCGGTAGCCAACACCTGGGCCAAAGGGTAGGAGTTGCCTAAACCTCAAAAAGATTGTGGAGGACCACCTGTCCGAAAGCACTATCCCTGCGGGACTCCCTCTCCAGGCAGTAATGAGCCGCAAAAGTCTGGCTGGAAGACCAAGTAGCGGCCCGGCAGATGTCTGCCAACGGAACAGAGCGGAGGTGGGCTACAGACGCCGCCTTCGCCCTGACACGGTGCGCCGTGACTCGACTCTCCAAGGAGAGGCCGGCTGCCTCATACGCCCAGGCGATACAGTCAGCTATCCAGATGGACAGAGTACGCTTAGAGGCAGGGACCCCCAACCGATTGGGGTCAAAGGAAACGAAAAGCTGGACAGCTTTCCTATGCTCACGCGTACGGTCAAGGTAGAAGGACAAGGCTCTTCGACAGTCCAGGGTATGCAGAACAGTCTCAGCTCTGCTGGTATGCAACCTGGGAAAGAAGGTCGGAAGAACCACCTCTTGATTGATGTGGAAAGAGGAAACCACCTTCAGGAGAAACTTAGGGTGCGTCCGTAAGACAACCCTATTCTTGTAGAACCTGGTGTAAGGGGGCTCCAACACTAGGGCCTGTACTTCACTAACGTGCCTAGTGGAGGTAAGGGCTACCAAGAAGAGAGTTTTCCAGGAGAGGAAACGGAGGGGGCAGGTAGCCATGGGTTCAAAAGGCGGGCAAGTAAGCCTTTGTAAAACCACATTGAGATCCCAGTCAGGAGCCGGAGGGCGCAACGGGGGCTTAAGCAGAAGCAGGCCCCTGAGGAAACGCGCCACCAAGGGGTGCGAGGAAAGAGGATGGCCCTCCACAGGCGAATGGTGTGCCGAGAGAGCACTGAGGTGGACTCTGACAGAGTTGGACTTGAGGCCGAGATCGGAGAGGTGAAGCAAGTATTGCAATACCACCGATACTAGGCAGGCGAAGGGGTCCTCAGAACGCTGAGAACACCAGACCGAGAAGCGATGCCATTTGAGGGCGTAAGATTTCCGGGTAGAAGGTCGCCGAGATGCCAGGATGACAGCTTCCACCTCCGGAGGGAGCGAGAGCGGAGCTAGGACTACCCTCTCAGCAGCCAGGCCATCAGGTGAAGGGCCCGGAGGTTGGGGTACAGGAGAGTACCCTGATCTTGGGTCAGAAGATCGGGCTGAAACCCCAGAGGAAGAGGGGTATCCACCGCTAACTGCAGGAGCAGAGGAAACCAGGGTTGCCTCGGCCATCGGGGCGCTATCAGGATCACGTAGGCCCCGTCCCGGACAACCTTGAAAAGCATCCGGGATACCAGCGGTGTGGGAGGAAAGGCATACAGTAGGCCTGTGGACCACAAAATGAGGAAAGCATCCGGAGCTACTCTGAGGGGATGCGGATGCCGAGAGCAGAACCGGGGTAGTTGCCGGTTCAGGGGACTGGCAAAGAGGTCCACGGTGGGGGAGCCCCACCGGCGGAAGATTTGCTGGGCAACGCCGGGGTTCAACCTCCACTCGTGGGGCTGCAAGACCCGGCTCAGCCTGTCGGCCAGGCAGTTTTCCTGCCCGGGCAGGTAAACAGCCTTGAGGAGGATGTTGTGGTCGACAGCCCAGGAGCACAGTCTCCGGGCCTCCTGACAGAGCAGGAGGGAGCCCGTGCCCCCCTGTTTGTTCACGTAGAACATGGCCACCTGATTGTCCGTCTGCACCAATACAGACTGACGCGAGGTGAGGTGAGAGAAGGTCCGCAGAGCTAGGCGGATCGCCCGCAGCTCCAGGAAGTTGATCTGCTGAGCCGCCTCCCAAGGAGTCCAAAGGCCCTGAGTGCGTGCTCCCTGGCAATGCGCTCCCCACCCCAGGAGAGAGGCATCTGTCGTCAGCACCTGGGAAGGTGCGGGAGACTGAAAAGGCATGCCCAGTACCAGGTTGGGCAGGTGAAGCCACCATTGCAGAGAGACCAGGCGTCGGAGATCTGTAGGAGGTCCGCCAGACTCCCTGTGGCCTGATGCCATTGAGTGTGAAGACACCACTGGACAGGCCTCATATGCAGCCGGGCGTTCGGTGTGACATGGACCGTGGAGGCCATATGACCGAGCAGCTGCAGGAACCGTCTGGCCGGGACCGGGGACGCGCTGCGGAACCTGCCGGCCAGATCCATGAGCCTGTCGGCTCGCTCCCGAGGCAAGAAGGCACGAGCTCGCAGAGTGTCTAGCCGTGCCCCTATGAACTCGAGATCCTGAGAGGGACTCAACGTGGACTTCCCGAAGTTTATGACGAAGCCCAAGTGCTGAAGCAGAGCCACCGTGCGCTGCGTGACCTGAGCGACCTCTATGGCCGACTGCGCCCGGATGAGCCAGTCGTCCAGGTATGGAAAAACGAACAGGCCTTGAAGTCTCGGGAAGGCCGCCACCACTGCCAGGCATTTTGTGAACACCCTGGGGGCGGAGCACAAGCCGAAGGGCAGCACGCGGTACTGATAATGTTTCACTGCCACCACAAATCTGAGATATTGTCGGTGGTCCGGATGAATAAGGATGTGAGTATAGGCATCCTTTAGATCCAAGGAGCATAGCCAATCTCCCTGCTGGAGGTAGGGCAGCAGGATTCCAAGGGTAAGCATCTTGAAATTTTCCTGCTGCAGGAACTTGTTGAGGTTGCGTAAGTCCAGAATGGGTCTGAGGCCTCCTGTTCTCTTTGGGACCAGGAAGTACCTTGAGTAGAACCCTTGACCCCACAGATGTTGGGGCACTGGCTCCACAGCCTGCTCCCCCAGCAGACCCTGCAGCTCCTGCAGGAGCAAGTCTCTGTGTAGAGGGGGCCTTGGAGGCTCCCCTGGGAAGTAGGGGGGGGGCACCTGGTGAAAATGCAAGAGGTAGTCCCTCTGAACCACCCAGGAATCGGACGTTATGGCCGACCACCTGTGGGCAAAGTGGATCAGCTTGCCCCCCGTGCTGAGTGAAGGACACGGGGGGGGGGGGGGAGAGGCTATGCTGGCATAGTCAAAAGCCCCCACCCTGCTGGGCAGGGGGCTGTGTAGCGGGCTTGGGGGCCCTCGGCCTACGGGGGCCATTTCCTTGACCCTTAGCCTGCGGGCCCTGAGTGGGAGCCGCCGATGCTTGGTATTGAAGGTGGGGTTGCTTATAGGCAAGCACCTTCCTCGGGTAAAAAGGCTTCTTCCCCGGCCCCTTCCGCTTCTGCGAAGGAGCGGAGGTCTTTCGGGACAGGCGAGTCCGAGTGAGAGTCTCGGACTCGAGTTCTGCCGCCTTGTCAGACATGGGCTTACCGAAGAGGTTTTCACCTCTGCAGGGGACATCGACTAGCTTGTCCTGTACCCATGGCTCGAGGTCGGATGACTGAAGCCAGGCCTGCCGGCGGGCACCGATGCCGGCTCCGGCCACTCGGGCCAATGCCTCGAAGCCATCGTAGGCCGCCCGAGAAATGAACTTCGAACACTCACGAATGCTATCGGACAAGGCCTGGAACCTCTGCAAAGGTTCTGCGGAGAGACCAGCCGAGAACCCGGCGAGCTCTTTCGCCAGGTCTCGGAGGAACATGCCCATATACAGCTGGTATGTCTGCACTCGGCAGGCCAGCATGGAACCCTGGAAGCACTTCCTCCCGAGGGCATCGAGGTTTCGGGCTTCCTTACCCAGGGGCACCGAGGAGTGCATCTTTTGACTCTTAAGCTGATGCATTGCCGATTCCACAACCATGGAGTGGTGCGGCAATTGCACCTTCTGGAACCCGGGGCTCTGGCAGACTCGATACATTGAATCGATCCGTCTGCTCAACACCGGTGTTGAGGCCGGATTTTCCCACATGCGGAAGAGCAGCCACTCCAGCATCGGAGGGACCGGCACAGTAAAGGCCTCCTTCGGGGGAGAGTCGTACTGGAGTGCCTCGAGCTCTTCCGCGCGAGGCTCCTCCTCGGGATCCGCGGGGAAAGCTAAAGCCTTGGCCATATCCCGCACAAAATCAGAGAAGCGCGTATCCTCCGGAGGGGATTGCCTTCGAGGCTCCAACTCAGGCGAGTCGGAGGGGACGCACCGGGTCTGAAAAGAGCCGGGCGATTCGTCCCCTTCCGTGTCCCAGCCCGACGCCTCCGTGGAGGAATCGAGGGGCTCCGTGCGGGCGAGGGTTCGTCCTGACGCCGACGCCGGCATCGACGACCTCGGTCCCGAACGGGAGGCCGAGGGAGACCTCGACCGAGGATCGACTCGAGCCTGCATCGACTCGAGGATCGACTCGGCCACCGGGGTCGACATGGGCGTCGACGTCCCGGTGGTCTGGGCAGATGCACTGGCGAGGCCGGTCATCCATGCCCGCTGCTGGTCCAAGAAGGCAGATATACTGCGCTCCAAGGTCGTCAATCTGAGGTCAAACCCAGAAGACCCGGCAGCCACCGACTCGGGCCCCGACGGCGTCGGGCCCGACATCGGTTCCGTAGGGGAGTCCAGGAGGACAATAGTACTCACGTGTCCAGGCGGCTCCACCTCGAGGCGGGGGAGCTTGGAAGGTCTCTCCGCCTCCGAGGACTTGGGGCGGCTGGTGGGGCTATGCGACCCGGCCCTCGAGGGACCAGGTGCATCCTCCGACGCCACCTGCGCGAGTTTCCTCTGCCGACGACGCTCCCGGCCAGGGGACCCCCATTCAGAAGAACTCCGACGGTGCTCGTGGCCGGAGTCACGAGACGTCGACGCCTCCGACAAGGTCCGGGCCGGACCGGACTCGGGGTCAGAGAAGATTCGGTCCCTTTACGATTGCCGACTCCTCAGCGACTTGGAGGACATCTTGCCGCACGGACCACAACTCCCGGAGTCATGGTTGGGTCCGAGGCAACGGAGGCAGAAGTTATGCGTGTCTGTAAGAGACATTAATTTAGAACAATGATCACATTTCTTAACCCCGCTGGCAGCCATCGGGGGAAAAAGGGCCCCCGCGAGGTCGAAAGACCGTGCCGCCAGGGGTGGAAAAGTAAGTGGCGGGAACGCCACTTAGAATAATCGAAAACAAAAACAAAAAATGTAAACGGCCTCGATAAGGGAAAATCGAGGCCGGGCAGGAAAAGGACACGCGAACCGAGAAAACAACAAAGAATTAATCAACTTTTTCAGCGGTGGTAACAAACTACGTCTGTAGGGCTCCATGGAAAAAAGAAGACTGAGCAAGATGGCATCCTTGGGCGGGAAGAGGACCGCGCATGCGCGCTGCAATCCCAAAGGCTTTCTTCGAAAGCTGGGGAAATTGTTCCGCGTGGGCTCCGTCGGTGCCGACGTCACCCATAAGTGAGGACTGACTTCCTGCTTGGTCCTGGAGAACAAAGCTCTACAGCCCTCTCCTTTTCATTTCTTCTCTTTGAATTTGCATCACCCTTTTATCAATTCAATTCAATTCAACTCAATTCAATTTGAATCTGAATATATTACTCACATCCATCCATTATACCATTTTTGCAACATTTCAACTTGCTCCAGTCTGTATTCATTCAGACATCTCCATAATCCATCTTCAGCCATAATTCAGACAGATCCAGCATACTACATATTTAACTTCTTGTTTGAGCTTCTGCAGTAAGTTATACAATTTACTTATTACAATAAACAGTTGGATTATAAGAGACTGGGTATTTTCTTGAATGTGACTTGGTTTAACTGCCTGTGTAGTGTTGTATTAGGAAACACAGCATGAGCACAGGAACATTACTATTGAAGTGGGAAATTTTCATAGATAGAACAGTTAGTAAGTTTTGACTCTGACAATGAAAGGTATGATGAGGCAGTAAGGGATGAAATAACTGGAAAGATAACAAGGAGCATCTGGTTATAAATATAATAACTTAGATTCAGTATTAAGCTGTAGGAAATTAGCAACCATCTTTGAGATTTTAATAAAGGAGATACATAATCATATTGATAAGCAGTCTAGATAAATTTAATAGCTGTGTTCTGGACAAGCTGTAGATGATAAATTATTTATTGATTTTAAACATAAAATCAGGTACAAAACTTGAAAGAAAAGTGCATACAGGAAACTTCCCAAAGAAGAAATTTACAATAAGTAATCATACAGCACAACATACCCAGGAGGATATTCACTAAGAAAGGAATTATAGTCAAGAGTGAACAATTCACCTATTATGAATTAAAGTCTTTTTAAATCTTTAAGTCACAGGCATAGATTTCTGCCTCAGTAGTCATTTAGAATACAGGAAAAATTTTAGCCAGGATAGCTCAAAGAAAATAAATTTCACTTTATTCCACTCAAGCATATATTTAAAGGGTTAACATAAAACAAAGGACGCTCCAAGAGTCAAAGCTTTGGGATGCAAAGCAAGAATTTTTTCCTCCAGTCTTGAATAGCTTTAAAAAAGGTCTGGATAAATTAAGGACCAGTGTTTCCAGTAGGCAAACTAGTGGTCGCCTAGAGTGCCAATATTCTGAGGACAGCAGAAGGGCAGTGGCAGTGAGCAGACATTTTTAATTTACTGGTGGCTCAGCTTCTGAGGCAGAAGGATGAAGGGTATTTAAGAGTCTGTTAATTTCCTTTGAAGTAGAGAACCAGTCTTGCAAGACTGAACTTTGCCTCAGAGGAAACTGATATATTCTTAAGCACTGGAGCACCCTTCCTGCTGAGCCACCGGAAAATTTAAATGTCTGCTAGCTGCCACTTTCTGAGCTTTTATTGGTGGTGTGGTATCAGGAGTGTGCTTGAATTCCTGAGTTTAAGGGTCCTTCATTGGCTCACACCAGCAGTGGCAGGATAGAGGATCTTGTGCATGTGAATGGGCATGTAGCACACCACAGGGTCCTGCTAGGATTTGAGCTCTATCATGCTGTCTCTTCATGAGGACAGCTCAGTGGCGGAGACTTGTAGATATGTTTACTAAGCCGGGCTAATGGTTAACCCAGGCTATCTGCAACTAGATCCCATGTTATTCAATGGGACTTAGTTGCAGATAGCCCACAGAAGAAGGGGACTGGGGCTTAGAGCACCTTTCCTATAAGTGCTATAGGGCTGCTGCATACAGAGCATGTGGAGCAGTGCTGCAGATAGGCCATACAACATGTTCATGGGAGCAGCACCAGCAAACTGTATAATGCTATGATCTTGCTAACAGAAGGATAGGGGGAGGAAGCTTTATGGGGGTGCAGAGTAAGGGAGAGTGTACAAATGGTGATAGGTGGGGTTACCAGATGTCTCCAAATCACAGGGACAGGTTGAGACAGCCCTGGTTTTACTTCCAGGACTGGCTCAACCTTTCCCTGATGACTCAAGCCATTTGTAGCCCCATGATGGAGGACTACCTAAGAATGGAAGAAGAGGATGGAATGTGGGAATAAAGAGAGGGGATTCAGGAGAGGGACAGTGAAGTGAAAGAGAGTACCTAGGATGGCAGAAGAAAGGGATTAGAGCCAGGGGAGAGGGTGAGCTAAAGGGAAGAAGCTTAAACTGCTGAGAGTATGACAGACAAAAGAAAGCAGATGAAGGCTGGGAACAGAGTGAGCATAGAGGGTAGAAATGGAAGACCAGGAAGATGGTGAAAGAGAGAAGGGGATATAAGAGACTGGGATGGAGTGAATGGAAGCTGGAAGTAGTGGGGAGGAGCTGTGAGAGAGAAGGGCTAGGTCAAAGTCAGATGGAGATGGAAAAAAATGAGGAAACTGGAGAGAGCTATAGTGTGGCAGGTGCAGGCCTGTGACCCACAGTGACTGAACATAAGCAGGCCAGCATGGCTAGCTTGACCTGTAAATGAGGCCTGTGGAGAGGCATATAGGATTGCACATCCCCCAATATGCTGCTATTGTAAGATAGAACTCAGTAGAAGTATTGAATTAGCTTAGGTAAGCAGAACTGCAGTATTGAAAGATGGAAAAATACAGAAAAGACATGTTTAAAAGTTACTGATAAGAAAAAGTACATCTGCAAAGAAATAATTAGGAGTGCTGACAGATGAGTTGCAGAGCCCAGCTCCTCTGCACGTACAAATTGGTTCTATAACCTTGAGAGTGTGAAAGTAACAAGTTGATGAACTGACCATTGTAATTGGGACTGGAAGGGGGGTATGCAGGTGTCATGCCCACTGGAGGGACATAATTGGATAAACTTATCAGTACCGGGACCAATGGAAGGGGTACGGGAGGTACGGGAGAGTACCGGGACCAATGAAATGTTTTTCTATACCTAGAATGGAACAGAAGTCTATAAAAGTTGTTGTAATGCTTGAAATCTTGGCTCAGCCATTTTGAAATTGATTGGTTCGAGACTTGTGCACAAATAAATGATTTGGACCTTCTGAACAGACTCCTGGTATCATTGGTTTGTCTGCGCTTTGCTGCTACATATTCCTTGGTGCGTTGGCCGGGAAGTTGTGGAATCAAAGTGTATATAGGGCAATATACCACGACTTTCCGCCTCTATAGGCTTGGTCCTGCCGGGATCGCGCCCTTCCGACGAGGGCTGCTCCCTGGCGCCACCGGTCCCTTGTATCGGAGGGAGCTGGTCGGACCTCGGCGGGTGACGAGCCCGGCTGGAGTCAACGCCTCGAACCCGAGTGAGGGGAGTCCGAGGTCCAACTCATGCGCCTGCTTGGGAAGTTTGAGGACCGGATCCGGTGAGTATAGTTTTGATTTTGGGTCTAGACAGAAATAGAAAGAGCAGTACTGCCATTGGAACTTGGAACTTTGGAATTTGTAATCTCGAGATATTGGGAATTGGTAAGAGAGCATGATCACCTCTCAAGGAAGGGCCGAGTAACCCCGCATGGGAATTCGCCGGGTGAAACCCCCATCCTTTTTGTAATTGGGAAATTGGAAAAGACTAGTCAGAACAGATAGAAACGAATGCATTCTGGGATACGTTGCTAGCATGATTGTGTGAACGAAGTGTGAATGAGAGGTCTGGCAGCACGGACCAAGTGAAGGCGGACCCCTGAGTAGCGCATTTCCTGACCGGGCGACCGCGTTCAGGTCGCAAAAGGGGGAAGCGATTGTCGTCTTGTCTTGTTATTTGTATTCCCTATACGTTTCCAGGACCGTGTGGACCCCTTACCCACGGTCCGCCCTCCTTTTCCCTTCTGTCTGTTGTTGCGCGCACACATCGAAATGGGAGGGGCGGGGTCTACTAGAAACACTCCATTAGAATGTATGATCGCACATTTTAAAGAGGGATATTCAGGAGATTATGGTATTAAAATGACAGCAGCCCGTTTGCAGATTTTGTGTACTAGGGAGTGGCCCGATCTAGACCCCATCTGGCCCCGAGAAGGAACGTTCAAAGTAGAGATTATTCAGTCAATACACCGTAGAGTGCGGATAGCGCACCCCGACCAGTACCCCTATATAGATTCCTGGTTAAGTATTTGTGAAGATCCGCCCCCCTGGGCGCAGCGCTGTTATGAGGAACAGTGCAGAATAATGTTAGCTAAAACAGATTCTAGACAGAAAACGGAACAGCCTAGAATGAAAGAGCAGGATACGAAAGCCAGAAAGAAGCCCATCCTGGCAGATCCTGATTCCCCAGAAATAACTCTCAGGCAGCCCCGAACCCCAGGTCCAGTAAGAGTAGCCCGGCATCCTGCCCCAGAACCCCAGAGACGGCTAGAGCCGAGGCGGGACCCAACCCCTGATCCCCCACCCGGAGGAGAGAAAGAGGAAGAATTAGCGGGAAAAGAAGAGGAGGACCTAAAAAGCGAGTCAGAAGTGGAGACAGAAGAAGGAGAAAGAGAGAATCCCCCAGATGAGGAGGAAAATGTACAAATAATTGAGAAAGCCAGCGCTAGCACTAGCACGTCAGTGAGAGAGAAACCCAAAGCAAAACCTGTTGAGAAAAAGAAAGTGACTCCTGCAAAGGCAACAACGATAACCCTTAGATTCCAAAAGACACCTATGGCAGCCAAACTGTTTCCCTTACGGCAAGTCCCGGGAGTGCCCGTAAAGAATGATAATGATGAAGTGGTAGCGGGACCCCTAACTTATGTGTATATCCCTTTCTCTACAACTGATTTATTAAATTGGAGGTCACATTATGCCTCCTATACTAGTAAGCCCCAGGAGCTGACAGAATTAGTAACTAGTATTATGGAAACTCACCAACCCACTTGGCCAGATTGCCGTCAGCTCCTGACCACCCTATTCACGACAGAAGAGCGAGCAAGAATTAGAAAAGCAGCTATTGAATGGATGGCAGAGAACCCTGTAGCTCCGGCACAGGGGCAGAACATAATAGACCGTCGAGAAGCAGCTCAGAGAGAATTCCCGAATGAAGACCCCCAATGGGATCCAAATACAGATGAAGGATCCACAGCCCTAGCCCGTTTTCGCCAAGGCTTTTTACAAGGCCTGAAAAGGGGGGGCCAGAAAGCTATGAACCTTTCCAAAGTTGCAGGAGTTATCCAAGGGATAGATGAGAGCCCAGCAGATTTTTATGAGAGATTAACTGAAGCTTACAGAATGTATACTCCCTATGATCCCGAGGCACCAGGAAGTTTATGTATGGTGAATTCTGCTTTTGTAAACCAGTCTCAACCAGACATTAGACGCAAATTACAGAAGTTAGAAGGGTTTGCGGGCATGAATGCAACACAGTTACTGGAAGTCGCTCATAAAGTGTATGTGAATCGTGATACTGAAAGACAGAGAGAATGTGATAGAAAGATGAAGAAGAAAGCTGATTTTTTGGCTGCGGCCATAGTGGAACAGAAAAGGGGAGGTGTCCCTAGTCGAAGGAGCAGAGGAAGAGGGCGGGGTCAAGGCAGAGGCCGGACCCAGAGACTAGGCGTGAACCAATGCGCCTATTGCAGAGAGGAAGGACATTGGAGAGATACGTGCCCGCAACTCGAAGACGCCCAGCATGATGACGACAGCAGCCATCAGTGGCGAGAAGAAAGACGAAGCTATCCCCGAAGCCGAGGAGGAGCCAATCGAGAACAATTCCAGCGAGAGAGAGGAGGAGCCATTCAAGCATTGGCCACACCAGCCCATGATGAGAATGACGTGGATTAGGACAGACCGGGCTCCAAGTTTGCTTTAGGTCTCCAGGAGCCTATGGTCGGAATACAAATAGGAGACCAAATTATGGACTTTATGGTTGATACTGGAGCACAACATTCAGTAATAGACAAAAAGATAGCCCCATTCACTACAAAAGCAGTCACCATTATAGGAGCAACTGGTGCCAAAGCCACAAAGTCTTTCCTTCAAAACCGAATATGCAGTCTGGGAGGACAGCAAGTAACTCATCAATTCCTTTACATGCCCGAATGTCCAGTGCCACTACTGGGACGAGATATGTTAGCCAAGCTTCAAGCACAAATATCTTTCTCTGAGCAAGGAGAAATGCAAATGACAGTAAATCCCCAAACCAAACCAGCAGGAGTGATGCTGCTGACAGTTCCCCGAGAAGAAGAATGGAGATACTACATTGATGATTCGATCCAAGATACCTATTTTGAACAAACTTTGAAAAGTATTGATGCACCACCTGGAGTATGGGCAGAAGGCAGCCCCCCAGGCCTAGCCAAACATATAGCTCCAGTGATTGTAACCCTCAAGCCTAGTGCTACACCAGTGCACGTCAAACAGTACCCTCTCCCAAGAGCCGCAATTGAAGGCATTCATCGCCACCTACAAAGATTGCTTGAGTATGGCCTACTAAAAGTATGCCAATCCCCATGGAACACTCCACTTTTGCCAGTAAAGAAGCCTGGGACAGATGATTATCGCCCAGTGCAAGATTTGAGAAGAGTAAATGATGCAGCTGAGACCATACATCCAGTCGTACCCAATCCTTACACCCTCCTAGGACTGATACCTGCTGAAGCTACCCATTTCACTGTACTGGATTTGAAAGATGCATTCTTTTGCATAAGATTAGCCCCTGTAAGCCAAATATTGTTTGCATTCGAATGGCAGGACCCCATCTCTGGAAGAGGGGGCCAACTTACCTGGACAAGATTACCCCAAGGATTCAAGAATTCGCCTACCATCTTTAGTGCCGCACTGAATCAAGACCTTTCAAGCTATCCAGTAGCCCCGGGAAAGAGAGTGCTTCTCCAATACGTGGATGATCTGTTGATAGCTGCCGTATCAGAAAGTGAATGTATACTAGCCACCAAAGATCTCTTGCAGTTACTAGAGGAAGCTGGATACAAAGTTTCCAGAGCCAAAGCACAGCTATGCCAAAAAGAAGTGAAATACCTGGGTTTTCGTATCACCCAAGGAAGCAGAAGATTAGGCAGAGAAAGAAAAGAAGCGGTATGCAGAATTCCAACTCCAACAACCAGAAAGCAAGTCAGAGCCTTTCTGGGAGCGGCAGGATATTGCCGAATTTGGATACCCAACTTTGCCCAAATTGCCAAACCACTGTATGAAGTCACAAAAGGAGAAGAAAAGTCGCCACTGGAGTGGGGACTTGAGCAGGATACAGCCTTTAAGACGTTAAAAGAAGAATTAATGTCATCACCAGCACTTGGACTACCAGATGTCCACAAACCTTTCCACTTGTTTGTACATGAAGCACAGGGAAATGCCTTAGGCATGTTGACTCAGAAATTGGGAAATTGGGAGCGACCTGTAGCCTATCTATCGAAACAATTGGACCCTGTGGCCAAAGGATGGCCACCTTGCTTGAGAGCAGTTGCAGCTACAGCGCTACTAGTGAGTGAAGCAGACAAACTCACACTAGGACAGAACATACGAGTCACTGTGCCACATGCAGTCCTGGCCCTTATGGAACAGAAAGCAAATTATTGGCTCACCAATTCCCGAATGTTGAAGTACCAGAGCATGTTATGTGAAAACCCACAGATACAACTTGAAGTGAGCCATGCCCTGAATCCAGCCACCTTGATACCCATCAGTGAAGAACTCCCAGAACATGACTGTATCGAAGTCATGGAGACTGTGTTCTCCAGCCGACCCGACTTGACAGATGTGCCCATAGACAATCCTGACCAAACCTATTATGTTGATGGGAGCAGTCTCATCCTTGATGGACGACGCTGTGCCGGATATGCAGTCGTCACTCAACATGAAGTAGTTGAATCATCAGCCCTAGCCTCAGGCACATCAGCCCAGAAAGCCGAATTGATAGCACTCACCAGAGCATTGTTGTTAGGAGAAAAACTTATACTGAATGTATATACAGATTCCAAATATGCCTTCACTACCCTGCATGCCCATGGAGCTCTCTATAAAGAAAGAGGACTCATCACATCCGGAGGAAAATCAGTCAAATATGGTCCCGAAATATTGATGTTACTTGATGCAGTTTGGGCCCCAACACGTGTAGCTGTCATGCATTGCAGAGGACATCAAGCAGGAAAAGGAGAAGTTGCCCGAGGAAATAGATTTGCAGATGCCTCAGCACGACAAGCAGCTATGACAGGACAAATTGCCCCACAAGCTATGCCAATGCAAGCAGCATTGTTTCCAGTACCTTTGAATCTATGGACCCCACGATATACCACCAAAGAATTGGATTACTATTGTGACAGAGAAAATGGAGTACTGAAAGATGGATGGATTGAGCTGCCACCAGAAGAGGGCAGTCAACCTCCAGGACGAATAGTAATTCCTGAACTATTAGGACCAGCCTTTGTCAAAGCTTTCCACGAAGCTACCCACTATGGGAAAAGTGCTATGGAAAAAGCACTCAGACCGCATTTCTACATCCCTCTGATGACAACCATATCAGCTTCAGTAGCACGACAATGTCAAACTTGTGCCAAGAATAATGCCAAGCAAGGCCTTATTACAGCACCCCGAGTTCAGTCAAGAGGTGTGACCCCTATGCACAACCTCCAAGTTGATTTCACCGAAATGCCAAAAGCCAATGGGTACCATTACCTATTAGTATTAGTTTGTACTTTCTCTGGGTGGGTAGAAGCATTCCCAACCAGAACTGAGAAAGCCCGAGAAGTTACCAAAGTCTTAATGAGAGAGATTGTCCCCAGATTCGGAATTCCAGCAGTAATAGGGTCAGACAATGGACCCTCATTTGTCTCCCAAGTTACTCAGCAGTTAGCAAAAGCTTTGCAAATACAATGGAAACTCCACACTGCATACAGACCCCAGAGTTCAGGGAAAGTTGAGCGAATGAATCGTACCTTGAAAGCCCAAATGTCTAAGCTTTGTCAGGAGACACAATTGAAGTGGCCCCAAGTGCTCCCCATAGCTTTATTCAGAATACGCTCAGCTCCTGTAAAGTCAACAGGATTTTCCCCTTTTGAAGTTTTGTATGGTAAACCCCCACCAATAGTGCAAGGAATCAAAGGAAGTCTAGCCCAAATTGGTTCAGAAATAACCAGACAAGAACTTCTAGCTCTTAGTTTTGTTCTGCAGACTCTCCATACGTGGATCCAAGACCAGTTGCCTATCAACTTGACGGAACCCTTGCATCCCTACCAGCCTGGTACTTCGGTGTGGATCAAAGATTGGAAGAAGACACCGTTGGAACCCCATTGGAAGGGACCGTACACCGTCATCCTGTCTACCCCAACTGCAGTAAAGGTAGCCGAGATCGACGCCTGGATCCACCACAGCAGAGTCAAGCCCGCCGCCAATCCTGAACCTGAGCAGTGGACAGCAGAACAGCATCTTGATGCACCCTTGCGAGTTACTTTGAGACGGCAACCAGCAGCTTAGACACTTCATCACAAGTGCTTTGCAGCAGCCAAGTCTTTCGAAGAGGATTGCTGTTTTCCATGCAGCAACAGCTTTGTTTCAATGAACCCAATTTGTGTGTGATTTGACACACTACTTTGAGACTACATTGACTAAGCCAGACTTCACAGGCCAACTGAAATTGCTAAAAAGTTGGTCAATGTGTACTGGACAACCTGAGGATCTTCAATCAACACTCAGCACCCGTTAAATTGCTTCATTAGCAAACGGGACGAAGAATAAAAGACCGTCGTGATCAAGATCAGCAAGCTGAGGATTCAGAAGAACTCCAATCAACATCGACATGCATCTTTACTTTTGCTTTGCTTTGGTTGCCTTCTTTGGAGGTTTTGAACAGACTCATGCTTTACCTCCATGCACTGCCTGCATTACTTCTACTAGAATTGGACTGAAAGTAACTCAGACTTTGCTTTATCATTCTTACTATACCTGCAAGGGGACAGTAACTCGGTGTATCTATAACACCACTGAACTAAATGTTTGCACTCATGGAAAAATTAAAACATGCTATAATCCGCATCAGAATCCATCCTATTACACGATGGAAATAAGATGGAAGGATGCAGATGGACCTATATTAGCTGCAACGCCACCACTTAAGGACATTACTAAACCTGCTGTTTTGAATTTTGATGCATGCAATGCTATTAATAGGGATAGTTATTCCACCTGTGGTACATGGGAAAAAGCGTATCGAAATGACCATAAGTATATGTGTCCAGAAGGTGCCACGGGATGGAGAAAGTGTACAGGTAAAAAGGAACCAGGCTATAGTACTGCCCCAGCAGCAGACTACTATTGCCCGTATTGGGGATGTGTTTTTCATGCTACCTGGAACACTGGTATAACTGATGAGAAAATAGATAAACGAATGGCTACTTTAACCAAGCCAACCACAAATGATAAATGTCAGAAAGATGCTTGTAACCCCTTACACTTACGTATACACAATCCCCATGCATGGAAACAAGGATATAAGTTTGGTTTACGTATTGCTGGAGGAGCAATAGATCCAGGGACCATTGTGTATATCAGATTGAATACCCAAGCCCACAAGTCATCTAAATATCATATTCATAATACTTTTTATGAAGCCATGCATGTAAATAAGTTTGAGATCCCTCACCCCTCACAGAATTTATTTCTAGAATTAGCCGGAGCAGTAGTTTCTAGTCTTAAGATCACAGATTGTTATTTCTGTGGCGGAACCCAAATGGGAGATCAGTGGCCATGGGAAGCCCAAGAATTGAATTATTCCATGATTTACAATCAGACTGAATTACATAAGACAACCAGTGAATGGGTGTTAGCGCACTCAATCGTTGGACGTCTTTGCTATGCCAGAACTGGACCCCAGTTCACCCAAAAGGTAGGACAGCTGGTCTGTCTTAGCCAGAAGTACTATAATGCCACGACCAAGAAGATAGCATGGTGGTCAGGAATCGGACATCCTGAACCTCCTAACCCATTAGCCAGATTTCCTGAACTTGCAGGTCTATGGACTAACCTTGCTAAAGTCCAAGCCTGGCAAGCCCCACCTGGCCTATATTGGATCTGTGGAAACCGAGCATATGCACAACTCCCACCACACTGGGGAGGAGCATGTGTCTTAGGAACCATCAGACCTTCTTTCTTTCTTTTAAACACTGAACATGGAGAACAATTAGGATACCCAGTATACACAACCCACCGACACAAAAGAGCACTACGACAGATAGGCAAGTGGGAGAAATGGCAAGGTGATGATTGGCCACCAGAAAGAATCATTGAATATTATGGACCCGCCACTTGGAATGATGATGGTATGTATGGTTATCGTACTCCAATTTATATGATTAATCGTATTATTCGCTTACAAGCAGTAGTTGAAATAATAACTAACGAAACTAGTCATGCTCTTACGCTTTTAGCTAGACAAAGTACACAGATGCGCACTGCGATATATCAGAACCGCTTAGCACTTGATTATTTGTTAGCAGCTGAAGGAGGAGTATGTGGTAAACTGAACTTAACCAATTGCTGTTTGAAAATAGATGATAAAGGTCAAGTAGTTGAAGAAATTGCTAAAGATATGCAAAGACATGCTTATGTGCCAGTGCAGACGTGGCACTCATTGAAATTTCCTAACTGGTTTGCTAACCTCTTTTCATGGGTGGGAGGATTTAAGACTTTCATCGTATTGGTACTAATCCTTGTTGCTGTTATCTTCTTATTACCATGTTTAATCCCATGTTGTATGCGTTCCATTCATAACACTATTGATAGTACAGTAGAGCGGAAGACCGCAACAAAAATCATGGCTTTATATACAGCCAGTCCTGGTAGAAATCCTTTAGCCAGGATGTGATTCTTCAGAAAGTGATTTAATTCTCACACCTTATTAAGTAATAGGGTGAGATTAATCAAAGGGGGGAATGTGGCAGGTGCAGGCCTGTGACCCACAGTGACTGAACATAAGCAGGCCAGCATGGCTAGCTTGACCTGTAAATGAGGCCTGTGGAGAGGCATATAGGATTGCACATCCCCCAATATGCTGCTATTGTAAGATAGAACTCAGTAGAAGTATTGAATTAGCTTAGGTAAGCAGAACTGCAGTATTGAAAGATGGAAAAATACAGAAAAGACATGTTTAAAAGTTACTGATAAGAAAAAGTACATCTGCAAAGAAATAATTAGGAGTGCTGACAGATGAGTTGCAGAGCCCAGCTCCTCTGCACGTACAAATTGGTTCTATAACCTTGAGAGTGTGAAAGTAACAAGTTGATGAACTGACCATTGTAATTGGGACTGGAAGGGGGGTATGCAGGTGTCATGCCCACTGGAGGGACATAATTGGATAAACTTATCAGTACCGGGACCAATGGAAGGGGTACGGGAGGTACGGGAGAGTACCGGGACCAATGAAATGTTTTTCTATACCTAGAATGGAACAGAAGTCTATAAAAGTTGTTGTAATGCTTGAAATCTTGGCTCAGCCATTTTGAAATTGATTGGTTCGAGACTTGTGCACAAATAAATGATTTGGACTTTCTGAACAGACTCCTGGTATCATTGGTTTGTCTGCGCTTTGCTGCTACAATAGCAGAAACTTGAAAAGAGATCCTGAACAAGAGAAGGCAGAACTTGCAGCAGAAAAAAAAGACACAACCAATATGATGTAGAAAAATAAAATGCTCAGAAAACAATCTTTTTATTTTAAATTTACTGATTCAAATGTCAGTTTTGAGAATATACATTTGATTTTTTTGTACTGTAGTTTGTGTATTAGGGAAAGGTATATTTCTGTTCCTCTTTTCTCCAGTGTTGCACTATATACAGAGCCTCTTTTTGAGAAACCTATTTCTCGTATTGCTTCTTATTTATTTGGTGATAGAGTTGTGAACTGACTCCATATTTTTGGGATAAGCTGATCCAGCCGAGTTTACTCCTTTGCATGCATGGATTTGCAGAGACTTTCTCAAGGAATGCAATCAGAACTACCATGTGGTAAAACCAAGATAAGATCAACTTATTCAGAAAATCTGGAGCCATCTGGGCTGTTCTATTTGGTGAGAGTGTGTGACTGAAGTGAGGTATCTGTGTAGGGATCTTCAACAGTCTCACCTGTTTCATTTTCCCAGAAAGTGTATTGGTGTTCTCAGGTCAGGAAATTTGGTATTTGAGTCCTTGAAATTAGTCCTATTTTGGTATGGAAGGTTTGCTATATAGGTTTGGAATATATTTTTTGCTGGGTTTTGTGTTACCTCCAAAGAGTCTGTTTTCTTTGGATATTTATTTGAAGCATCTGCTAGACTGCTCTTCATACTGAAATACTATCAAGTCTGTGTTGCTGTTACTAAGGTGTCTTCATAGTATCATAGGGCCCAATTTTCATTTAGGCAGGCTATGTGCCGCATCAGCACATAGCCTACCCACTGACCCCCTTAAACCGGATTTTCATTTCTGCGGCGACCGGAATGAAAATCTGGGTCATGTCGCACAGGCCGGCAGCCACCGAGGCTAAGCGGGTAGCAGCGATTTTCATTATGGCCCATTTAGTCCCACTGCCTTAAAGATACCCGCTTAGTGCCATTCCTCGCCTCCGCTCCACCCTGGAACGCTCCAAACACGCCCCAGAGCATAGCATCTGGGTGCATTAGGGACTTAACCGGGATTTTCCAAAGGCACTACCCATAGTATATGGTGGTAGATAAAGACCAATAGGATCTATCTAGTCTGCCCAGTAAGGTGGCTAGAATGGTTGTACCTGCCACTCTGTGAAAATCACCCCCTCTATTTATTGAAGTATAAAGGACTAAAATTTGTTTTGATTTCATCCTTTTGCTTTAAAGAGATACACTGTGTCTGTCCTATGTGATTTTGAATTCTGTAACTGCTTTTGCCCCTACCACTTTCCAAGAATCCACCACCCTTTCATTGAAAAAGTATTTCCTGACTTCAGAATTTGTATATTTTGTACACTGCACATCACCTGCAAAGGTATAATTTTTTATGCCAGTGCTGCTGTTGCTAGGGAGGTAGTAATGAAGGGGCTGGGGGGAGGCATAAGATTGAAGATTCATCTACAATGCCTAATATCTTTGCATTAGTCCTGGATACATCTAAATTTTCCCACACATAAGCAAGGCATCCCTATACTTAAAGAACAAATGGAAGGATCTTGGTCCTGGGAGAAAACAAACGTTATTAACTGTTCTTCTCTGTAAAACTTCCACCTCCATTTTTTCTAAAAACACAGAGATCCAAGCTGTCTACAGTCTGAGTCACACCAGATCTTCCTAATTCCTCTCCTCTTCATTCTCCCTCACTTCTTGATTGCAAATAATAGATCTTACTACATACAGGGAGAACATTCTCTGGTATTTTCAAAACCCTCTTCAGATATTTCTGGAGAATAACAACTGATGTCAGCAAATGTGTTTTGGAGATATTTAATAGTATCAGTTGAGCGATCTAGGAAGATTTAAACAAGTTTCTTCCTTCCATGCAGTGACCCTTTTTTCCTGCACTACTGAAACTTGGGTTGCCGCTAATCATCTGTTCCTTATTATCCTGCTAGACTAGTTCAGATGAGTGGGTTATACTCCCCAGCTAGCAGGTAGAGATAGACTTGAGCAACTTTCAATGATGTCATCACTTGGTGCAGCATTGAGTGAAGCCAGTACTGTCTGCTTTCAGCAAAGAATATGGACTGGTGCAGTAATGCAAATAGGCCTGTCTCTCCTAGCCCAGACTACAGTCTTGTGGCCTGTGTGCTTCAGATTAGTAGATGCAGGTGCTCAGAGCTCAGGTACACCCCTGTCTCCTTGAGCCGACAACTTGCACTGTGTTCAGAGCTACTATACACAGGTTCCTAGCACTTAGTGGACTGTATAGTGGAAAGGAAGACCCCGCGGGACCCTTCAGGGGAGTGGTAAGTTTGAGCCAAGCCCCCCCCCCCCCTTCCTCTTGCTGTCCTCTGTGTGCTTGCTGAGTTTGTCTTTTTTTTTTCTTTCTTTCTTTCTCTGTAGATTTGAATGGGCTATATTTGGTTCTCTCTTTTCTGCTGGTAGTAAAGTAGCTCTTTTAAAAAAAAACAAAAAATCTTTTTGTTTTCTCCAGCAGCTAGGCCTCTTAGGTCTGCAGGGATGGCTGGTGCAGCCCTACTCATGTTTTCTTAACTGGTCTGACAACTGCTGGGATTCCCTTTTCACCACAGTTTTTATAAGTTTTTTCAGTGGCCTTTTTTGAATTTTTTTCCTATGGCTGTTGCAGTGCTTAATTGCAACTCGATGCAGCCTGTGGCCATTAGCAATTTTTTTAATGACTGCAGTAAGATTGTCTCAGGATATTATTTTTGTGATGTTCAGGATTCCCCACGAGGGGGCACCATGTTTGGTGCTTTGGCTGGGCTCCCGCCCACATTTGTTTTCCCCACTGGGAGGCTCTGTGACCATTTTGAAAGGTGGAGGGAGGTATGATGAGGCCCATAGGAATGTCTTCTGAGGCCTTAGTGACCTGCCTATTCCATGGAGAGAATCTTCCTATTCTAATTCAAGATGATATGGTAGCCTTGCTGAACCCTATTGCTGAACCTGCTCCCAAACAAGCTTTGAGAGTAGGCCCTAATTTTGCCTATACGGCAGCTTATAGTCTCCCAGTGGGAGACCCCACTCAGGGCCTAATATCCTTTACCAGCTATACCCTCTCCTCCAGAGTGAGCAGAGCAAGTTGGATCTGCCTTTTGGGCTCCCTTGGTTAGAAGCCCATGTCATGATGGTTATAAAGCACACCACTATTCCAGTAGACGGGAATGCCACACTATACAAGTCTCAACATATGAAAGTAAAGGCCCTTCTTAAGAATTCCTTAGCAGCCTTAAGCTCTTCAGTGGTGTGGTGTGCAGTATTGGTAGTGTTCAGGCTTGGAGGCTGTGTTTGGAGTTTGGAGTCATGTTTGTGGTGGATGCCCTTTATGACTTCCTCAGGATCTCCTCCAAGTCCATGACTGTGGGGGTAGTGGCTGAGTGGTAGCTTTGGCTCAGTAATTGGTTGGCTGATGCTGACTTCAAAATATAGCTGAGAAAGAGCCACTTTCATGGAAACATAATAGCTTGTCTTGCAAGATGGCTTGCTTTCTAATCAGTTGCAAGGGCAGGTTGGTCTTTGGGAGGATCTGGAGAGGCTCACCCTCAAAGGCTTCCAGAAGACAGGCCCAGTGGTGCTAGGTGTGCCTCTTGCAGTGCCCTGCATGGAGCATGAAGACACTCTCAGACAGCTAGGAGTTCAGGTAATATCTTCTCTTCTTATGGGTCTAAGTCTAAGAAGGGTCAACCCTTTCAGAGTTTACAGTGCTCTCAGCTACAGCAGTCTCTGGGAATCAGTAAGCCCCTGCAATGTGTTCTGGTGGGTCCCTTCTGAAGTAGAACTGGTTGGGGGGGAGGGGGCTGGGGCAGATATGACTGTTTCTCTTGGAGTGAATCCATATAACATCAGACTAATGGGTCCTTGAGATCCTCAATCAAGATTATGGGATGGAGTTTGTGCAAGTTTCTATGGGATGCCTTGGTGTGGTTTCCCTATGGCTTTCCACTTGTGAGCAGTGGTTGAAGAAACTCTTCAGTGCCTCCTGCAGTTGTAGGCTATTATATCTGTATCCTATGAAGAGCAGGGCCAAGAATGTTAGTTCCTCTACTTCGTGGCACCCAAAAAGGGGGAGTTCCTTGCCAAACTCTTTTCATTTTCATATGGGGATTATAAGGTTGGTCATTTTGCCAGTCTGGTAAGGGAAATTTCTACCTTCCCTGGATCTCAATTCATAAAGGGGCACATCTTGGCCCCATGCATGTCTCCAGAGAGGTCCTGCATGCACAGCACCGATTCCACAACCCCACGTAGACACACACATGAGGATGTAGAATCAGTGTGTGGCCATTCCTGGGGAAGCACGCCTAACTGGCAGCCTATCGCTCTGTGTTGAGCCATGCACACTGGCCATGCTGCTCCAGCTGCCCTGTGCACCTGCAACCCCAAAACCATCCCCAACTTCATGTCCTGCAGACCACGTGTGACCAGAATGAGGAAGAAGCCTCCCCCCATCATAATGCACATATCAATATGGCTACCAGGCAGCCTAAATTCAGCAAGGTGGAGGCGAGGCTGCTGGTGACCATGGTCCTGGAGCAAGAGGAGACTCTCCTTCCTACCGGGCAGCGGCAGCCAGCCCACACAGCAGCACACAGTGGCTGGGAACACATCAGGACCACCCTTGCCCAGTAAGTACGTCACAGCATAGACAGACAAAACAGGAAGCAGAGAGAAGTGGGCAGGCTGGAGCAGTACACAAGTTGGCACAGAGACAGGTATGCACCAAGGTGGAGAGGAAGGGCAGGGAAAGTCAGGATCTGCCCCTGTCAGAAAGCAGGCAGGCTGCACAGTGACAGCACAGCAGAGACACAGCAGCCCCACAGAAGGGGCCCAGGAACAAGGGAGAACAGGATGCAAGCAGGCCTACAGTGAAGGCACAGGGGGATACAGAGACAGACTGAAGGGACATGTATAGCAGAGAGTAGTCCCAGAATATCAGCCCCAGCCCCAGGTCACATAGATGCTTCCTGAGGAGCCAAAAAATGGCCCTGTATATGCCCCCAGGTGGGAAGTGAACCCAGCATTCTGGGCAAGGCATAGAACCACCAGGCTAGAGCTGTAAGTGTTCCTAGGCCCTAGGATGTGAGAACAGAGCAAGTCAGAAGGGAGACACAGTGTGAATGGTACAGCTGCAAAATGAAGAGTACAGGCCAACAAGTGGGAGGCAAACCCAGCACCCTGAGCACTATGGGGCAGGCACAGAACCAGCAGGCTAGAGCTGTGAGTGCACCCAGGCTCTAGGAAGTGAGAGCAGAGCACGTCAGAGGAGAGGCACAGTGCGAATGGTACAGGTGCAAAATGAAGTAGTACAGACACCCAGGCGGAATGCGAACCCAGCACCCTGGGTCAGGCACAGAACCAACAGGATAGAGCAATGGGTGCTCCCAGGCCCTAGGAGGGGAAGGAACTGGGCTCTGTTCAAGTACACCAAATGCAATGACCATTCACAGCAACCCCCCCCCCCCCACACACACACCATCATGGCATGGCAGAGTGACACGCCACCGAGAACAGATGGGGACTGGGCACATAATGCACATGCGCAAAATGCCAGCAGCATCCCACCCATGAGTAGGCAAGTCTATACCCTGGTATGGGAGAATGATCAAGTGTGTCTCTAACCCACAGGCATTTCCGGATCCTGTGTGACACAGAGACATACCATATGTGGAGGAGTGGCCTAGTGGTTGGGGCAAGTTACTTCAGGCCGGAAGGTCGGGGGTTCAAATCCCACTAGAGGACAGCAACCTTGGGCCGGAAGGACTGGGGTTTCTAGTCCCACAGGTGCTCCTTGTGGTCTTGGGCAAGCCACCTAACCCTCCATAGCCCATTCCCTGTAAAATAGTTATCTCCAAGTTATAATGCCCTGTTCAATGTAATTTAAGTTTGTTCAATGTAAACCGCACTGATGCAGAATAGCGCGGTATATAAGAGAATGTAAATAAATAAATAAATAGGTGATACCGCACAATCTGCTGCACGTGACCGGGGCTGATAAGGTATATCTGGCAGCAGCTACAGGAAGAACAGGGTGAGTAGCCATGCAGATACCCAGGAGCAGCAGG
The DNA here is from genome assembly GCA_033557465.1 of Ichthyophis bannanicus. Lineage (NCBI taxonomy): Eukaryota > Metazoa > Chordata > Amphibia > Gymnophiona > Ichthyophiidae > Ichthyophis > Ichthyophis bannanicus. The sequence goes on from CM066037.1 coordinate 358,439,882, forward strand.
ACAACAGGCCCCCCAAAACAGAGGCAGGGCTCCACATGTAACAGCACACACCACTGTGACATGGACACCTCAGAAACAGCATGCCCCCTCCCCAGGGTCCCACAATACATAGTCCTGGCCCACACTGCCCCACCCCCTGCAGAGCTGGGATGTGCTGGAACACCCTGTATATGTTCCCACCCTCCCAGCAACCACAGTAGTGCAGCAACAGAAAGAGCAGGGTGTGGACATGTGTGGCACAGTCACCGCAATGTCCCACAGAGAGGTATTGACACTAAGCATAGTAAGTTGACACAAAGTGGCCTGCCTGCCCCACCACAGTGGCAGTGACAGGAGCACTGTCTGGAGGCTGACACAGGAAACACATACCTGATGTGGGCCACCCATGGGCCTGGAATGACAGCATTCTGTACCACTGACATACCAGAAACCCAGTTGCCCATGGATGACCTGTCAGACATGCAGCAGAAACACCACAGCTGTGCAGCTAACCATGACCTCTGTCCCCCACAGTGGCAGCACAGCAGGATGAGGACTCCCCACTCCATCCCCTGATGGTTCCACCCCTGACACTGTGGAGGACACTGGTGCAGATATACCCCCCAGCCTCATTGGGAGTGGCAGCATGACCACTAGAGGAGGCAGCAGTAGCACACCACAAAGTCCCATCCTCCTGTCCAGTCAACATCATCCACGGATAATGAGGAGGATGAGGAGGGCCCCACAGGTGAGGCAGCATTCTCCCCCTCCCCTGAAGGGGGCAGAGCTTATGGCGGTGGGCAGGGGGGTCTATGTCCCAAGCACACCTGGGGAATAGTGTGTAGCAGAGCAATAGCCATGTCCCATTTGTGCCATGCGCAGGCACCGAGGAGACAGAGGGCAACCTCCGTACCCTCATCCTCCAGACCCTGGTGGATGGGGTGTGGGGCATGACAGGGAAGGTGGCTGGAGAGGCCCTATGGAGTGTTATGGGGGAGGCTGGAGCAATACAGGCTGAGGGGTCAGGCAGGGTTACTGAGTGAGGGTGAGTGGCTGGAGGGTAGTGGTGATCACAAGGGGATGGAGTGCTTGCAGGGGGAGTGCATGGGGGTGTGTGAGTGGCAGAAGTGTGGGTGTGAGGGTTAGGTGACGGAGGGCATGCAGAGGGAGAGCATGGGCGAGGGTGGGTGTGCAGATTGGATGGGGATTCCAAGTGCTGGTGTGGGATAGGATGTCACAGTGCGGCTGGAAGGAGACATGGATGGTGAGGAGGCTGTGGGGGACCCATATTATGAAAACTGGGGATGCCAGGAGTCTGTGGTGGTGCCAGGTCATAGCAGTGATGAGGGCGGTGATGCATTGGAGGTGCCTTTACCTGGTTGCACATGGGAGCAGTTTGCCCATGTTGGTGGGCCACGAATTCCAGTCCTATCTGATGTGGGGTCTGATGAGGGGGCCCAAGAGGCAGGTGGAGGCCCCAGTGATACACGAGCCATGGCCCATCTGGAACAAATGCTTGCACACAGCCTTGCACGGCTGCACAGGCCCCTCTCCCACCTCTCCCACCATGAAGAAGGCCTCAGGGGTGAGGTGCGGGGCCTGAGGGGCAAGCTCAGGCACCTGTGACTGCTGCTGGAGGCCCACCTGCAGCCCCACACACTACCCCTCAGTCACACAGCAGACAACCCTGTGGGGCACTGATGAGGCCCCACAATCTAGGATGCGTACCGGGACAGCCATACCAACAAGTGGCATGAGCCGCACCAGTGGCTGCTAGTGCAGTGACAGCCACCAGGGCCCTGTAGTGCAGCAGCGGCAGGGGTTGCATGCCATGGGGCACACCTGTTTGCCAATGTGTTTGTGCACTGTTTGGCCATACTCTGTGTCTGTCTCATGCATGTTTACTGTGTAAATAAAGTGTTATGCTGTTCAACATGTGTGCTTTTGTGGCCTATGTGTCTGTGGTCCACAGCAACCCTGACCAATAAAGGCCCTGGTCATATGTGTAGTGCTACAGAGGAGACGTCATGCTGTACACCATGCGTTCATGGTAGCCCATGCACGGCTGAGCCAAATAGCCAGGTAGACTGGCCACCACAATAGCAGGAGATGGAGCAAACACCCAGGGGGAATGGGGAGGCGCCAAATGGGAGGGTAGAGGAGCCATGAATATATGGCAGCAGCACAGCTAGCGGTCCATGGGGGTGCTCTGACTTAGGGTGGTGGGGTCGGCCACAGCACAGATGCTGGTGGTGTATGCCATGCAGAGGGGGCAGGATGGGGAGAGGGGAATGGCCCAGAGCAGGCCATGGATGTGGCAGATTCAGGTCATGTGGGCAGCCTAGATATTTGGGTACCCCAAGGAGGGATGTGGAGGGACCCATGACAGAGAGGGTAGGGAGGCACAGCAGACAGATTGCACACACGAATGCGGAATGCAGCAGCAACCATAGACATGAAATCTGAGTGGGAGCAGGATGTGCTGCATGAGGTACACGGTGATGGGCAGGATGGGGCCCACAGCTGACCAGCCACACTGTGCAGTGACAAACAGATAGAAGGGGGAGAGTGGGGGCATCTGGGGTGGACCATTAGCACTGGCAGTGCAATAGGCATGGCAGGCGGTGATGGTTGGGTGCATGGGGGTCCCAGGCATGTGACACATGTGGAATGTGTAAGTCAGTGTGCTGAAGGGGAGACAGCTGTGGCACAGCGGAGCCAATAGCAGTGTGGGTGGGCTGAGGCAGGGTCCAGATGCTGTCACAGACACCTGTCCCATGTGTGGGGCTGCCTGTGTGGAGCCTTGCCACCCCATGGTGACAGAAACAGGCCTGGGACTGCATCTGTGGTGCCCGATGGCTGCCATGCATGCCCTGTGTGACTGGATGGTGACATGATGGGGGTACCATGTATATGTGGCACACTATGCACATGACACCCCCCCCAATGAGAGCCGCCATGTGTGCGGCTCTGGCAGCGAGCAAGGGGCATGTGACAGATGCACAAAGGGCAGGTGGACCATGCAATATGTGTGTCACAGCTGCAGCAGCCATGGACACCATGCCATGGATGCACATGTCTGAGGACCCCCACACAGGACACCATTGGAAGATGCCACCGGATACATGTCATGGTACAAATGGGGTCTAGGGGGCATGGCATGTGGCTTGCAGACACTGCATCCTGGCCACATGTCAGCAAAAATATTGGCAGGGTGGGCCAGAACCCTGGACCCAGTGAGAGTCCCCATACCAGCAGCCCACGATGGCACAATGCTGTGACAAATGTCCCAGGCAGGCAATGTGCATGATCACACAGGCCATGTCTGGTCACACAGGCCATGTCATGCTGGTCACACAGGCCATGTCTGCATGGTGTGGACTTGCACAGGCCCATGGCAGCTGCAGCACGTGCCCCAGCCCCTCCCCAGGCGCTTGCATGTGCATCAGGTGCTATGGGCGAAGAACATATGACTTAGGCAGTCAGGCAAAATGTACTTCAACAAGACTGTCATATGACACCACCCCCTCTGGACTGTGCACCCTGGGTGTGTCTGCGGCTGTGTCCAGCTCATTGCTGTCACCCAGGACAGGCTCATCTGGCAGTGAATACTGGTGCCGCAGAGTATAGTTGTGGAGCATGCAGCATGCCATGGTAATCTGGCACACCTTGCAAGGCCTGTAGAGCAGCTCCCCCCCCCCCCCCAGACTAGTTCAGGCATCTAAGTCAGCACTTCAACTGGCTGAAGGTGTGCTGAATGATCCCCCCACATGGTCCAGTACACACAGTTATACCAGTGCTGTGCTGGGCTGGACTGCTAGGGTGGAGAAGGGGCTCATCAACTATTTGCATAGGGGGTAGCCCCGTTCACCTGTGGTGGGAGACAGAACAGCAAACCATAAATCAGCTGGTGTGCCAGTGAGGGGGTCATGTGTTACTCACATGTTGTAGGCTGTAGACAACTGACTGTGTATATGTGTGGCTGTATCAGCTGTATGGATGGTCCCAGTGGTGCCAGTGGTTCATTGTGTGTCTGCAGCCCACCACATGTGGCATGGGTGCCCCCAAAGGTGCAGGGGTCCCTGCTGGGGGGTGAGCCTGGGCATTCTGGGAATGTATGGTGCCCCTTCCCTATGCCTGGCCCAAATTTGGCACACCCCTGGATGGTGGTAGATGGGGCTACATGAAACACCAGTACTTGCAGGCCTGCTGCCGCCATTCCGGTCACCTGCCTCCATCCCCCGCTGCATGCATGGCACCACTATGCATGCTGCAGGGGATGGGGTGGGACACATGCAGAGGGAGGGTGTGGGGTGGGTGGGACCAAGCTCCAGAAGTATAGGTCAGGGTCCACCATAGCCATGTATGTTGGGGAGTCACAGGGGCTAGCCTTGCACATACCCCCATTGTGGAAGCATGGGGCAGGATGTCCCCCTGTATGTGCCCAGCAGCCTCCCCCAGGGTCAAGGGACCAATACACAGTGTCTCGGGATGATGGAGGGAAGGCCACCATCACCTGCCCAGAGCACACACCTCCATGTGGTGCACCATAGACGCAAAGAAAAATGACGACAGAAAAAGACCACATGGCCTATCTAGTCTGTCTTTCCATATCAACAACTACAACAGTCCCCTTTTTTTCCTTTAGAGATCCTATGTGTTTGTCCTATGCTTTTTTGAATTCAGATACTGTCCTCATCTCTACCAACTCCACTGGGAGACTATTCCATGGATCCACGACTCTTTCCGTAAAGAAATATTTCCGCATATCACTCCTGAATCTATCCCTTTTCACCCTCATCCCATGTCCCCTCATAGCAGAACTTGCTTTCAATCAAAAGAGGCCCTCCCCCTGTGTATTTATACCATGGAGGTATTTAAACGTCTCAATCATATCACCTCTATCCCGCCTTTCTTCTAAGGTGCACATATTAAGATCCTTAAGTTTGTCCTCATATGCTTTATAATGAAGATCACTAACCATTTTATTAGCCACCCTCTGTACCGACACCATCCTGTTTATATCCTTTTGAAGGTGTGGTCTCCAGAATTGCATACTATACTCCAAATGAGGTTGCACCAAAGACTTATAGAGAGGGACTATCACCTCCTTTTTTCTGCTAGCCATTCCTCTCCCTATGCACCCAAGAATCCTTCTAGCTTTTGCTGTCGCCTTTTCTACTTTAAGATCATCAGACACAACCTCGCCTAGGTCCCGCTCTTCTTTAGTGGACAAAAGTACTTCATCCCCTATACTATATCGCTCCCTTGAATTGCTGCTGCCCAAATGCATGACCTTGCATTTTTTAACATTAAATTCCAACTGCCAAATTCTAGACCATTCTTCAAGCTTAGCTAGATCCCTCATGTTATCTACACCTTCCTGGGTGTATACTCTTTTGCAGATTTTGGTATCATCTGCAAAGAGGCAAACCTTACCTGACAGCCCTTCCGCTATATCACTAACAAAGATGTTAAAAAGAATCAAACCAAGGACAGATCCCTGGGGCACACCACTGGTAAATTCCTTCTCCTCAGTGAGCTCAATTTACCTATACCCTTTGTCGCCTCCCACTCAATCAATTTCTAACCCAAGCAGTAACTTTAGGGTCCATCCCTAGGGTGCTCAGTTCAGATGAGGAACGGTGTCAAAGGCTTTACTGAAATCTAAATACACCACATCTAGGGCTCTCCCTCTGTCCAACTCCCTGGTCACCAAGTCATAGAAATCAATCAGATTTATCTGACAAGACCTGCCTCTGTTGAATCCATGCTGTCTTGGATCCTGTAATCCGCTGGACTCCAGAAACCTCATTATTTTCTCTTTCAGAAGTTAAATTAACCGGCCTGTAGTTTTGAACCACATCCTTACTTCCGCTTTTGTATAAAGGAACCACATGAGCCTCTCTCCAGTCCTTTGGCACCAATCTTGACTCCAATGAGGTGTTGAAAAGATCAGTCAGTTGAACTGCTAAAACATCCCCAAGTTCCCTTAGTATTCTTGTGTGTATCCCATCCAATCCCATTGCTTTGTCTACTTAAATTTAGCTAGTTTCTCACAAACAGTCTTTTGAAAATTGTTCAAGATGCCCCTCGCTTCTGTTCCTGTTTGTTGGTGTTTTCTGAGGTCCTGTTCCTGGTTCATCTGTGAACATAGAACAGAAATATTTGTTAAGCAAGTCTGCTTTATCCTCATCAGCTTCTACATATTCCTCCCCTTCACCCTTGAGTCTGACAATACCACTTTTGCCCTTCCTCTTCTCACTAACATATCTGAAAAATGTCTTATCCCCCCATTTTATTGCATTGGCTATTTCCTCTTCTTTTTGAATCTTTGCTTTCCTGACTACTTTGCTAGCTTCTCTAAGTTTTTCCAAATATAGATACCTGTCTTCCCCTCTCTGTGATCTCTTGTATTTCATGAAGGCCTCCCTCTTTTTCTTCTCCTTTTCAGCTACTTCTTTCAAAAACTATAGTGGTCTCCTTTTCCTTTTACCTTTATTTGCCATTTTAACAAAAAGGTTGGTTGCCCTTAAAATGTCCCCTTTCAGGTTTGCCCACTGTTTTTCTACATCCCCCAGCTGTTCCCATCCCACTAATGACTCCCTGTGATATTGGTCCATCTTGGCAAAGTTAGTTTTCCTAAAGTCTAAGGCCCTCTATTTTGAATGGATTCTAACAGCCTTAGTACTAATAATGAACCACACCATCTGGTGATTACTGGATGCAAAATGATCTCCCACTATAACATCAGAAACACTTTCACCATTGGTAAGCACCAAGTCCAGTATGTTTCCCAGTCCCAGGATGTCTGTGCAAATGCCAACCTGCCACTGATGTCGCCCCCCTCAAACTGTACATGGAGCACTGACCGGCTCAGGATGTAGGCGTCATGACAGGATCCCAGGTACTTTGAAACAGACATCTGTGATCTCCCCATGCACTTTGCACACCACCTGCACATTGTCAGAGCGGAAGGCCTTGTGTTTCCAATACACAGCCTCACTCTGTTGCGGGGGCTGGAGGGCAATGTGTATGCCGTCCATTACACTTAGGACCAATGTGAACCCCACCACAGTGTAAAAATCCTGCATATTCCTGTGCTGGTCCTTCTGAGTTGCTGGGAAAGAAATGGTCTGCGCCATGGACCATAGGTAGGTGCCCAGGAATTATGTGAGGCACTGGGATACTGCAGGCTTGCTGAGTCCCCCAACAGCTGATAGCATCATCTGGAATGAGCTTGTTTCCAGGAAGGCCAGCACTACCATCACCTTCGGGTGTACTGGTATCGGATGGCCCCTCTGCATGGGGCTTTCAAGCCATGGTTCCAGCTGCTGGAAGAGGTTATATACGGCAGCTCTGTCAAACCAGTACCACACATGCTGCATCACTCATGTCCATGTACTGGACCCTCTGTTGTGGGACACATACATGTGGGTGCCTCCGCTCCATGTTCTGCCCACTATTGTCACAGCTGTGCAGCAGGGCCAGTGCGTACCAGCTCATGTTGTCCCATTCCAATCAGCTGGCTGCACAATGATGGACACCCATTGCACACATTGTCTTGTATGACAGTGAGCTGCAGGTAGCACCATCACTATCCTGCAGTGTCAGACCTACCACAAAACTGTTCAAGTCTGAGGGTGATTGACATGTGTTCAGCTCATGCACAGAGGTGCAGGTTCACAGGCATGGACATGCATGGTGCCTTGTTTTATGTTTATGTTTATGTTTTATTGCACTTGATATACCGCTATTACATTTAGAACATAGCGGTGTACAGCAAAGCAGAACCTTATACAGAGGGACCAATAGGTCGGAGAAAAAGAAAAAGAAATGAAGTTACAATGTAAGACAGGAAAGCACCCAAGACATTTAAATAGACAAGACTACAGGTGAGGAAGGAAAGGGAGGGCAGGGAGGGAAAGAGGCTTGTTACGTAGGAGGCAGGGGGAGGTCAAAAGCAACAGAAAAAAAGTGCGTTTTTAAGTCTTTTTTGAATGTGGGATAATGTTGTTCTAGCCTGAGGGAAAGGGGTAGTGAATTCCAGTAGGCTGGACCAATAAAAAAAAAGGCAGAAGAACGTGTGGACTGTAAGTGAGCGAGGGATGGAGAGGGGAGGTGAAGGCGATTTATGTGGACGGAGCGGAGGGAGCGGGTGGGGATGTGAAAATGGAGTAAATCTGCTAGGTATTGGGGGGTATGGGTATATAAAACTTGGTGAACCAGTATAAGGATTTTGTAACGAATGCGGAATTGTAGAGGCAGCCAGTGTAAATGAGAGAGAAGTGGAGTAACATGATCGCGGGGGGAGGAATGGAAAATAAGACGTGCAGCAGTATTCTGGATGCGTTGAAGCCGATGAAGTTGTGAAAGGGGGAGTCCAGCAAAGAGGGAATTACAAAAATCGAGGCGTGATATCACCAAAGAAAGAAGGAGAGTGGTGAGGGCCTCAGGGGTGAGAAATGGACGGATAGAACGTATTTGGCGGAGGAAAAAGAAAGAGGTTTTTGTGAGATGGGAAATGTGATTACGGAAGGAAAGGTCAGAATCAAAGATTACACCAAGGTAGCGAAAGTCAGTGACTAGTGGGACTGAAGAAGTCGAGAAGGAAGGAGCAATTGAGGGGGGAGGACTGCCATGGGTGAACCAGATTGCGAGGGTCTTTGTCAGATTAAGGAGAAGGCAATTTGTAGTGAGCCAGTTTGCAACAGCGGAGAGACAGGAGTTGAGTGGGGTGAGATCAGGATGGAGGGGAGAGGTGTGAAACAGGAGGAGGAGGTCATCAGCGTAATAGTATGCAGAGATCCCAAACTGCTGAACCAGGAGTGCTAAGGGTGTGAGAAATAAGTTAAAAAGAAGGGGTGCCAAAACAGATCCCTGGGGGACACCACAGGAAAGCGGGAAAGAATCAGAGGGGAGTGAGGGAATAGAGGAGGAGACAACAGTACAGGAACGAGAGGAGAGGAAGGAGTGAAACCAGTGGTAGACTGTGTGACGAAGACCGGCATCTCGAAGTCGTGAGAGAAGAAGAGAGTGGTCGACTAAATCAAATGCGGCTGACAGATCCAAGGATACCGCCACCGAAAAGTCACCACGGTCGTGCGCCACGTGAAGTTCGTTTAAGAATCCGGTAAGAACGGTCTCGACACTGTGGCCTTGTCGAAATCCGGACTGACGGGGGTGAAGAAAGTGAGTGGTATTGAGGTGATGAGATAGCTGTGTGAAAACTGTTTTCTCAAGTATCTTGGACAGAAATGGAAGGTTGGAGACCGGACGGTAGTGCGCAGGGAGCTGGGGATCAAGGGAAGGTTTTTTCAGAATAGGGCGGACAAGAGCATGCTTCCAGGATTGAGGGAAGACACCGGTGGAGAGACTATTATTGATCATGATGAGAACATAAGGAATGAAGGCTAGGGAGGGAGTGAGGAGCCAGGAGGAAGGAATGGGATCTAGAGAACAGAAGGTTTTATTGGAAGAGGATATCAGTTTTAGAAGTTCTGGAGTGGAGATAGGGTGGAAGGAGGTCCAGACATGTGTGAGTAGCGATTCTGGAGGGGGAGAGATGGGGGGAGGAGAAGCAATGGGTGAAGGGCAGTGTGGAAGAGATCGTCGTAGGTCCAAGACTTTATTATTGAAGTAGGTGGCAAGTTGAGTGGAGGAGGGGTGAGATGAGGATGAGGCAGAAGAGGAGTCAGTTTGTAAAGAGGTGAGAGACCGAAGAACTTTGTAAAGATGTCGGGTTTGATTGGGTGCAATACAGATTGAGGTAGAGAAGTAGGACTGTTTGGCCTTGTGGACTTGTGATCGGTAGTGAGCAAATTTCGATTTGAAAAGGGACAGTGCGGCTGAGGACCGTGACTTCCGCCAAAGGCGCTCGGAATGCCGGAGTTGTGTGCGAAGGAGGCGGAGGCCGGTATGGAACCAAGGTTGAGAGGGGCGGCGCGAAGGAACATGTGGCTGCAAGGGAGCTAGGAGGTCAAGGGCAGAGGAGAGACAGGAAGACCAAGTGGAGGCTTGTGAGTTTGGGGAGAGGGAAGAAAAGTCTGATGGCAAGAGAGTGGAAGCGGAAGGAAAGGCCTGAAGGGTAAGAGGGGTAATGCGACGGGAGAGACGCTGGGTAGCGGAGGAGGGTGACAAGGTAGGGGAAGGCGGTAAAGGAGATGAGGATGATTCAGGAGGGGATGGGGAACAGTGAAATGTAAGACAAAAATGATCAGACCAAGGAAGAGGAAGAACTGGAAGGACCTGCAGGTGGAAAGGGAAGGAGACTGGAGCAAGGATAAGGTCTAAGGTATGGCCTGCAGAGTGAGTAGGGGAGAGGACATGCTGGTGAAAGGATAGGTCCTGCAAAAAAGAGGTAAAGGAGACGTCTCTAGAGGAAGAGGGGAAGTCCATGTGGAGGTTGCACAGGCACGTCAATGCAGCATAAAGCTTGTCTGCATGCGCTTGACCCCCACCATAGAAACATAGAAACATGATGACAGAAAAAGACCACAAGGCCCATCTAGTCTGTCCTTCCATAACTACAACAGTCCACTTTTTACCTTTAGAGATCCTCTGTGTTGGTCCCATGCTTTTTTGAATTCAGTTACTGTCCTCATCTCTACCACCTCCACTGGGAGACTATTCCACGGATCCACTACTCTTTCCGTAAAGAAATATTTCCGCATATCACTCCTGAATCTATCTCCCTTCACCCTCATCCCATGTCCCCTCGTAGCAGAACTTGCTTTCAATTGAAAGAGGCTCTCTCCCTGAACATTTATGCCACGGAGGTATTTAAACATCTCAATCATATCACCTCTATCCTGCCTTTCCTCTAAGGTGTACATATTAAGATCCTTAAGTCTGTCCTCATATGCTTTATAATGAAGCCCATTAATCATTTTAGTAGCAACCCTCTGCACCGACTCCATCCTGTTCACATCCTTTTGAAGGTGCGGTCTCCAGAATTGCACACCATACTCCAAATGAGGTCGCACCAAAGACTTATACAGAGGCATTATCACCTCTTTTTTTTCTGCTAGCCATTCCTCTCCGTATGCACCCAAGCATCCTTCTAGCTTTTGCCGTCACCTTTTCTACCTGTTTAGCTACTTTAAGATCATCAGACACAACCACGCCTAGGTCCCGCTCTTCTTTAGTGGACAAAAGTACTTCACTTCCTATACTGTATTGCTCCCTTGGATTGCTGCAGCCCAAATGCATGACCTTACATTTTTTAACATTAAATCCCAGCTGCCAAATTCTAGACCATTCTTCAAGCTTAGCTAGATCCCTCCTCATGTTATCTACACCTTCCTGGGTGTCTACTCTATTGCAGATTTTGGTATCATCCGCAAAGAGGCAAACCTTACCCGACAGCCCTTCCGCTATATCACTAACAAAGATGTTAAAAAGAATCGGATCAAGGACAGATCCCTGGGGCACACCACTGGTAACATCCTTCTCCTCAGAGTTAGCTCCATTTACTTGTACTCTTTGTCGCCTCCCACCCAACAAATTTCTAACCCAAGCAGTAACTTTAGGGTCCATCCCTAGGGTGCTCAGTTTGTTTATAAGTCGCCTGTGAGGAACAGTGTCAAAGGCTTTACTGAAATCTAAATACACCACATCTAGAGCTCTCCCTCGGTCCAACTCCCTGGTCACCCAGTCAAAGAAATCAATCAGATTTGTCTGACAAGACCTGCCTCTGGTGAATCCATGCTGCCTCGGATCCTGTAATCCGCCGGACTCCAGAAACCTCACTATTTTCTCTTTCAGTAGCGTTTCCAATAATTTACTCACCACCGAAGTTAAACTAACCGGTCTGTAGTTTTCAACCACATCCTTACTTCCGCTTTTGTGTAAAGGCACCACATGAGCCTCTCTCCAGTCCTTTGGCACCACTCCCGACTCCAACGAGGCATTGAAAAGGTCAGTCAGTGGAGTTGCTAGAACGTCCCCAAGTTCCCTCAGTATTCTAGGGTGTATCCCATCCGGTCCCATCGCTTTGTATACTTTAAGTTGAGCTAGTTTCTCACGAACACAGTCTTCTGAAAATTGTTCAAGATGTCCCTCGCTTCTGTTCTTATTTGTGGGTGTTTTCTGTGGTCCTGCTCCTGGTTCTTCATCTGTGAACACAGAAGAAAAATATTTGTTAAGCAATTCCGCTTTATCCTTATCAGCTTCTACATATTCCCCCCCTGCACCCTTGAGTCTGACAATACCACTTTTGCCCTTCCTCTTCTCACTAATATATATGAAAAATGTTCTGTATCCCCTTCATACATACTATGGCTGCTTCCTCTCTGCAGACTGCTGCTTGTCCATTGGTATTTCCCTCCATTTCACCAGCTACAGGAGGCAAACCACTGACCTTCTGCATCCCATGCACATGCCATCACTACCACTCTGTGCGGCTGCATTACCATGGGAGGGGAGGTGTGCAGATGCAGATACATGTGTACCCGGGTATGGGCACATTGACATAGAGACATATGCGGTCGCATTTTCCAGTGTGCATGTACAAGATGGGCCCATCCCAGGCCTCCTGGCATCGTCTGTATGTCACAGACAGTCCATGTAAGGGCACCTAAGGTTTCTACCAGGAAGGCAAGGTTATCTGAGGGTGAGGTGATCTTCATGCTGGATAAGATCCTCCAGCAACTGCCACAATTAATGGGTGATGCATCCACACTTGTGGGTGCCTATGAGAAGCAACGTCAGTGGCTTGATATGGTCAACTGTTTCAATGCTATATATCACCGGAACTGTGACATCGAGGATGTGAAGCACAGGTGTAGACAGGTGCACAGCGACACTACCCAGAAGGCACAGCAATGGGCCGAGGATGCACAGGAGGAGGAGCAGCTCTCAGAACTCAAACAGTGCGTCCTTGCTACAATTGACCCTGCCACCTCAAGGGGTATAGGCCCTCTCAACACATCTCAGGCATCCCAGGAGCAAAGTACATGTGTGCCATGTGTGTCCCTACCCTTTACCCCATGTAAACCCCTCCCACTGTGTGCATGCACACACATGTACGCAGCCACCACCACTGGCTGGCATGTTGTCCCATTTGTGCTGCCGCTGCGAATTGCACTCACATTGCATGTGGCTGCTCCAATGTTGGCCTGTGTGTTGGGGGCATTGACAGCATGGCTGCCAGCTGGTGGTGTGGGGGCTGACTGCATGGGGTACCAGGGTGGGTGTCTATGCACAGGCCTCTGTGCTCATCTGGATCCACAAATGGTGACAGGGTGTGTGGTCAAACATGTCCGCGGCTCCTCTATGCCTGTGCGGCCCACTGGCTCATCCACATGACTGCAACACTGCCACTCAATCATTGTCTGCATTGGGAGTTGCAGGTCAGACCTCTCGATGTTGTCTGTGTCTTCACAGGTGCCCCTCCTTTAGCTCCACAGGCTCTATTGACAGTGTCCATGGAGGATACCACAGGACAGGGGGGAGACCCCACCTGATGCCCCACTGCCATGTACCACTGGTACCGCTGCACTTCAGAAGCCACCTGATGGCCCTGGCCCAGATGATCTGGAGCTCCATGTCCCCTCCCCATCGCCTTTGCCACAGTAGTCTATTGATGTTGGCAATGACCAGCGGGGGGCACACCCACAGGGGTGCACAGCGACACCTGTGTCAATGTGCTGAGCGTCTGTTTGCTCACAGAGCCACCCAGCAGGCATGGTCTGAGCAACATCTGGAGCTTCTGTGCCAGTCCACAGCATTGCAGGAGAGACATGTTGTGGCCTCAGAGCTGCTGACCGTGGCTACTGGCACCCTCCAGGCTACCATGGTGGAGATCCTGATGAAACTGCGCTGTGTCTCTTGGCAGTCTGTCCCTACACATCCCCATGCACAGTCCAGTGTGCCTTCCATGGGGTCTGGGCAGGGGTATGGTGGGGCAGCTCCCATAATTGCAACTTTCTCAGCAGATACGTACCTGCATCTCCGCACCAGGGTCTGATCAGGCATGTGCTGTGTCCCTGTGCTAGCTCTTTGCATACACAGCTCTCATTCACCAGGGGGCTATTGTTGTGTTCAGGACACATACAATACATATCTTACACTTGCAAATCTGTCTGACCACCATGACACGATCTGCATGGGTGGAGTTTACTCCTACTAACCTCTACTGCATGGCTCTACATATGGCAGCCAGATACTGCCACTCTAATCTGTCTTGTTGCAGTCACACCTTGGACATCTCTCCAGCAGTACTGCTTATCCATATCACAGCTCTGGAATACATTGTTCTCTTGAAACAACATTGGGTGCCCTTCCACCACTAGCAGTTGACTACTACGTATTTCATGCCTTTCTTAGATTGGCCTGAGTGGCTTTACATCTGGGGAACACTTTTGCATTTATACTAACATATCTCATCTGGGGGAACAACAAATATTAGGCCCCCTTTCATTCTGGAGCAGATGATTCTACTGTAGCTTTCAGATGACCTATCCCCCATATACCTGTCTCTGCCATTGGCACATATATTCAGTGAGCTACCCCCGGGGAATAATTTACTTGGTACCATGATTATGGTGGCAACATTCACGGTTAAGGGGCACACCTCAATCTCTATGCATCCTCTTTGTCTATTTATTTGTTACATAGTCATATATGGATGATAGCACACATCTTTGCAGACAGATTGGGGGGGGGGTTGTTTCAGAGGTATTCCCACATCACAACAGCAGCAGGTGTGGACTGCCTTTCACATGGAAATGCCCTCTTAGGCTTCTTGTTGCTGTCAGGAGGCATACCATCTTAACATTCCCCAGAGGGATTGTGTGGACAGTCCAAGGGGGAGTCTTGGGCAGGCCCATGGTGTAGACATGGGTTCCCCTAGTCACATATCATGCTACAATTGCATTATGTGCACATCTGGCCCCCAGACATGTCTATATCAGATAGGGGCACTGTTTGCACCTGATTTCGCATCCACGGGTCTACATGTGCCTGTGGGACTGGAGACTGTGTTTTGCGAGGTTCGTGCAGGCACTATTCAGCCGCCCCCATGCCTTGGACATGGGGAATGTTTTTGGATGTCCCCACACACATCCGTATTCTGGGATGTTAGACCTTTTCAATACTGCCCGTCTCCATGCTGTGCTCACTGACACCACGCCCCTCGGGTAGAATGTGCATCTCCTAGGCTGCCCGTCACAGACAGAAGTGTGTTAATGCACAATAAACACCAATGTGACATTACAGCTGCAGCAGCTTGGACCATATCTCAGTCCCTCTTATTCCCTGTGGGGCACTAGCTATGCCCAGTGCATACCTATATGGAGTTCCAGAATGTAAATGTCAACATGTATGTCGGAACCAGTCTAGAAGCGTGATATCATGGAAAGACAGAGCTTTATTGAACCAATTGACAACCCGACACAGGCCGTGTTTCGTTACCCTTCGTCAGGGGTTTGTCTGGCATATACTAAAAACATAAATATATAAATGCTTAAAAACATAAAAGAACAGATCACTAGCAATCCATAAATCAATAAAATGATAAAAACCATCAAAATGAATTGTACAGACAATATTTAAAACAATAATTAAAAACATCATATAGAAATCGATAAAAAACAAAAAACAAAAACTGAACAAATGTACCCAAAGAACATTAAAAGACTAAAAGCATATAAACATATGGAAACTTAAATACCTCTGTTGAAGACCATTAAACCAGAAGGTCTTGTACCATACTGTTTTAAAACTATGGGAAATCTGTATATTCTAAAGAGAATGTAAATAAATAAGTTAAAAACAGTCATAAACATTACATATGTGAAATATATCAGTGGAACAGGGAGAATGGAGGAGTTAAAAAAAGGACTGTCAAACGTAAATATGCCCTGTAGTAAAGGAAAGGGAGGCAGGAGTGAGTCAGCGAGAAAAGACACTTGTCAAAAAAGGAGGGAGGGGGCCCTATGTGTGTTACAAATGATAAAAATGATAAAAACATTACACAAAAAGAAGGCATGGTCTCATCTTATGAGTTTCCTCAAAAGAATTAACACTTAACAGAAACCTAGGGGCTTGTTTACAAAGCCGCGGTAGTGGTTCGCGATCGCGATCGCAACCGCGGCCCCATTGAAATCAATGGGGCCGCGGCTCCGATTACGATCGCAAACCGCTACCGCGGCTTTGTAAACAAGCCCCCTAGTCTCAATGTGTGCTATGTATACAAAGTCCAAAAAAAAAAGTATTAATGAACAGGGCTTTTCTATGGGAGCAACCTGTTTAGCATATTACTTAGACGCTATCATCAAGTTGAGAATGTGATGTCTGAAAAAGAGGAGTGAGCGCACTGCAAAAGGGGGAGTATGTTCTAAAAGCAATGAGACTGCAAACTGAAAAAATAACAATAGTAGATGTATGCGTGTGTTCATTCTACGTTGTCCTGTACACTATGATTTAAACAAAGACCCAAAAAGACATACCTCAAAAATAATTACATAATATGATGAAACATAATTTCTGAATACGGAAAAAATTGCATAAGAGCTTAAATATAAAAGGTTGGATAAGCTCTTATAGATATCACTGGAAGATCAAAGAAAAACTACAATAGTTAAAAAGTGAAATATTAACAGTACAAAAGGATACTAAAAAAATGATAATAGTGATAGGGCAAAAAGATTATTCAAGCCCACAAATTGAAAGTGTGAATAAAAAACAGTAAAACTTGCTCATATGGACATCACTGGAAGAACAACCCGAGCAAAGAATGTAAAATATTATTAAAAAAGGGGCAAATACAAACTCGTTCATGTTGACATTTCTCAGAATCCAATTCGATCCAAAAATATCAGATGTAGAATGTTGTCAGTAAACCAATACAAAAAATGAAGTAAACTAAAAATACAAGATCACCTACTCACCGGCAGCAGACGCTTGTAACTGTGAAGGCACAATGGCTAAAAAATGCCCACACCTGCGCATAAAACTATATATATATATTATTATATCGGCTTGATTAATTGGTGTTGTTTAAAAGAGTGAGTTTGTACCCGAATGCTGCCACTGACAGCATTTTAAATCTTAAATTGCCTAGCAGGTTGTCCCTTTAGTCATGTTCACATGTATATATTTTATTTATTTTTTATTTTTTATTCTGTGGTTTCAATAAGTTTTTATCTCATTCTTTGGATCCATGGTATTTATTATTTTTTAGAACGAGCTGTTCTCTCAGTGAGTTCTACATGAATCTACATGAATGTAATCCATAGTTCTTCTTATGATACGAATCTTCCCGCGTCTTGTTGAGGTGACTCCGCCCCCTCAGCCTTCCTCTTTTATGTGCAGGTGTGGGCGTTTTTTAGCCATTGTGTCTTCAGTTACAAGCGTCTGCTGCCGGTGAGTAGGTAATCTTGTATGGGCAGGAGCCATCTGTTACATGTGTCTGTGCAGCACAGCATACACCCTGTAGTGCTATAGAAATGATCAGTGGTGGTTGCTGTGGTTGTCATGGGGCCTTCTAGCTATGTCATCTGAGGCATACCTATCTGGATACTGGCATTTTTTACAACAGCTACACCTGTCCCATCTGGGGTATGTAAATCTGTATACATCCACTATCTGTGGGGCAACTCTGTCTGCCTTCCTACAGCCAGCTTTATGGCACTGTTCTCCCTGTCAAGGCTATGAGGGCACAGCAGGTATCAGACCCCAGATAGGTCACCACTTTCTCAGTTCTCATGGATCCTGGCCTGGATAGGAGTGTGCACCACATGGGATAGTCTAGGGAATGTTGACACTACATCAGTCGAATCCCATGGTGACGGTCACTGCAGATGTGTGGCTGCCCTATCACACTGCAAATGCTATCTGCTATACAAGGGGTACCCTATGTATAATACTCCAGATGGTACCAGCATAGGTTCCCATGTCAGGAAATATCGCTCTCATTACTAGTGTCTCTCAGAATAAGGACATTCAGGTGTGCAAACAGCACTACTACATGTTCAACAGTACACTGTGCATCATGGGCATGCATTAGTGCTGTTTGCACTGTTGGGTGCCCCTATTATGGGGGTCCCTTATTTTTGCTGGGCATATGTTTGGACATTTGGCTATGGTGGGCCCTCTCTGTCTTTGCCTGCCTCATCAAACTGGCACCTGGTGACACTGTAGTCATCCTTATGGTCCAGGTACTGGCAGGCTTTCATGTCCCCCCTACACTGCTGCTGCCTACAGCAGCTCCCCACTGTGCACCCCTCAGACCCCACACACACACACTCTCACTTTCTGCAACAACAACATAATTCTGCCAGAGGGCTGCCCTACACCTGTACATATAAGCAATGACATAACATACGCATATGGGGTACCGGGGCCACAGATTTGATCTCCCATTCTCACCCCAAAAGGTAGCCTTTCTTTGCGCACATCCATACTCTCCCTGCATCAGCAGTCCCTTCTTTATATACATAGTTTTGTTGGGGTCCCGTAGATTGTCTCCTTTGGCACATACAGCGCATAGGTGTATGTTCTGATTGGACACTATTACTCTTCCTAATATTGCTGCAAGTGGTGATCCGGGAAATCAGGGGTGATCCGGGAAACTACAGACCAGTTAGCCTGGCATCAGCACCCGGAAAAATGGTAGAAACCATCATAAAGAACAAAATTGCTGAACATGTAGATAGTCATGGCTTAATAAGAGACAGCCAACATGGCTTTAGACAAGGAAGATCTTGTCTTACTAATCTGTTTTTTTTTCTTTGAAGGTGTGAATAAACAGGTAGACAAAGGTGAATCAGTTGATATAGTGTATTTCGACTTTCAGAAAGCCTTTGACAAGGACCCTCATCAGAGACTTTTGGCAAAACTAAAGAGTCATGGGATAGGAGGCAGTGTACTATTGTGGATCAGGAACTGGTTAAAAGATAGAAAGCAGAGGGTAGGGCTAAATGGCCAATTTTCCCAATGGAGAAAGGTGAATAGTGGTGTACCCCAGGGATCTGTGCTGGGTCCGCTGCTTTTTGACATACAGTCAAACCTCGGTTTTCATTTGCCCCGGTTTTCATACGCTTCGGTTTTCAACGTCTTTTTTGACTGAGATTTTGTCCCGGTTCTCATACATCGCTTCGGTTTTCAACGTCTTTTTTGACTGAGATTTTGTCCCGGTTCTCGTACATCGCCTTGGTTTTCGTAAAGTACAGTACTGTAAATACATACACCCTCGCGCTGCACACCGGTCTGTATACACTGCAAGAACGCCCGCCCGGTCCCGGCAGCACTGCCCCCCGGACTCACCGATCGCCAGCGTGATGAGAAGCGAAAGCCAGCTGAGCACGTAAATGAAACACATCCTCGAGCCTGGTCAGAGTTAGAGAGGTAAGGATTGCGCAGAGAGGAAGGCTCCGATCTCGTCCACCGCCTGCCCGTTCTCTGGAGCGCCCCCTCAGGCTCAGAGGTAGCAGGGAAGAAAAGCTGTCAACGTAAGCAGGAGATGTTGCATGAATGTGGGAGGCAGTTCTTTCTCTTGCAGGGTACGTCTGAAGCTATATCATTAAGATTTTCTGCCATTCTGAAGCATTGAGCAGATAAAGTAAAGGTATTTTAATGGGCTGAATCCAATGTGATTCCGAAGAGAGCTGGGCACAGCAGCTTGTCAGTGGTGGCTAAGGCCAGATGCTAGCATACTGTACTGTACAGTACTGTACTTAGCTTGCTTTCAGTGATGTTAAATGTTCATTTATCCATTTCATTAGTCATTTATATATTTATTTCTCATTGTTTTCTGTATGTAAAAATATAGTTATTCTCTATAAAATGTATTTTTTGTGAATATTTTTGGGTGTCTGGAACGGATTAATTGGATTTACATTATTTCTTATGGTAAATTTTGCTTCAGTTTTCATACGTTTCGGTTCTAGTCAGACTTTTTCGAACGGATTAATCATGAAAACCGAGGTTTGAGTGTATTCATAAATGACCTGGAAAGTGGAATAACGAGTGAGGTTATCAAATTTGCAGATGACACAAAACTATTTAAAGTTGTTAAAACCCAAGAAGATTGTGAAAAATTGCAAGAGGATCTTGATAAATTGGAAGACTGGGCATCAAAATGGCAGATGAAATTTAATGTGGACAAGTGCAAGGTTATGCACCTAGGGAAGAGCAACCCAAACTACGGTTACACGATGCAAGGTTTCACATTAGGAACCACCACCAAGGAAAATGATTTAGGTGTCATTGTGGATACCATGTTAAAACCCTCGGCCCAGTGTGCAGCGGCGGCCAAGAGAGCAAATAGAATGCTAGGTATGATAAGGAAAGGAATGGAAAATAAAACAAAAGATATTATAATGCCTCTATATCGTTCCATGGTGAGACCGCACCTTGAATATTGTGTGCAATTCTGGTCGCCGTATCTTAAAAAGGATATAGCGATTTTAGAAAAGGTTCAGAGAAGAGCCACCAAAATGGTAAAGGGGATGGAAGGATACTCCTATGAAGAAAGGCTAAAAAGGTTAGGGCTCTTTAACCTGGAAAAGAGACGGCTGAGGGGAGATATGATAGAAGTCTATAAATTAATGAACGGAGTGGAACGGGTAAACGTAGATCGAGTGTTTACGTTATCAGAATATAGAAAGACTAGGGGACATGCAATGAAGCTACAGGGTAAACTATTTAAGACTAATAAAAGAAAATATTTTTTCACTCAACGTGTAATCAAACTCTGGAATTTGTTAACGGAGGATGTAGTAAAGGCTGTTATTGTAGCTGGGTTTTAAAAAAGGTTTGGACAAGTTCCTGGAGGAAAGGTCCATAAACCATTATTAAGAAGTGACCGAAGATATCAATGCTTGACCCAGTACAAGCATTGTGGAACTTGTGTCTCTTGGGGAAACTGCTAGGTACATATGACCTAGATTGGCCACTGTTGGAAACAGAATACTGGGCTTGATGGACCTTGGTCTGACCCAGTATGGCATATCTTATGTTCTTATGACCCCCATACTTCCACATTTGCATCTGCAAGCAACATCAATGATTTTTTGTTTCTGTGTCCTGGGCCTCCATTTCCAGTTCCGGATTCTACCATATGGCCTGGCCTTGGCTCCTCACTCCTTCTCAATGGTCATTTTTGTTTCTGTGTAAGCAAGAGATTTGGGTTTACTCATACCTGGACCAATAGCTGATTCAGTTAGACTCTGGAACAAGTCTAAGAATGACACATAATCAGTATCCCCAAGGGCAACCTGGTTCCTTATCAAGACTTGGAGTATCTTGGGACTCAGTTCAGCATACTCTTGGATTGATTGCTCCTCATGCAAGAGGTTTCTTGAGCTGCAGAACCAACTCAGGGGGTTCTGTGCTCAGTCAGCCCTCTAGGCTTGGGACTACTTCCAACTCTTAGGGTCTATGGCATCAACACTGGTGCTATCCCTTGGGCTAGGGTGAACCTGCACTCCCTCCAAAAAGCATATCTTGTCTCCCTGGTCTCCCTGTTCTCAATTGTTCAAATGGATCCTTCCTCTCCCTTGGTGTATCAAGAAGAAGCTGGTATGGTTGTTGCAGTCTCACCATTTGGTGATTGGGATGCCCCTGGAAGTGCTGGAGTGAGTTATAATCACCACTGATGCCAACCTGAAGGGCTTGGCAGCTCACTGTCTACATCAGTTTACTCAGGGACTCCAATCCCCTCAGGAGTCCTCCTGGTCAGTATACGGGTTGAACGCCAGAGTGCTCCACATGATGCTACTGAGTTTCTAGTCTCTCCTGGTTGGTCAGGTGGTTTACCTGTTCTCAGATAATGCCACAGCTGTGGCATCAACAAGTAGGGTGGCAGTTACAGTACCAGAGTGGCTCTCGAGGTGGCAGAGCTGTGTTGTGGTGGTGGTCTTTGTGTGGTTTGGTTGTGGAGTTGGATTTGTGCACAAAGACCCAACTTTTGGACTCTATTTATTTATTTAGTTGGTTAGTGTGTTAGTGTGTGTGTGTGTGTGTTTGTGCATATATTCATGTTCAGTGTAGAATCATCCCTTAATTCTTGAACTTGTCTATATGCAAAGAGTGAAAGCCAGTCAGAGGTTTATAATCATCCCTTTACCTGAGTGTGGATGAAAAATAGTGGATGTGCAAGCCTGCTTTCCAACCTGAAAGAGGAGTCTGCAGTACTGCAGTGGATTTTGCATACTAGGAAAGTTATAGTGGGAAGTTTGCCTATGGATGCAGAAGAAAGAGAGAAAGAGAGAGAGAGAGAGGGGTCTTGGATGTCAGTGTTGAGAAAGAGAGACTTTGGTACCTACTAATCACTTTAGAAGTACAAGTAAGGAATCCTCTGCCTCTAGCAGGGCAGCCCAAGTTTGCTTATTGGGATTCTAGACACAAATGCCAAAAGTGATATAAGAGTAAATTAGACTTACCTGCTAATTGTTCTTCCTTGCTGAACTCTAGTCCAGTCCCGGAACCATAGAGTTGTGAACCTCCACCAGCAGCTTTGGAGACTGAACATCTTCATCTCTTTGATCATCCAGCTATATGCAGCCCCAAGGACCGCCCACACATCAGTACCTATTGACAAAGCATACTAAGCAGAGCAACAAATAAGTAGATATAACAACACAGTGGAAAAAAGGATCCTGACCCTAAAGTTCCCACTACGAGCAAAAATTCTTTCTTTTTTTTTTTTCTTTTTCCAATTGCGTAAGAACAACCTCCCGCCTACGGGAAGGCGGACCAGAACGGCCGTGGCGACCCTTGTGCAAAACGCATGCAGCAAGAGGCGCCACCGCTCACCCCCAAGATTTGACCCCGAAAGGAAACTAAGGCGTGCTGCAAGCAGAGGAGCTCTGACTGAAAGTATAGAGAACCAAAACCCTGGCAGACTCCTATAATGAATGTACCTTCTTGGCTGGCAGCGAGAACAGATAGACAGGGAGGGATCCGGGACTGGACTAGAGTTCCGCAAGGAACAACAATTAGCAGGTAAGTCTAATTTACTCTTCCTTAGCGTCCCTCTAGTCCAGTCCCGGAACCATAGAGGATGTAACAGAGCAGTAAATCTCAACAGGAGGGCCTCGCTAGTCCAGCCTGAAGCACCCGAGACCCAAACCGCGCATCCGACGCCGCCTGCACATCCAGACGATAGTGCTTAGCAAAGGTGTGCAAGGACAACCACGTCGCCGCCCGACAAATATCCACCGCCAGTACCAAGCTCACTTCTGCCCAAGACGCCGCCTGCGCCCTAGTCGAGTGAGCCCGAAGCCCGGCAGGAACCATCCTGCCGTGTAAAAGGTATGCCGACGAAATCGCCTCTTTCAACCAGCGGGAAATGGAAGACTTAGACGCCGCTTCCCCCTTGCGCGGACCGCCAAATGCGACAAATAGGCGATCGGACTTACGGAAGGCCGCCGTTTCCCTCAAATACCGATGAAGAGCTCGACGGACATCCAACACGTGCAAGGAGTTATCCGCGTGCTTGCCCCGTTCCTTGGCAAACACCGGGAGAGACACCACCTGATTCATGTGAAACGCCGAAACTACCTTAGGCAAAAACGCGGGAACCGGTCGCAATACCACCTTGTCGGCAGAGAAAGACAGATAGGGTTCCCTACACGAAAGAACCTGCAACTCCGAGATCCTGCGAGCTGATGAGATCGCTACCAGAAACACCGTTTTCAAAGTCAAGTCCTTCAACGAAGCTTGCGCCAAGGGTTCAAACGGCGAAGCCACCAGAGACCTCAACACAAAATTCAAGTCCGACGAGGGCACTAAAGCCCTGCACGGAGGACGCATAAGCAACACCGCTCACAAGAAGCGCTTCACGTCCGCATGGGACCCCAATAACTGGCCCTGAACCTTGCCTCAAAAACACGCAAGAGCTGCAAGTTGGACCCTCAACGAACTGGCCACCAGGCTCTTGTCCACCCCTGCTTGCAAGAAGGAGAGGATCTGAGGAACGGAGGTCCGCAAAGGCTGCAACTCACGAGCCGCACACCAGCTCTCAAAAATACGCCAGACCCGGACATACGCTAGCGACGTAGACCGACGCCGCGCCCGCAACAAGGTAGCAATGACCTCCAGAGAATAACCTTTGGCTCTCATTCGCGCCCTCTCAATAGCCATGCCGTAAGCGAGAATCGAGCCACCTGAGGCATCTGCAGCGGCCCCTGCCGAAGGAGATCCGGCCGAGGAGGAAGGAGCCACGGATCGGCCACACTCAACCGCACCAGATCTGCATACCAAGGCCGACGAGGCCAGTGCGGGGCAATCAGAACCACGGGACCCGGATGCCGTTCGATCCGCTGTACCAGGCGACCCAGCAGAGCCCACGGAGGAAAGACATAGACAGCCCGTACCTTGGCCACCTTTGTGCCAATGCATCGAGGCCTTCCGACATGCATTCCCGACGCCTGCTGAAGAACCTTTCGACCTGCGCAGACTCGAAGGTCGCCATGAGGTCCATTATCGGCAGACCCCAACGACGGACCAGCAAGGCAAATACCTCGGGATGTAGAGACCACTCTCCGGGGTCCACCCTGCGACGACTCAGAAAGTCCGCCTCCACATTGTTAACCCCCGCAATATGCTGGGCCGACAGACACTGAAGATGCCGCTCTGCCCAATCTAGAAGCAGATCCGCCTCCGCTTCCAACGCCGCGCTGCCTGTGCCTCCCTGGCGATTTATGTAGGCTACCGTGGAGGCATTGTCGGATAGCACCCTGACCGCCGCTCTCTGCAGCCAAGGCTGAAACGCTGTCAGAGCCAACCACACGGCTCTCATTTCCAGTCGGTTGATGGACCACCGGCTCTCCCGCGAGGACCATTGGCCCTGAGCAATCTGGCCTTCGCAATGAGCCCCCCAGCCGCTCAAACTGGCATCCGTCATCAGCAGACACCAGATGGGAGACTCCAAGGGCATACTGTTCGCCAGAGAGCGCCGACGCAACCACCAGCAAAGGCTGCGCCGAACCCCCAAGGGGCAAACTAACTGACGAGCTAGCGAGTCAGACTGATGACACCATCGATGCAGCAGCACTCGCTGCAGGGGCCGCTTGTGCGCCCTTGCCCACGGAACTACCTCGATGGTCGCCGCCATCGTGCCGAGAAGCTGAAGGTATTGCCAAGCCGAGTACGCCCGTCTCGCTAGAAACTGCTCCACCAGCCGCCTCAGGGCCCGCGCTCTGTGCACTGGGAGAAAAACCTTCCTGTTGCCGGTCTCGAAACGCGCCCCCAAATACTCCAAGGTCTGCGAGGGAAGAAGGCTGCTCTTCGCCCGATTGACCACCCAGCCTAACGACTGCCAAACCTGTACGACCCGCGCCGTCGCCCGGAGACTCTCCTCCCTCGACTTCGCCCGGATCAACCAGTCGTCGAGATAGGAATGCACGAGGACACCCTCCTTCCGCAGGAACGCCGCTACCACCTCCATGATCTTCGTGAAGACCCGTGGCGCCGTCGCTAGGCCGAAGGGCATGGCTTGAAACTGAAAATGGCCCATCGGCAGTGCAAACCGCAAAAATCTTTGATGTCCCCGGCGAATGGGAATGTGCAAATAGGCCTCCGTAAGGTCTAGGGACGTTAGGAATTCCCCCTCGCGGACCGCCGCTATGACCGAGCGCAGCGTTTCCATGCGAAAATGTGACACCCGGAGGCACCGATTCACTCTCTTTAAATCCAGGATTGGTCGAAAGGTGCCCTCCTTTTTCGGCCCTACGAAGTAGATGGAGTATCGACCGGACCCTAACTGCCCCTCCAGCACGGGGGCGACCGCCCGGAGCCGAAGCAGCCGGGAAAGTGTATCGGATACGACTCGTCATTTCCAGGGAGCGCTGCATGGGGACATAACGAAGGAATTGAGCACCGGTCGATGTAGCTCGAGCGCATATCCCTCTCGTATCACTTCTAACACCCACCGATCGGATGTGATAGCGGCCCAGGCAGGGTAGAAATCCCGCAGTCTGCCCCCTACGGGAATCACCGCCACCGGAGCCGGCCTCGCTTCATTGTGACTTTTTGGGGACCTGCGCGCGGAAACTCTGTCCGCGCCACAGGTATCTGGAACGCTGGGACTGACCAAAGCGGGAGGCACGAAACCTCCGAAAGGACTGCTGAGACCCCCGGAAGGTGAAGGTCGGCTTCCCCTGCTTGGGCTTATCCTCCGGAAGCCGACCCCCCTTAGAATCCCCGAGATCTTTTACCAACCTATCCAAGTCCTCTCCAAATAACTGCCTGCCCTTAAACGGCAGCTTACTAAGGCGAGCTTTAGAAGAGCCATCAGCTGCCCAATTGCGTAACCAAAGAGAACGACGCGCCGCTACCACCGACGCCATGCCGTTAGCTAACCCCCTAATGAGATCATAGTGGATATCCGCCAAATAAGCGGTACCCGACTCTAATCTGGATGCCGCGGCCTCTTGTTCCGCCGACTGGGGCCCCTGGAACTGTTGAGACCAGCGGAGGCAGCCGCGCGCCACCCAGGCCCCGGCCACCGCCGCCTGCATTGACAGGGCAGCAACATCAAACGCCTGTCTCAACAAGCTATCAACTTTCCGATCCTGCGGGTCCTTCAACGCCGCAGCACCTTCCACCGGGATAGTAGTCCGTTTAGTAACCGCGGAAACTGCCGCGTCCACCTTCGGCGAACGAAAGAGCTCTCTATCAGCCTCCGACAGAGGATACAATTTAGGCAACAGTCTAGCCCCGCGCAAAGCGGACTCTGGACTGTTCCACTCCTCCTGGATCATAGCTTTAAAAACCCTATGGAGCGGAAAGACTCTGTGGGAAGTGCGCACCGCCTGCATCAAGGGATCCTCCAACTTGTCCTCCGCAGTGGCATCTTCCACGGGTATGTTCAATACCTTGAGGGTTTCGGCAATCAGTGCCAGAAGTTTCTCTTTATGAAATACACGCACTATTCTACTACTCTGCTCGTCGTCCAACAACTCGCCGTCTTCTAAATCCTCCGCAGACTCCAGCTCGAGAGCCTCCCCCAGCCCCTCGTGGAACTCGTCCCCAAGAGGCGCAGAATCCGCAACACTCGGGGGCCGGCTCTTCTTTTGTGGACCAGTGTCTCCCTCTACTGAAAGTGGACGCTTTAGCCCATGGCGGGGCAGGACCGAGCCTCCCCCCGCCAGCTGCAAGAGAGCCAGAGCCTCCTGCATGAGAGAGAAAAAGGCGGGTGGAACTCCCAGGGATCCCTCCTGGACGCCCCCCGCCAACAGGCGCTCCGGCACTGCAGAAATCCCCGGACCAAGGACCATCTCTGCCAGCTCTGATGTCCCTTCTGTAGATACAGGTGGGAGATCTGCACTGGAGCCCTCCAGAGAGTCCTCCATGCCAGCACCCACAGCAGAACAAGTGGCACAGACTCGGGCTTCCAAATTACTTCTTCTACGAATGCCACAGACCAGACACCGAGGACTAGGAGGCATGGCTATGCACACAGCCCTTTGCCAGCAAAGCAGGAACCCCTTGCTGAAGCAAACAGAGCAAAAAAAAAATTGCGATTTTAAAAGTGCTCAAAAACGCTCCAAATTGCAGGATTAGATAGAGCTGGAGTCAATTAGCTGATATCTGACCAAGAAATACAAAAACGAAGCTCCTATCCCTAAAAAAAAACACGAAGAAAAACAACTTTGAAAAAAATCCAAAATGGCCGCCGGACCCGATCCCGCCAAAAAAAGGACCAGAAAAAATACCCAAAAGGTCTAAAACACTCCCCAGAGCTGATTCTAGACCACCCCAAGGCCTCCACCACTGCCTTTAGAAAGAAAAAGCTTCAAACTCTACTCACCCACACACAGGAGTGGAGGGGGGGTCAAAACACTGAGAGTGCTGTCCAGCGTGCCTGTCACAAGCTCTGAGTAGCAGTTATCAGAGTCAATAACAGAGTAATAACCGCTCAGGGCAGCTCGGGGAACCCCTAAATCAGTCAGGGGACCCTCAGAGCCTACTGCTGTATTCAATTGCTGCCTGTAATTGTCTTCAACCTTCTCCTCACCCACCAAGGGGGTTCGGTAGAAAGGAGACCTGTGTCCTGTGCAGCTCCCCTGCTTGTTTGACCTATGGGGAGACTGACAGAGAGAGACAGAGAGAAAAAAACAGATTAGAGAAAGACAGAAGGGACACAGTCAAAGATTTCCTCCACAGCAGCAGCCCAGCACCTAAATCTAGAAAATAATAAAACACTAAAGCTCTGCTTATTTGTTCCTAAGGAGCCAAGTTCTGGGCTCTGACTTCCAAGCTGCTTGGAGACTGAGATACTGATGTGTGGGCGGTCCTTGGGGCTGCATATAGCTGGATGATCAAAGAGATGAAGATGTTCAGTCTCCAAAGCTGCTGGTGGAGGTTCACAACTCTATGGTTCCGGGACTGGACTAGAGGGACGCTAAGGAATCCATGTTGCCAAACACTGTATTATTAAAGTGGCACTTTAGAAAGGACATCCATGTCAAATCTGGGACGTCCAGAGCAGAACATGCCAAGCAACTCCAGTGACATCTATTTTAGTAACATAGACATTGCCAACTGTGGGCATTCGCACTGGCAGCCACATAGACGTCCCACTCAGAAAAGTGTGGGGCGGGGACATCCATTTCATGCAAGCTAGCATAAGAAGAAATCTAGCAGGATATCAAAAAAAGCCCCATGAACCCTCATTCTCTGTCAGTATTCATTATCGGCATGGAAAATAGAGGGGGCATTAGAGGACCTTCTTGTACACATTTTCCAGATGTCTGACAAAATAAGCACTTTTCCAAAGCCTGTGCCACAGCTTGGGACATCCAGGGCATTTCTGAAATTGGAGAGGGTATCCAAGTTCTGGGAACAGCCCAGACTCACCTACTCCACACCCTCATTCAGACATGGATGTCCTCACCCCAGTGACTTCCACAGAGCAGGCTTCTCAAATGAATCTGGGGACATCTCTATGCTTTGGACATCTTCATGACCATTTTCAGAGATCCAGAGCATAAATAGGGCTTCTAATAATCCCTTTATTGAATAGAGGGTTGTAACCAGATACCGTTTGAGCAGGACATTTTACTTAGTAAAGACAACTGAAGCACCCATTTCAGTGTCAAGAGCTTCTTTTATCCTATGTGCCAGGACCTTGAAAGGATTTTCCTTCCCTTCCATGGAGAATTTGCTTTCTTTGGATAAGAATGTGTGCTAGGTGACTGAAAGAGTGGGGGAATATGTGGAGAAATTTGCTGTGAGCATGGTCCTTTGGGCATGACTTGCCCTGTGATAGTGAGACACAGACTAAACTTGATATTTCCCCTCCTTAGTTTGGACTCCAACATGTATTTATCAAAAGTATCAGTAGCTACAGAAGAAATCTAACCAAAGATGCTACTGCCTGCCAGACAATGCCCAATATAATATTAAGGTGTCTTACCAGCAAAGTTGCCTGTGAAAGATAAAATGGCAGTTTGAATTTTAGGGAATTGTTTTGTTCCATCAGCCAGCTCTAGGCTTTTCCCTCTCATCACCCCTGAGGTACTATTATATCTTACCTCCATGTAAGGGTCAATTTGCTTTCCTTACTGTGATAATAGCTGATAAATTAATGATAAATTGAGACCATTATTCTGTATAATGAATGACAATAATCTACTCTAGAAAAAGACAGATACATTTAAAAGAATCATAAGAGATTTTGTATCCAGACAGGTTTAACAAAACGTACTTGATGCAGTGCTAAAAGGATGCAAACATCACAAAAGAAATTTTGCTTACTGAAGAATAAAGAAGAGTCAAGAGAAACCCAAGAATTTTAAGGCATTCCTTGAAATTTAATTCCTGGTGAAAGCTTGGGAATAGACTGGGAATCAGAAATACATAAAGTCTTGGACTTCTTGAGGTTTAATTTCATACCATTAGCAGAAAACCAGTTAAATACTTAATCAAGACCAGAGTTTAACACAGACAGATTTGGAGGCCAACAATTTATGCCATCAGCAAAATAAAAGCCACTTAGGTCTAGGCTCTGCAGAAAAGTAACAAATAGAGAAATGAAGATGTTAACCAAAACTGAACCCTGTGGTACCCCAAAGGAAAAATATTTGAAAAATCAGTATTGCTTATAATATGAAAAATATACTGGAAGACAAACAAGGCAAACCAAACTTAAACAGAACCATCAATTTCTAATATGAATAATCATGAGTTAAGTAGTTGATGAACTACTATTTTGAAGGCACAGCCAAGATCCAGTGATGCAACCTAGCTATTCGGCCAGTGTCTAGATAGTAATACATTTTATTAAACATTTACGATAGAAGTATCTCAGTGCTATGATTTTTCCTAAACCTTGCCTGACAAGAATGGAAATGATGGCATTAGTTTGTAAAGCCTGCTCTTGGGCTGTCATTAGGATACCACCTTGTTGTGGTGGATGCGCTTGAGGGCTCTAATGATACTTAGGGGCTGCAGCAGGACTGCTTAAGTAGCAGATGTCACCTGGCAACACAAAAGGGGGTGGCTGACCAGTGGGGTAGTGATGTAATAAAAAAGCAACACTCATCTGCAGAGGTAACAGACAAGCAGAAAAATATACTTAATAAGCCAAAGTATTGCAAAAACACATATAATGCAGTCTGCCCATATTTCACAGCTTGACTCCAAGGGTGACAGCTGCAATTTGAACCCAGGATTCAAATGAGCAGGAGCTTCTGGGAATCATTCCTGCCCCACTGTTATACTATATGGAAATCAGAGTAGGTTCTGACAGAGCCAGGGAAGTACAGGAGAGTCAACTACCTTTTGGAAGGGTGAGAAGAGGGGGTCTTAATGGAGACTTGAGGGAACCAGAGGGTGGGAAGCTCTTAAGAAACACTTGGGAAGATGGTCAGAGGGGTTGGGATGCTGCAAGGGGTAATGGGTTTGTTGACTTTTTTTTATAGCAACTGCATTAACTGCTGTTATCAGTCTGGTGCACGTAACACCGCCTCTTGAGGAAGCATTAAGTAACATCTACTCTATCTGCAATAGTGACAATACACAGTTACATGCTACATGCTAACTGCCAGAGCTGTTCATGCCCTATCTCCATCCATAGCCCACCTCATTCCTACCCCATCCCACACTAAGCAGTTAGTATGGGATTTTTAGCATGTTTTTAGCATGTGGTACCGTGTTCTCATGCTGTTAGCACACACTACTGCTTAGTGCACTTCAGTAAGCACACCCCTTAATGTAGACAACCTATAAACCACATTGAGGCAAATAATAACATTATTAAAAGCAAACAAGACAAATTAAAACCATAGCTAATCAATACTAAAAACAATTTTGTGATTTAAATAAAATTTGTTTTGCCCTATTTCTAATCAGAAAGCATTAATTCTCTCCTACCATTAGCATCCCATCAGAAGATTGCCCGTTATCAATATTACAGGTCCACGGGAGTAGAAGTTTGCTGTTATACTGTTATTTGTTTAGATTACAAGATCTTAAATAAATTATTATGAAATATAAACAGATTTTCAGCCAATGGAATTGCAAGCTTGCAAGCCATAAATTGTCTGGGAATAGTTTTTAGTTTCTAATTAGACAATTTTAAAATAAATTAAAATCCAAAGTAATATATGAAACCGATTTAATTAATTTTTTAAGAATATCTTGGCAGGAAGTCTGCCTTGACAATTTAACAAAGTAATTATAGGTACAGAACATATTGTGTTCCTTGCCCACTAATGTATGTGTTTTTCACAGAATTGTAATGGAAAAAAATGTCACTCCAGTCTGCTACACATATCTTAAAGGTCTGTTCTTGAAATAATTACACAAAACTGCACATTTTAAGATGATGATTTGGCTTTGAAATCCTGATCACAAAATTTCTGTCCTCTTTAGATATGGTACAAAAAGTTTTATTTTTGCACTGATCAGGAAGATAAGAAAGTAGGGTCACTGGCTGCCTCGTTCTATTCAAGACCAGGTGATTTTGTCTTGATCTAACCCAATGCATGTAGAGATTTATAGTCCTAATTTCTCTAAGAAAAGCAGGACTGTAAGGTAGTGTATATAGTAGGGTAAACCCTTGAGAGGATCAGCGCCACATTTATTTTCATTTAAGCCTTAGGCAAGTCACTTTATCAAAGCCAGCAATGGCCTAATATAGACTTGTTCTTTTCTTAAATAACACAGGTACACTACCAAAAAACTGCCTCCAGTTTTGCAACTGATTCCTATAGATTTTGGGGTGCTGAATCCAGGAAAAATAGCCAAAATGTTCCATCACGTCACGTTTTCTTGCAAAATTAGATTTCTTACCCATATGAGGAATGTTCACATAATTTCTTTTTAGCCGACTGCAGTTTATTTTCTTGGCCCAAAATAGAGGTTGTAATGGTTAACTAACTAGAAACACTCCCTCATGATATTTTAGAGTGTTTTGTATTCATTTTATACATTAACAGGACAATTGGGAGGCGGGGGGCTAAATCCAGTACTCGCGCTGGCGCATGTTCTTTCCTGTTCGCCTCGCCTCGTTCGCTCTCGCTCGCTCAAACACGGTGGTTGCGACATGAACGTTCCTGTCAAATTTCAGTTTCTTGCAAGTTCATTATTACCTTTTGTTTGCTCAGTCGTAATCCAGCTTTATTCCGAAGTGGTTCACTACAGTTGTAGTTTGCAGTGCTGTGTATTTGTGATGGCTCACAGAGCCAGAGGTTGCGTCAACTCTCCGGACAGTTTTTGTTTTATTTGTGGGGAATATACCGTGAAAAAGCGGCAGAGGAACATTTCTGCATTTATTAAAAAAGTATATTTCGCCTATTTTGGTTTGAAGTTAGGCGATCAAGACAAACCGTGGGCTCCTCACAAAGTGTGCAAGACATGTGAGGAAGATCTACGCTTATGGATGAAAGGTAAAAAACAAGCATTTCGTTTCGGAATACCTATGATGTGGCGTGAACAAAGAGACCACAGCAGTGACTGCTATTTTTGCTCTTGCATTGTGAAGGGATACAACTTAAAAAAATAAGAACGTAATAAGTTACCCCAACCTTCTCTCAGCAATTAGGCCTATGCCTCATAGCAACGAAGTACCTGTGCCTGAACCACCAAAATCTTTGGATCATATTTGTGTGGACGGTTCTGATCATGATGAGACTCATCAGATGGCTTTTCCCGATGAGTCCAGTACTTCCGAGTTTGAAACTGAACCAGATCCAAAACCTGAACTTTTCTCTCAAGCTGAATATAATGATTTAGTCCGGGATTTAGGACTCCCAAAAGATGCTGCCCAACTGCTAGGTTCTCGGCTTAAACAGAAAAATCTATTGTCACCAGGAACAACTTTTTATTGGTACCGCAACCGCGAGACACAATTTTTGAAGTATTTCAGCAAAGAGGAAGATTTGGTATTTTGCAACGATATATACGGAGTGATGGAAAAGTTTAAACTCAAGTATGATCCTGCTGAATGGCGGCTGTTCATTGATTCGTCAAAAGACAGCATAAAAGGTGTTCTTCTTCATAATGGCAACACATTCGCTTCAGTTCCTATTGCTCACTCTGTTATTCTCCAAGAAAAATACGAGAATTTGGCCCTGATTCTTCAGAAGATTCGTTATGATGCGCATAAGTGGATGATTTGTGGAGACTTTAAAATTCTATCCATGCTATTAGGGCAGCAATCCGGTTTCACCAAATATCCCTGCTTCCTTTGCTTGTGGGATAGCCGGGCCCGCGACCTACACTGGGGGAAAAAAGACTGGCCAATTCGGAAGTATTTGAGACCCGGTGAGAAAAATGTTCTTCATGAGAGCTTGGTACCTCGTGATAAAATTCTATTACCACCTCTCCACATTAAGTTGGGTCTCATTAAGCAATTCATCAAGTCCCTTCCAAAAGATGGGGAGTGCTTTCGGTACCTTTGCTCAAAGTTCCCCCGACTTTCTGAAGCAAAGCTAAAGGAAGGAGTGTTTGTTGGCCCTGATATAAGGAAACTCATTTCAGATGGAGCATTCGCTGAAACGATGTCTGAGAAGGAAAAAGAAGCCTGGGATTCCTTCAAGGATGTTGTTCTCAAATTCTTGGGGAACAGGCGGGATGAGAACTATAAGGATATTGTTGCCAGGATGCTCAATGCCTTCAAAGAACAAGGCTGTAACATGAGCCTGAAAGTCCATTTCTTGCACTCCCATGTGAACTACTTTCCCGAAAACTTGGGGGCGTACAGTGAAGAACAAGGTGAAAGGTTTCACCAGGACATCAAGGACGCAGAAAGAAGGTACCAAGAAAGATGGAACACCACTATGATGGCTGATTTCTGCTGGTTGCTGCTGCGGGAAACCCCAGATGAAAAATACGCCAAGAAGCGCACCAAGAGAAGCATTCGGGGGAAGAAGAAACGGGCCCACCAGGAGATTGATTGACCCAAGAATGACTTTAAAATCTAAACTGTGTTGACAAATATTGTGTTTTTACTAAACTTTGAAATAAAAATTTGCTAGTTATTACCACAGTGTTGGATCTCATTTATTAGAATTTTATTTTCACACCATCGGGTGTTTGTCTTCATGTATTGCAATGGTGCGGTTTGCGTTTTCTATTCTTACATACATACCTGTACAACATTTTTTGCACATTTCTTTGCTTTGCTTTGTGTCTAACCTCGCTCTTATATGCTCAATGTTTGTGCACATGTATGTGGCTGTTTTAAGTGCAGACAATTTTGCTACCATCACAGTGTGTTTTGTTGACATTACTCTATTCTTATGTGCTGCCTTGTTACAATTTTCTTTATTCTTATTTGAATAACTACTAAACAATTAGTATAAAGAATTCATCCAAGAAACTTTTATCTCGATCGCACTCAATCTGAAACGTTCACCTCAAACTGCTAACCCAATGTAGCAAAAAATCTGTACGTGATGGAGCAAATTGGTTACCAGATTTGGATTCAGCGCACCAAAAAACATAAAAATCAA
This sequence comes from Ichthyophis bannanicus, assembly GCA_033557465.1. Lineage (NCBI taxonomy): Eukaryota > Metazoa > Chordata > Amphibia > Gymnophiona > Ichthyophiidae > Ichthyophis > Ichthyophis bannanicus. The sequence continues at coordinate 358,474,771 of CM066037.1, forward strand.
TCGAAACATTAGAGGCAGTTTAAACAAATTTTTTTTTAGTGTACCTGTGTTATCCACTTGGGCACAAATGACCTGGCTAGAAACAGTGCCTCTACAGCCCAAAAGGACTTCCAATCTCTGGGAGAGAAACTCAAGCCCATTGTTAACACTGTTGCATTCTCAGAAGTTCTACCTGTTCTTGGTAAGGGGACAAAAAGGCTGCATCGCATTAACAACTTTAATACATGGCTCCAGACCTGGTGCAAACACGAAGGATTCAGATTTATTGGCAACTGGGGCAACAGATGGACCAACAAGAGACTATACTGTGCTGATGGACTACATCTCTCTGTCGCAAGGAAAAGAAACCTAAGTGAAAAATTCAGGCAGTATGTGGATATGCATTTAAACTAGGAAAAGGGGGTGACGGATGTGGAAGGTCAACATCTGCATGCCACCCCCTGCAAAAGCAGAACAACATCAGAAACAGCCACACTCTTAAACCACACATCAAAAACAAGTGGGAAGAAGTGGGCAGAATAAAATCAATGCAAAATACACACAAGCCAGGTAAATGCTGGAAAGCAATGAGCACAAATGCTCGAAGCTTAGCCAAAAAAATTCCAGACCTGGAAGCCCTAATGGTGGAAACGGATTTGGACATCGTGGCCATTACGGAAACATGGTTGTTTTTTTTTTTTTTTATATATATTTTTATTGATTATATCATAACACCACATACAAAAGAAAATAATACAATGTGACACAAACAAAAGGAAAAGATAACGCAATACAACTGATAAGTAAAATGAGCAGTACAGCAAGCTGTCAATAAGGAACTGTCAGAGTCCGAGGACTCGCATTTCGCTAGCCTAGCCCACCGAGCTCTTCTCCCATCAATGATACAGCAGACTTCCAGTACAAAGAAACTCACAACAGTTCCCACCCCCCTCCCCCCCTAGACACTGCAGGCAACAGGGGACCAGACAACTTAATCCAATGTATCCGAAACTAACTGCACACCAGGACTACATGACTTAACAGGTTGCATTAACATAATTATCTAGTGCAAACCACTTTGAGAGTTTTGGCCTAGCACCTCTTATGCATAAAGCTCTGTCCGCGGCTTTCTCATACCTGGCGAACAAGCATACTTGATTCCACCATTCCCCATAGGTAGGCTTACAGGGGTTTTTCCAGTGCGTGAGAAGAAGCTTTATGGCTACCATTATCATGAAATTCAGGAGGAAGCGATTATTCTTATCAAGATCTGGTAATGGTCCCACATTTCGAAATGCAAGTATTCGCCAGGTTAAGTCAGCCGAAAAATTCAAAACCGCCTGGATTTTGCCCCAGACTTTTGTCCAAAACTGCTGAATGTGAGGGCACTCTAGAAACATATGACTAAGCGTACCAATAGACCCATGGCAGTTCCAACATACATTTCCCCCCGTCTTGCTCCATTTACTCAGAGCAACGGGAGTAATGTAAGCCCGATGTGCCAGGAAAAAAAGGGATTGCGTAAGGGCCGCCGATTTAGATGCTCGAATTGAGGAGCCCCAGAATATTTTCCATTCCAACGGGGACAGATTGACTTGTGTCTCCGCTTCCCAGACACGGCGCAGCCCCATATTTGCTGGAGTAAAATGGTCCACAAACAGGGCATAAAAACGCGAAGCTGCTCCTCCCCGAGAAGCTATTTCCTCTACAACCTGCAGCAACCCCCAGGAGTGAACGATATCCTCCGGAGACGGAAACACGCTGCTAATACAGTGTCTCAGCTGCAGCCATTGATAATGCCAGGAGGATGGCAGTTCAAACTCCCGTTGAAGGGTATGGAAGGATTTCCAAGAGGAACGCTCCAGCAGTTGTCCGACGGACCATATTCCTTTTCGCTGCCACTGCACCCAGGCACATATCCCTTTGTGAATCACAAAAATAGGATTGAACCAGATCGGCACCAGCCGTGAAGGAGGGTTTTTCTGCACTATGACGGGGAGAAAGGACTGGAACGCAGATTGAGTCGAAGCTACCACTCTCCCCTTATTAAATGCCTTGGGATATAGCATTCCAATGAGTAGTTTAAGGGGACAAGGTGCAACAAGTCGCTCTTCCATCTTGAGCCATGTGGGTGTATCGTCCATGGTGTCGCTTAGGGCCCAGAGCGAGCCCTGCTTCAAAAGAAAGGATTTATGATACCAAGAGAAATCAGGGAAATATATTCCAGCGTGTGCTTTATTGGCTTTTAGCTTCTTTAGTGCAATTCGAGGGATTTTCCCAGCCCAAAGGAAGACACTTATATTCCGTTCAAGGCTTTTGTAGAATGACGGAGGGAAAAAAAAAGGAAGCATACTTAAGATGTAATTTATCTTGGGCACCAGCGTCATTTTGATAGCTTCTACACGACCCCACCATGTCAGATGTAGCAGGGACCATGTCAGGGTATAGGACCGCACCAACTCCAGCAACTTCGCAGCATTCAGTTGTACAGTATCTTCTAATGAGGTAGAGTACAGCACCCCGAGGTATTTTATTGCTGTGGGTTCCCATTGAAAAGGATAACCAGCTACCAAGGACGGATTCGCCTTGCTATTTAGAGGGAAGGCTACAGATTTATTCCAGTTCACTTTATATCCGGAGAGCAGCGAATACTGAGATATGAGATGCAGAAGTGGAGATATAGAGTCAGGCCTGAGAAACACCAACAGGTCATCAGCGTAGGCTGACAATTTAACGTGCAAGTCAACTATCAGGATACTTTGAATCTCTTCCGATTGACGGATTAATAAAGCCAGCGGCTCTAATGCTAAGTTAAAGAGGAGCGGGGATAAAGCACATCCCTGACGGGAGCCACGGTGCAAGGAAAAGGGGTCCGACAGAGTGCCATTAACCAAGATTCGGGCAGTGGGACATTCATATAAAACCCGGATCTTATCAACAAAATCTTTAGGCAGGCCAAACCAGGCTAGCACGTGATATAAAAAGGGCCATTCAAGCCTATCAAAGGCCTTTTCAGCATCTATTGACAGGCCCACAACAGGGAAATCCGTAGCAGAGGCACACTCGATCACGTCACATAGCAGACGCCCATTATCAGTTGTGGATCTTCCTGACACAAAACCACATTGATCAGGGTGAATTAGCAGATGCAATACCTTATTCAAGCGCCTGGCCAGCATACTGGAATATATCTTGTAATCAGCATTTAGGAGCGATATGGGCCTGTAATTGCCGACCTCTGTTGGATCTCTCCCCGGTTTTTCAAGCACCACTATCGTTGCCTCGGCAAAAGCTCCCTTCTTCTGATCCAGCGCCTGCAGACCTTGATAGTATAACAAAAGTTGTGAGAGCAGCTCGTCTGCAAAGGTCCGGTAAAATTCTGCCGGAATCCCATCTGGTCCAGCCGCCTTATTAATCTTCATGTTGGCTAAGGTCTCTCTGAGTTCAGTGTCTGTGAAGGGATTCCCCAGTTTGGCCATATGGGACTTTCGCAAGACAGGCCGTTCAACCTTAGCTAGGAAATTTTCACAGGTCTTTCCATCAAAGATTATTTCAGAGGCATATAGCTGCTCATAATATTTCCGAAATGCCGCCGCAATATCCCCACTACTGGTTAAGCGATTCTGCTGTGAGTCCAGTACATGAGTTACATGCGTCTTATTACGACGTTTCTTCAAGCTGGAAGCCAACAGCTTGCCGGCCTTATTTTTCTCCCAATAATAACGAGCGTGGCCGTCGAACACACTCTGTTCCACTTCAGTACTTAATATCGTGTTGTACTGGTATCTCAGCTTATGAAGACGGTTCAACACTATTACGTCAGAGCCTCTTTGCAGAATTCGTTCACCTGCTCTAATCTGTTGGTCAATCTCTTGCAACTTCATCCGTGCCTTCTTAGCTTTAGTAATTGCAAAACTAGTTACTTGCGCTCTCATAGAAGCTTTGAAGGCCTCCCACCAGGCCCACGTTGGCGAATCTTCCGGGCTGTTGAAAACAAAGTAGTCCTTTATTGCTCGTTGTATGGTCTCCTTAAAGTCGGAATCACTCAGGAGTGCTCTATTGAAAGACCAGAACTGTTGTCTGGGCATGTCACCATCAAAGCTTAATTCTAAAGAAATTGCCGCATGATCGGATATATGGGTACTTAGGATGCTGGCTCCGCGGGTTTCCTGTACCAGAGGTCTGGAGATTAGGAAAAAATCTATCCTTGAAAAGGAGCCGTGAGGACATGAAAAAAACGTATAATCTCTTTCCCGCGGGAATAGGAGGCGCCAGACATCCACAAGGCCATTTTCTTGCATGAGCGAGCTTAGCATCCTCAGGGCTCTACCACTCCTTGGTCTACTGGGGCTGCAGTCCAGTAAGGGGTCTAAGACTAAATTGAAATCACCTCCAAGAATTACCGGGAACGAAACATCATCCTGTAACTCTCTTGCGAGGGCGCAGAAAAAATTAGGCTGATCAACATTTGGAGCATAGACACAGATAACTACTAGGTGTCTGGAGCCAATGACTACATGAGCCTTAGCCCAGCGCCCCTCCTTGTCCGCTCTTGTAGATAAAACCTGAATCTGCAACCTGCCTTTACACAGGATTGCAACCCCATTCTTCTTCCCCAGGGCTGGAGAGAATGTGATCAATTTATAATGCGAAGAGTATAGTTTCATACTTTCCTTAGATGACAAATGAGTCTCTTGGAGAAAAACTAAATCCGCTCCCTGCTTATGAGCATAAATCATTATCTTCTTTCTTTTTATAGGATGCATGATACCCTTCACATTCAGAGACAAAAGCTTAAGAGGGTGCATTGAGAAAGAAATATATGAAATGGTTTGCCAAACTCTCTGTGGACATAAGCAACATGTTACCTTGCAAATGAAACCGTGGTGCAGTAGGAAACCCTAATTGCCTGCAGCGTACACATCTAACCCTCCCCCAATGGAGCAATAAACAAGGGTGAGACAGCGTGAAGACCAAAAAAAAACAGAAACACAGCAGCCTCTGCAAGACCCACTATGATTAATCCCTATATCAGGGGTAAGCAGAAATATTAATAATCTGCCATAGCGACTAATAAACATTTTATTTATTTATTTATTTATTTATTTTTTTTGTTGTTTTATTTTAAAGTCTTCCTTTTAAGACTTTTTCCCCCCCCTCTCCCCCCTAAAGCAGTACACAACACTAACATCGTATATGTTCTTAACCACCAATCTACACATTATTGCCATGAAATACTTATAAAGAAACAGAAGAGTCCCTCAACCACTTTAGGAGGAGACAGAGACAAAAGCACAGAACTTGCTTGTGCGAATACATGCTCAGCTAAAAGACGTGCTGACACGCAGGAGAGTCCTTAAGGAGCAACAGTCATGAGCCACTCTCCGTGTGCATTCTCAGGGCTTCCTGCTCTTCCAAAAACTGTAACAATCCATCAGGCTCCTCAAAGGTTCTCGTGCGATTATCCAGGGTCACTTTGAGACGTGCGGGGTAGAATAATCCATATTTGGCCTGGAGATGCTGGAGGCGAGGCCACAGCTCTAAGAATTTTTTTCTTCTGTCCATTGTTGCCTTGCACAGATCAGGGTAGAACGAAACTCTGTGGCCTTCATATGTTACAGAAGACAAGGCCTTCGCTGCAGCCATGATTTGTAGGGCCTGCGGATGACGCAATAAGCAAAAGATTAGGGGCCGCGGCCGCGGACTTCGCCCTCCTGTATATGCAGGTATCCTGTGTGCACGTTCCACTTCCAGCGGCTGGCTAAAGTTTAGTTTAAGCATTTGAGGCAGTGCTCTTACCAGAAAGCCTATTGTGTCCGTGCCTTCCGCACCTTCAGGGACTCCTACTAGCCGGATGTTGTTTCTGCGGGCTCTATTTGAGAGGTCCTCCACACTTGCCTCTAGAAAAGTTACCTTTTTCAGGGCCTTGGATACCTTTTGTAAACTGTTCCTCGTGCGCAGCCACTGCGCCGTCCATTTGTTCCACGCGGGCTGTGAGACCTTGTGTTCTCTCTTTGATCTCTATCATGTCCGCCTGCATCCGCAGCAATGTTTCTCTCCGTTCGCCGAGATTAGCTCCCGCACAGCCCGAATCTCCGCTAATATTTCCCTCTTCCCGTCGTCGGCCTCGCGTCCGGACGCCATCTTAATGGGAGAAGGGGGATCTTGCTTGGCACGCTTAGAGCCCGCGCTCCCACTCACAGCAAACTCCAATTTTGTTTGTTTTCCAGCCGCCATTTCTCATGTACTACACACTATGGCAAAGGATTCGTCCACAATCACCCGAAATAGGGAAAATTTCAGGAGAATTTCAACGGGTCAGCAAGAGCAGAGCTCCTATGCGTCCATCTTGCTTCACCGCTAGGCTCCGCCCCCACGGAAACATGGTTTAATGAATCGCATGATTGGGATATAGCCATCGCTGGCTATAATCTATTCAGAAGAGACAGAGAAAATGGAAAAGGAGGAGGAGTAGCCTTGTATGTCAAAAGCAGTATTAAAGCTACTGAAATGCAGGGAACATGGGGAAAAGAAGAAGCGCTCTGGATTGCGTTGGAAAGAGGAGATGGCACTGTCATCCATATTGCTGTAGTCTACAGACCTCCGACTCAAATTGAAGAGAGAGATAACAAATTGATTATAGATATTGCCAAGATAGCAACAAAGGGGGAAGCGATCATATTAGGTGACTTTAATCTACCTGATGTGGATTGGATTACTCCTTCTGCACATCTGGAAAGAAGCAAAAAAATTGTGGATGCTCTCCAAGATGCATTACTTAGACAAATGGTGATGGAACCAACCAGGGAAAGCTCAATGCTGGATGTAGTGCTTACCAACAGTGATAACGTGTCGAATGTCTGCGTGAGTGCCCCTGTGAGCAACAGCGACCATCACACGGTGTGGTTTGAAATAAAAGCCATGGTACAGGCCAATCATAGCAAGCTCAAAGTCCTAAACTTCAAAAACACTGACTTCAATAAAATGGCTGAGTACCTAAAGGAGGAGATGACGGGGTGGAAGGAGATAAGGGAAGTGGAATTGCAATGGACTAAACTAAAGGCGGCAATAAAAGGGGCAACAGATAAATATGTAAGAAAAATAAATAAAAACAAGAGGAGAAGGAAACCTATTTGGTTTTCCAAAGAGGTGGCTGCGCAAATAAAGGCAAAAAAACACAGCTTTCGCAAAATTCAAAAGCTTGCTAACAGAAGAACACAGAAATGAATACAGGATCCAACTCAAAGAGTCTAAAAGAGTAATAAGGATAGCAAAATCAAAGGCAGAAGAAAAGATGGCTAAAGATGTTAAGGGTGGCAACAAAACTTTCTTCAGGTATATTCAGGAAAGGAAGAAGATCAGAGTTGGAATTGCAGGACTCAGAAGTGCTGGGAAAGGACTCGTGGAAAGTGACACTGAAAAAGCGAAATTGCTAAACAAATACTTCTGCTCTGTTTTTACTAAAGAAGATCCTGGAGATGGACCAGCTGTGACTCCCAAATATAAAAATAGGACTGAAGTAGATACCACATCATTCACAGAAGATGAGGTGTTAGAACAACTTGCTAAACTGAAAGTGGACAAAGCCATGGGACCAGATGGGATACATCCCAGGATACTGAAAGAGCTCAGAGAGGTTCTTGCAGGACCATTAAAGGATGTCTTCAACAGATCCTTGGAAACAGGAGTGGTTCCTCAGGACTGGAGAATTGCTAATGTTGTACCTCTACACAAAAGTGGTGACAGGGAAGAAGTGTCAAATTACAGGCCCGTGAGCCTTACCTCGGTGGCAGGAAAAGTAATGGAGGCGCTCCTGAAAGAGCGAATAGTGAACTTTCTCAAAACCAACAGGTTGCAAGATCCAAGGCAACATGGTTTTACCGAAGGACGGTCTTACCAAACAAATCTGATTGAGTTCTTTGATTGGGTGACCAAGGAACTAGATCTGGGGCATGCAATGGATGTCATCTATCTGGATTTCAGCAAAGCCTTTGATACTGTTCCTCATAGGAGGCTTGTCAATAAACTCAGTAGCTTGGGGATGGGTCCCAAGATAGTAAACTGGATTAGAAATTGGTTGACTGACAGACAACAGAGGGTGATGGTATATGGAGCTCACTCGGATGAGAGGAAGGTGATTAGCGGGGTGCCTCAGGGTTCGGTCCTGGGCCCGGCACTGTTCAATATATTTGTGAGTGATATTGCTGAAGGACTGAATGGAAAAGTCTGTCTTTTTGCAGATGACACAAAAATTTGCAACAGAGTGGACTCCCCCGAGGGAGTGGATAACATGAGGAAAGATCTACAAAAGCTGGAAGACTGGTCTAATGCTTGGCAACTACGATTTAATGTGAAAAAGTGCAGTGTCATGCACTTGGGTAGCAGAAATCCAAGGGAAAAGTACACAATAGGGGGTGAGAGGTTGGTATGCACGGTTCAGGAGAAAGACCTTGGTGTGATTATCTCTGATGATCTCAAGGTGGCAAAACAGTGCGACAAGGCAGTGGCAAAAGCCAGGAGGATGTTGGGCTGCATTCAAAGAGGGATTACCAGCAGAAAGGAAGAGGTACTTATGCCACTGTACAAGTCACTGGTAAGGCCTCACTTGGAATACTGTGTTCAGTTTTGGAGGCCATATCTTGCAAAAGATGTAAAAAGACTGGAAACTGTTCAGAGAAAGGCGACCAAAATGATTTGGAGCCTGCGTCAGAAGCCTTATGAGAAGAGACTTGAAGACCTAAATATGTACACTTTGGAGGAGAGGAGGGACAGGGGAGATATGATTCAGACCTTTAAATACTTAAAGAGAAATGATGAACAAACAAACCTCTTCCAAAGACGGGGAAGCTGTAAAACTAGAGGGCATAACATGAAGCTGCAAGGTGGTAAATTGAAAGGCAATGTCAGGAAATATTTCTTCACTGAAAGGGTGGTGGATGCTTGGAATGCCTTCACGATGGAAGTGGTGAGGGCAAACACGGTGATGGAATTCAAAACGGCATGGGACAAACACAGTGGATCCCTTTACAGCAACAGGATAAAATCAAAATAAACGGTACCATCTAACTTCTGAACTATCTAGCGTCTGAACAAATAAGGGTGTCCTACATGGAGTGGTGGGTTCACCCCTAAACAGAAACAAAAACATGGGGAGGGGTGGCCTGCACAGAGCGACAGGTGCACCTACTCTTGCCATCTTGCTGGGCAGACTAGATGGACCATGCTGGTCTTTATCTGCCGTCACTTACTATGTTACTATATACAAACTATTTGAGTAGGACAGGCATGAAAGGAGGGAACAATGAGGAATTGAACCCATGAACACTGCTGATAACAGTATTGTACTAACCAGTAGGCTATACCTCCATGGCATATCTCACAGCAATGGTTGGGTACAGAAGGACTGCAGGTCACCGCACAAACTGTCTGCTCTGAGTGCCAGGATAGGGTAACCCCACCAGTATCCATGGTGCAATGCACATGCTGAATAGCTGTCTACAGCTGATCACCAAATGGGGTCTGCACCTCTCCGGTACCTCAGCTTGGAAAAACGAACTGACAATGCGTGATACTGGCACAGAGTAGCTACAGACCATGCCATTGTGCAGGTTCTGTGTTCACCCTAAGGGATAGGATGGGTGCCAAGCACTAGGTCCGCAGTACATGTGGTGCTAGAGATAGGTCCTGCTGTATGTCCCCATCACTACTAGTGTGTGACTGGTGTTCCTTGCAGTGCATCCAAAGGTAATTTGGTGTACATCTGTATTCTGCAGTCATGTGTGGTACTCTGGGACCAGTGTTAGGGTCTGACTGCCATGGGCACCTGTTATCAGGGCAGAGGAGTTTCTAGACTTGCATGAGGTTTGTGCAGCAGTGCCTCTATAAGTCAAAGTGGTATACACTATATACCCCAAAGGGCCCACAATCACCCCTTTTTATAGGTAATGGACAGGTGCCCGAGCCCCAGTGAAGCAACTTCCATCTTGCTGATATAAGACAGCTCTCCAGGGTTGGTGGGCCAGAGCCATACCTGTAACTGGGGCAGTGGCAGATCAGCAATAATGCTGGGGATAGGTCTGGAAAATCTCAACTGCCTCACACCACAGTCTACCATTCACCAGCAGACAGCACAGTCAGACTGCATCTGCAATATTCTACAAGGTACTCCAACCATGCACTGACTAACTGCAGACAGTCCACTAGCCAGTCCATAGTGCATGCTCACAGAGGAACTATGTATATGAAGCTGATATCTCAGTGATTAGTCCCCAGTACTGGGAACACACAGGTATCACTGAAGGTGTAGAGTGCTATGTGGGAACCTAGACATGCCATGATCACTGCTCGGTCAGAGTTAGAGTGTCCTCCCAGCATGACATACTGTAGCCACCCTGTCCATGCAGGCGGTGGTTGGGCACTACAGTGTCCCAGCCATTGCCCCACACCCTGTGAAGATGCATCTTGGCCAATCTGCCCTGTCCGGGCCATACCCACAGTACATTGCTCCTCATTAGGCACATATTCAGGCTAATGATGGTAACAGTGGGACATTGTGGGCCCAGTGAGGTGTGGGCAGCCACAAAACAATGGATAGACATACACACACACACACTCCTATTGCAGCATTGTGCAAAGATAGGGGTGGTTGGCAACCCTGCCTGCTACACTGGTCCTGATCACAGTGCCGACACTGATAAACTGTGCAGGAGGTAGTAGTGTTCTGGTGATAACTGTAGCTCCTTGCTGGGGTCAACAACCTGACTCTCCATGCAGCTTTGGATTGTGTAGCCTGTGTGAGTGGGTGTTTGTACCCCTGTTGGCTGCTGCTTTGGGCTTTGAACATGTTGCTGATGTATCTGCATTGTAGGGTAAACTATAGGGACATGCTCTGCAGGATCCACAGCTGGGACGTGAACCTGTGACTCTGCTTCTGGACACAGTGGTTGTGTGTACTACACCACACTGTTGCCATGGATGCAAAATAGTCCCTGGAGCTACCTGTACTTTTCTTCAGCCAGACCTTTTATGTTGCACTGCACACCACGTACTGGTACAGGGCATGGCCTAGGTCCACTGCAGGCAGGTGCCACTTCCCCCTCCAACACGGGCACACACATCCCCGCCATGCTAACATGACCATATGCTGTCGGTGCTGGTAGTGCGCAGTCCCAGGCCATCCACTGTGTGGGTAGGCGGTCCCCTAGGGAGCAGGGTCTGGGGTGGGAGGCATACATGGGCATCCTCACATCCGCCCCATCACCACCTACCAATATTATGTCCCTTCCTCTTGGGGGAGGGTTGGCTGGGGGGAATATCAGGTCAGTGCCCTGGCAACTGTTAGCTAGGGTGGACCAGGTAGATGTAGGTGGATTGTGTTTGGCCTTTGTCAGCTGCTGTCTTGCTGATGTCCAGTTTCTATGTTCCTATGTGCCACCTAGACAACTGCCTAGTCCATCCTGTGCCCCAGTTTCCCCCACTATATGTCCTGCCTGCAGCCCCCTATGCCCCATTTGCACCATCGCCATAGTGGTCTTTCATACTTGGGCACTATGCTGTTGCTGCAAATGGAGCATTACTATCACTTTTCTTGGGCTCCCTGACTATGTTGTACATTGCCGATGCTGAAATGGTTTCACCCTCCTGCAAATGTGCATCTAACGACAGGTTTTCAGTCCGGGTAATGTTTGGCTCTTCATTTCCCCGTGTTAGTGTAAAAGGAGCCTCTCCCCACCCACTCCCCGCCCATTGACCCCTTCTCTTTGCCCTCTCTCCACCCTCTGCGGGACTTACCACAGCCGGTGATGTTAACGCACGTTAAGTAACGCTAATGCATGTTAAGTAACGTTAACGCACGTTAAGTAACGTTAACGCGCATTAACGTAGCCACTGCTACATTACCGCAGTTTAGCAAACATGCCCCTTAGTAAACCCCATTACCAGTGCTAGGCTCCCCTAATCAGCCCATTACCAGTCCAACCCCCCCATCAACCCATTACCAGTCCTAGCCTCCCCAATCTGCCCATTACCAGTCCTAGCCCTCCCCGATCTGCCCATTACCAGTCCTAGCCCCCCCCCCCATCAGCCTATTATAATCCTAACCCACACTGTCTCTCCCCTCTGTCCAGCATTTATCCCCTGTCTGTCCAGTATTCCCCCTGTCTCTCTCCTCCTTCCATGTCAGCCCCCCTCCCTCCATGTCAGCCCCCCTGACCATGTCAGCCCCCCTCTGTCCATGTTAGCGCTCCCTCCCTCCATGTCAGCCCCCCCCCCCTCTGTCCATGTCAGCCCCCCTCCCTGCCTCCCCCATGTCAACCCCATTGCAGGTTCCCTGCCCCCTCCTCCCTCTCCCTATGTCTGCCTGCTACTGCCCTGTTCTTCTGCAGCCGCGGCTCCCTGTCTCTTAGAGAACTGCGGCTGTTCTGGTAAAGCTGTTGCAAAGCCTTTCTGTCTCTCGACGGGTTCTGTGCAGCATTGTCCCACCTCCAAAGGAAGTTGTTTACCACTAACTTTAGAGGCGGGACAATGCTGCATGGAGCCTGTTGAGAGATGGGAAGGCTCTGCAACATTTTCACAGGCAGAGCCGCGGTTCCCTAAGAGGCAGGGAGCCGCGGCTGCAGAAGATTGGAGGCGGTGAGTTTGCCACTGCCGAGAAGCAGACTCGGCAGCGGCAGCAACTTGTGCGCTTTTTTATTTTTTTTAACGGAGTGAGGTGACCCCTGCTAAATCCTGTGATGACCCCCATGGGGGTCGCGGCCCACAGGTTGAGAACCGCTGCCCCAGGAGATGAGGTTTCTCCAGGTCTATGTGCCCATGAGGGAATGATTAGGACAGCTGTTATAGTTGGCGATTCAATTATTAGCTGGGTGGCTGGTGGATGTGAGGATTGCCTGGTAACATGCCTGCCTGGTGCAAAGATAGCGGTCCTCATGCACCACCTAGACAAGGTTTTAGAAAGTGCTGGGGATGAGTCTGCTGTCTTGGTACATGTTGGCACCAATGACATACAAAGTGTGGAAGGGGGGTTCTGGAGGCCAAATTTAGGCTCTCAGGTGGGAAGTTGCAATCTAGAACTTCCAGGGTAGCATTCTCTGAAATGCTTCCCATTCCACACACAGGACACAAAAGGCAGGTAAAGCTCTGGAGTCTCAATGCATGGATGAGACGATGGTGCAAAGAAGAGGATTTTGGATTTGTTAGGAACTGGGTAAGATTCTTGGGAAGGGATGAAACCAGGCTGCTAGCATTAACCTTTAAAAATGAGATAAACAGCTTTTAAAGTAGATAGTAGGAGAAAGCCGACAGTCACCCAGGAGCACATGCTTTGGAAGGATGTACTGTATCCTTGAAGGAAACTAGCAAAACAGGGAAGTTAGGCCATCCCAACAGAGAGGTTCTAACAAAGATAAAAGTAACCCAGATGTCCTTCAGTACAGAGCTGAAAGATTCAAAATTAGAAACAGAGAAACATGACAGCAGAAAAAGACCACATGGCCTATCTAATCTGCCCCTTCCATATCAACTACTACAATATTCCCCTTTTTTTCCTTTAGAGTTACTCTGTTTGTCCCATGCTTTATTGAATTCCGATACTATCCTCGTCTCTACCACCTTCACTGGGAGACTATTCCATGAATCTACCATTCTTTCTGTAAAGAAATATTTCAGCAAGTTATTCCTCAGTCTATCCCCTTTCACCCTCATCCTATGTTCCCTTGTTGCCTGCATGCTTTCTATCGAAAGAGACTCTCCTCCTGTGCATTTATACCATGGAGGTATTTAAGCATCTCTATCATATCTCTCTATCCCTCCTTTCCTCTAAAGTATACATATAAACATCCATAAGTCTGTCCTTATATGCTTTATAATGAAGACCACTAATCATTTTAGTAGCTACTCTCTGCACTGACTCCAATCTGTTTATATCCTTTTGAAGGTGTTGTCAACTGATAACCAGATTAATATGAATAAAATACAACCTCTATAATGCCTGTATGCAAATGCTAGAAGACTAAAAAATAAGATGGGAGAGCTAGAATATATACCACTAAATGAAAGGTTAGATATCATTGGCATCTCAAAAACCTGGTGGAAGGAGGACAACCAATGAGACATTGTGATACCTGGGCACAAACTATATCACAATGATAGAGTAGAACAAATTGCTGGAGGGGGTTGTGCTTTATGTTAGAGAGGGCATTGAATCACATAGGATGAAAGTTTTGCAGGGGAAAAAATACACTTCAGAATCTCTATGCATGTAAAAAGCCAAAGGTGACGGCAAGTGGGGTGTACTACCGTCCGCCTGGTCAGAATGAACAGATGTATGATGAAATGCTAAAAGAAATCAAGGAAGCTAACAAAAGTTATAGCACAGTAATATTGAGTGATTTCAATTACCCCAATTTCAACTGGGTCAATTTCACAGGAGGACATGTTAGAGAGAGAAAGTTTCTAGATGAAATAAATGACTGCTTCTTGAAGCAGCTGGTTCATCAGCCAATAAGAGGGGAAACTATTCTGGACCTAGTCCTTAGTGGAACACAGGATCTAGTGCCAGACATAAGGGTTTTGGGGCCACTTGGCAATAGTGATCATCGCATGATTGCATTTGATTTAATAAATGGAAGAAAGATGACCAGGAAATCCAAAGTATTACCTTTCAACTTTCAAAAGGGAGACTATGATAAATTGTGGAAAATAGTTAAGAAAAGCTAAAAGGAGCAGCTGTGAAGGCTAAAGATCTACATCCAGCATGGGCATTGTTTAAAAATACTGTAGTGGAAACCCAGGCCAGATATATTCTATGCTTTAAGAAAAGTGGAAGGAAGGCCAAAAAACTGCCAGCATAGTTTAAATGTATGGTCAGGGAGCTGTTGTTGCCAAAAAAGCATCCTTCAGGAACCGGAAAAAGGAGCCTAATGACGAACACCAGAAAGAACATAAGCATTGGCAAGTTAGAAGCAAGGCATTGATAAGGCAGGCAAAGAGAGAATTTGAAAAGAAGTTGCCATGGAAGCAAAAATGCATAATAAAACCTTTTTCAAGTACATTCGTAGCAAGAAACCTGCGAGTCAGTTGGGCCATTAAATGAAAGAGGGGTAAAAGGGGCACTAAGGCAGGACAAAGTCATGGAGAGACTGAATGAATTCTTTGTTTTGGTCTTTACTGAAGAAGATGTAGGGAAGTTAATTGCTCCTGAAATGGTTTATAAAGCTGATGTAATGGAAGAATTGAACGAAATTTCGATAAACCAGGAGGATGTATTACAACTGTTGTTAAAATGAAGAACAGCAGATCACCTGGTGTTGAAAGAACTGAAATCTGAGATTGCAGACCTACTATTAGTAATCTGTGAACTATCATTAAAATCATTTGTAGTACCTGAGGACTGGAGAGTGGCCAATATAACTCTAATTTTTAAAAAGGGTTTCAGGTGTGAGCTGGCAAACTATAGACCGGTGAGTATGACGTTAGTACCGGCAAAAATGGTAGAAACCATTATAAAGAATAAAATTAATGGACATGTAGATAGCCATGGTTTAATGGGATAAAGCCAACATGGCTTTAGCCAAGGAAGGTCTTGTTTTACTAATCTGTTATGTTTTTTTGAGGGTGTAAACAAACATGTAGACAAAGGGGAGCCGGTTGATATAGTATATCTGGATTTTCAGAAAGCCTTTCACAAAATCTCCCATGAGAGACTGTTAGGGGTATGTTTACTAAACCATCTTAATGTTACCGGCGCTAGTTGTAGCGTTAATGTGAAGAATGCCATATAAGGTAGTGGGCATTCCGGCGGCAAGGTAGCAAGAATCTGTATCGTGCGATAGAGGGTGCCTTGGCTCATTAACGTGCGGTAACCTTAAGTCCATGCCAGCGCTGTGCTAGAAGCTATAGAGATGTAGCCCCCTGGTTATGACGACTGTGGAGGCAGAGATCATGAATTGAATCCCACAGTGGTGTTATTTAATAAGGATGTCTGAGGGCTTTTCTTTTAATTTGAATCAGTGCTGCCAGCAAAAACACCCTCACAGTGCCGTAACCTAAGGTGCCTCATAAGGCGCCCCATAGGGCACATTATAAAGTGCCCTGTCCGCCAAGGCACCTTATAATGTGCCCTATAGGGCGCTTTATAGGGCACCTTATGAGGCACCTTAAGGTTACGGTACTGTGAGGGTGGTTTTGCTGGCAGCACTGATGTAAATTAAAAGGAAACCCCTCAGAGAGCCTTAAAAAAAAATACCACTGTGGGATTGAACCCATGACCTCTGCCTCCACAGTCATTGTAGCAACCAGTGAGCTACAGCTCTATAGCTTCTAACCCAGTGCTAGCTGGCTACAGAAAGACTGTAGGTCACCGCACAAACTGTCTGCTGCGGTTACCAGGATAGGGTATACGCACCCGTACACATGATGCACTGCACATGCAGATCAGCAGTCTACATCAGATCACAAGATGGGGTATGCGCCTCCACAACACCTTGGCCTGGTAGGGGGAACTGACCATGTGTGTTACTGGCACAGAGTAGTTACGGACCGTGACATTGTGCGGTTCCTGTATTCACCCTGAGGGTGAGGTGGGGCGCCCAGCACCAGGTCCGCAGCACCTGGCTTGGCTGAGATAGATTGTGCTACAGGTCCCCATTAGTGTCAGGTAGTCCTTGCAGACACACCTATAATATACCTGTGTCCATCTGTGTTTCCCAGTCACATCTAGCCCTTGAGGACTATGATGCACCCAGAATAGTGCATAACCTGTTTCGTTGCCATGGTCACATGTTATAGGAGAAGGGTGTTGTGTGGACCCAAAAGCGGATTATGTAGCGCCACACAACCCGCCCTCTCTGGGTCAGGGTGGGGGACAGGATCTCCCACTAAAAGATCCACACACTACATTGGAGGCAGTGGAGGGGACCACCACCCCAGTCCTGCTGGGGAATAGGCAACCTCCAGGGCAGTCAATGCAGATCTGTACATATTTCATAGGGCACTGGCAGACAGGCAGTAGGCCTGGAAAAGCTCAGCTGCTCCCCACCACAATCTGACATTCACCAGCAGAGGGCACAGTCAGTCTCCACCCACTGCACCCTGCAAGGTGTTCCAGCCATACACATGCTAAATGCAGGCAGTCAGCTAGCTAGTACATAGTGCATGTTCCTGGAGAAACTGTGTGTCCCCAAAAATGGGATGCAAGCACACACACACCAAACAAGTATGTCAGTGATTGGGCACAAAAAAAGGAGACTCACAGATATCACTTGAGAGAAACACTGTATAGCACTATGGGGGAACCTAGCCATGCCATGGTCACTGCTCAGTCAGGTTGAGAGTGACCTCACAGCATGACATGCTGTGGCCAACCTGTCCGTGAAGGTGGTGGTCGGGCACTACAATGTCCCAGCCATTGCCCTATGCCCTGTGCAGATGCATCCTGCCAAGACTGCTGTGTCTGGGCCATACCCACAATACCTTGCTCCACATTATGCAAATTGGCAGGCTAACACTGGAGACAGTGCAAACATTGGGGGCTCAGTAAGGTGTAGGTAGCCACAAAACACTGGGTAGACATACACACTCCCACACCTATTTCAGCATTGTGCAAAGATATAGGTGGTTGGCAGCCCTAGCCGCCACACCGGTCCTGGGCACAGTGCAGGCATTGCTAGTATGCAGGTGCTAGTATTAATAGCTGATGCTCCGTGCAGGGCCCAACAGCCTGTCTCTCCATGAGGCTTTGGATAGTGGAGCCTGTGGGTGTGGGTGTTTGTGCCCCTGTTGGCCAATGCTTTAGGGCAGAGGTTCCCAACTCCGGTCCTGGCGGGTCAAGCACGATTCAGGTTTTCAGGCTGTCCCTAATGAATATGCATGAGATACCTGTGTATACAATGGAGGCACTGCATACCAATGCATCTCATTCATATTTATTAGGGACAGCATGAAATTCTGAAGGGTGTTTGGCCCTCCAGTTGGGAACCTCTGCTCTAGGGAGTGCACATTTTTATGGTGTATGTGCTCTGTAGGGTAAAATATAGGGACATGGTCTTCAGGAGCCACAGCTGGGACTTGAACCTGTGACCTTCTACCCCTGAATACACTGGCTGTGTGTACTGCACCAAACTGTTGCCACAGAGGCAGGTCATTCCCTGGGGATACCATTACTGTTCATCAGACAGCCCTTGTCTGTTGCACTTCACGCCGCCAACCTGAACAGGGCTTGGCCTTTGTCTGCTGTGGGCAGATGCCACTGCCCCCTCCATCACCAACACCCCTCCACCACCATGCTGACATGCCCTTATGCCGGTGGTGCTGGTGGTGCGCAGTCCCAGGCCATCCAGTGTGCCGGTAGGCAGCTGCCTATGGTGTGGGATCTGGGGTAGGGGTGCCTACATAGACATCCATGCTTCCCCCCCGGCACCGCCTGTCACTGTTATTTGCCCTTTGGGGTACCTTTTGGGTGATGTCCTCTGGGACACTATGGGACACACACTCGTTGGCATGTTTGACCTTGGTCACTTGCTGGCTTGCTGATTTGCAGTTTCTGAGTTCCTATGTGCCACCTAGGCATATGCCTAGTCCACCCTGTGCCCCAGATGCCCCACTGCATGTCCCGCCTTCAGTCCCCTCTACCCCATTTGCAGTCTTCACCGTCATGCCCTTTCGTACTTGGGCACTATGCTGTTGCCGAATATGTATCACTACTATCACTTTTCTTGATTTCTCTGCCTTTGCTGTACATTGCTGACTTAATGGTTTCTCTCTCCTGCAAATTTGCCTCTAACGCAAGGTTTTCACTGGCGTTAATTTTCAGACCTTCATTTCACAGTGTTAGTGTGCCTGTAGCCTCTTCCTGCCCACTCTCCGCCCATTGACCCCTTCTCTCCGACTTTTGGAGAGACTTACTCCGCCCTCTCTGCGCCTTAACGCTGCCGGAGACGTTATCATTCGATAAGTAACATTATGCGGTAATTATCGTGCGATAATGTTACTTATCACACGATAACGTTGCCGCTGCGATGTTAGCGCTGTTTAGTAAACATACCCCATAATATGTTCCACTTCATCTCAAAAGCCTTTGAGTTTTGAACACTCAAAAAATAGGTGTGCAAAAGGACCAATTTGACTATGACAGTGCCAACATAAATTAGAATTTAACAATCCAGCTCTATACATTTTCACAGATGTCCATTGAGCTTGATGTGCAAGGAAATAGAGACACTGGCATAAGCCAGCTAAGCAAGGACGGACTGATCCATACCAGATCTGTAGATCTTTAGATCTGTCGCACAAGCCCTCATCATTCCACACCTGGACTACTGCAATGCCATTCTGCAAGGCCTGCCAAGGAAAACTACAAATATCCTTCAAATGGCACAAAATGTTGCTGCCAGAATCATTATGCAAAAAAGACTCTCTGACCACATTACACCCACCCTAATTGAGCTTCATTGGCTCCCCATCACGGCCCGCATACAATACAAGATATTAGTCACTACTTTCAAACTCATCCATAATGTTGCGCCCTCTCATCTCAACAGTTTGATATCCAATCTACCCAACAACAGGAGTAGAAGAACAACGAACCTCAATACCCTCTGCCTCCCGAAGTCCATCACAAAGGTTAATGCATGTACCAGTAACAGAGCCTTCTCATTTATAGCTCCTACACTCTGGAACCGGTTGCCAAGTGACCTACGTGAAATCAGTGATCTGAAAGACTTCAGAAAAAATCTTAAGACCCACCTCTTCCAATCACACTACAACTTAACCTCATGAATTTCACTCTGCTGTGTGTAAATATGTATATAAGGATCCTATGTAAAGTCCTAACAACCAGTCACTTGTAAATATGTATATAAGTACACTGTGTGAACCCTTAACAGCAATCAATTGTAAACTGTAACCCCATATTTTTGCTGTGCTCTTCCTCCCTTCCCTAATCACATTGTATGCATTCGTAATTCTGGCCGGTACAGCCAACATCACCAAGTGTAAAACCGCTGCTGATCACTGGAAGCAGCGGGATACAAATGTACGCTAAATAAATAAATAAAATAAATACCAGAAGAACATCAAATCCATACCATTTTACATCTGAACATGGAATTTCTGTTCCTAGATTGTATGCAAGGTCTTAGGGGTACTTTTACTAAACCATCTTAAGGGCTGGTGCAGACATTATCAGTGCCTGCTAGTGGTTAGCGTGGTAGAAAGCTCCCATAACGCATTTGTTACGGCTGGTAAAATGTTGCCGGCCATTATGGAAAAAAGGGGTGGAGAAGGGGCATTGACTGAGAAGATTATGGGTGGAGTCAGCAGGTATATGCCATTTCCATTAGTTGTCATTAGAGGCTCAGCTGCCAGGAGCCTTAACACCAACTCAAAACAGGCATTAAGGGCTCCTCTTGGAGAGAGACAGCTGGGTGGGCAGCGAGGCTGGGGTTGCTAGGGTTTCTGCCTAGGGCAGCAGAAACCTTTGGGCCAGCCCTGGATGTGGGTTGCAGTGCTAGCAGACTCTGCCTGGTGCAGAAGAAAAATCA
Source organism: Ichthyophis bannanicus (assembly GCA_033557465.1). Lineage (NCBI taxonomy): Eukaryota > Metazoa > Chordata > Amphibia > Gymnophiona > Ichthyophiidae > Ichthyophis > Ichthyophis bannanicus. The sequence goes on from CM066037.1 coordinate 358,495,287, forward strand.
GTCTTAGTCCTGCGTGTCAGGTGCCACACTGGTGTGTGGCATGCCAAGCATGTTACTGGCAGGTAAAGTGTCGGCCATGGGGATCCCTGCCCTCTGTGTGATGATGAGACATAGGTCAGCAGCATACTTTCTCATGGCATGCTGATCCTGCTCCCCCTTCTGGTGGTGGGGGGCATGAGTAGGGTGTCGTGACTAGCTGCATGTGTAGCACTGCTGTAAAGCTGGCTGCAGCACTGAAGTGGTGACTGTGGCATGCCTGCAGGGAGGGAGGGATTGGCAGACATGACATTCACCATGATAGGTGAACCTAGGCAGCTGCCTAGGTCACCTACTGGATATGCCCTGGGCACTATGAGCCCTAAGGATGTTAGTCAGGACTGACCATGTAGTTCCTAAGAAAAGACAACAATATATGACCCTTACCAGAAGTGTGAGAGAAAGCATGGGCAAACAAAATTACTGACACCTATACTCAGCACAACTGTGATCTCTATAACACACAGAGACTAGGAAGTGGTGTCTGCAAAGCACTATTGCCCTCATGCCCTGAAAGTGCATGTGGTGACATCATTGGTCCCAAAGTGTTGGACAGGTTGGCTGGGTCCACCCATGTCCCCCACATCCAGCAGTGTCACAGCACTTTCACAGGGGAGGGTTGAATATGTGTATGGGGAGGGGGGAGGTGGAACATGATCCTGAGGCAGGAATACTGTACAATATAATAAAAGCACACATCAGAGGTAAAATACCTACACTGTTTTGTATTTGCTGAAGGATGACCAGGGGCTGTGTGTGAACTGGTGACCTTTTCATGGCTAAGCCCTCATTAATGTGCCTCATCCATCAGAGGCACATGGGAGCCCAATTAGTCTGTGTGGCCTACCAACCCTGAGATTGCTTGGACTGGCCCACAGGCACACATACCATGAAATGGTTGCATTGGTTACTCTGCTAGATCACCCAGGGTCTTTTATGAATGTGTCCATGTATCATGGGCTGGTTCTCTGGCAGGACATATCCAATGTGTAAGACATGAATGTCAGTTGTACCAACAGCAACCTAACACAATGTCCCACATCAGCTTACTGTAACATACCTAGGTATCATAAGGAAAGAAATGGAAAATAAAACAAAGGATATTATAATGCCTCTGTATCGTTCCATGGTACGACCGCACCTTGAATATTGTGTGCAATTCTGGTCGCCGTATCTTAAAAAGGATATAGCGTTATTAGAAAAGGTTCAGAGAAGAGCCATCAAAATGGTAAAGGGGATGGAAGGCTACTCCTATGAAGAGAGGCTACAAAGGTTAGGGCTCTTCAACCTGGAAAAGAGATGGCTGAGGGGAGATATGCTAGAGATCTATAAATTAATGAATGGAGTGGAACGGGTAAACGTAGATCGATTGTTTATGCTATTAGAATATAGAAAGACTAGGGGACATGTAATGAAGCTACAGGGTAAACTATTTAAGACAAATAAGAGAACATATTTTTTCACTCAACGTGTAATCAAACTCTGGAATTTGTTACCGGAGGATGTAGTAAGGGCTGTTAGTGTAGTTGGGTTTAAAAAAGGTTTGGACAAGTTCCTGGAGGAAAGGTCCATAAACCATTATTAAAAAGGGACCCAGAATATCAATGCTTGACCCAATGCAAGCATTGTGGAACCTGTGTCTCTTGGGGATACTGCTAGGTACGTATGACCTAGATTGGCCACTGTTGAAAACAGGATACTGGGCTTGATGGACCGTGGTCTGACCCAGTATGGCATATCTTATGTTTTTATGTTCTTACCTTGTCAGACCCGTATAGGTAAGGGAGGAGTGGTCTAGTGGTTAGGACAAGGTACTTCAGGCCGGAGGGCCAGGGGTTCAAGTCTCACCTGGGGACAGCAATCTCAGGCCAGAGGGACTGGGATTTCTAGTCCTATAGGCACTCCTTGTGGTCTTGGGCAAGCCATTTAACCCTCCATTGCCCATGTTCCCTGTAAGTATTAGCGTATGTGTGTCATATCCCCTCGTGTTAAATGTATCCCCCAATTGACCGCTTTAACCCGGTGAAAAGCGGAATATAAATACAGCTAAATAAATAAATAAAATAAATAAATAGTACAGAGCCTACAGAGATCTATACAGACATAGGCATCCTGTGGCTCATGCTCTCCTGCATCCTGATACGGACTACAAATATACACATATATTTTTTCACCCACACTCCCATATGGCTTCTTAGTGGCTCCAAACACATGGCTACTGAGCCTATGGATCAGGAATGATATGCCCAGGAGTGTTAACTTCAACCCACATTTCCAGAGTTGTATCAGCATGTGAAATGCTCCCCATCTCCTCCAGCATGAATGAGCTAGGGGAACACAGACTCACCAGAGAAAGCTTCAGCAATGTGTGAGTGCAGCAAAGCTCACTTCTGAATGAACAGATAGGCCTCGGGACACACCTGTCTGGACAGGTGAGAGGCCTGGTGAATTCCAGATGCCATAACAGCTGTATCCATAGCAACACATCCCCCTTGGTGCAGCTGCAGCCTGAAGGGAGTTAGGCTCACGTTATGGGCATTACAGGACAGCCAGGTGTGTGCAGTATGCTGCATCCACACTCCACTCCATGCATAATTGCTAGATGGGGCCCCTTCCATGCTACATCATGGCTCACTATGTGCTTGCCTCAATGCTCAATGAAATGATGGAGATGGAGTGGCCCAGAAAACATAGGGCCAGCCCATCCCCCTGCCCTCTACAGGTGGTGGGAGCAATGTGCACAGGTACCAGCTTGTACAGTGGTGGTGCAAGAGTTCTTGGAGAAGGGAAGTCCAGAGGAGTCCCGTGGAGTCCATCTATCCTCAGAACTAGGATCACTCTCCTTGGCCTTCCTGAAGACCAAGTCATCTCCCTCTATAAGCTGAACATCAAGGGCCATATGAGAGTTCTATGAGAATCTAATACCTGACCTTGAAGTTCTGACTGCCCAGTCACATGCCATACCAGGGCTGGTCATACTTTTGAGCGCTGTACAAGTCCTTGCCTCTGGTTGCTTCCAAACATCTGTGGCTGCAGTGTGAGGAATGTCTTATGCCATCTTTTCCAGATGCCCCCACCAATTACAGTGAGCTATGAACAGCTGGTGTTAGGAATTACATAGTATTCCTTAATGACAGGCAACAGTGGATGACCCTCAAACAGCAGTTCCAGAGAATAGCAGTGCTACCAAATGTGATGGGATCCATATATTGCACACATTTGGCACTTATCCCACCCAGAGACAGGGAAATGCTGTACCGCAACCAAAATCACTTTCATTCCCTGAATGTGCAGATGGTGTGTGATGCAAACATGCACATACTGAATGAGATGCCGAGGTTTGCAGGGTCTTCCCACAATTCATATATCTGGCATCAGTCAGCACTGTTCCACCAATTCGAGGAGCAAATGTATAGGGATGTCTGGCTGCTGGGTAAATTTATTTATTTAGACGGTTTTGTATACCACCTTATCCTTCAATCAAAGTGGTCATAACACAATTGGGGGATACATTTAACACAAGGGGATATGAGACACATACACTAATACTTACAGGGAACATGGGCAATGGAGGGTTAAGTGGCTTGCCCAAGACCACAAGGAGTACCTGTGGGACTAGAAACCCCAGTCCTTTTGACCCAGGGTTGCTGTCCTCTAGTGGGATTTGCACCCCCAATCTTCCAGCCTGATGTACCTTGCCCCAACCACTAGGCCACTCCTCCACAGGTGGTGGGAGCAATGTACAGCATGATAACTAAATAGAAATCTTGACAAGTGTTGGAGAACAAATGCCAAGTGGGGCACATGAAAAGCTAATATGAGAATTGTTCTTGTCATGGCAAACACAGACATAGCATAAATGTACAGCAGCACAGACAGTGGGCAGCACGGACAGTGGGCACGCACCATAGGCAGGGCACTCTTGAACCTGTGGAGGAGTGGCCTAGTGGTTGGGGCAAGGTACATGACAGGGCACAGGCAGGGCACTCTTGAACCATAGGCCGTCCTCATGGCAGAGATTACCCTGCGATGGTCCAACATGGGGCAGATTGTGCGGCCACAGACATGGGTGCACAATGTTCCTGTTGCTGTGTGGACCCCTGTTATCAGGTCCCTCTGTTGGTGTTATACTGATATTTCTGCCATTTTTGTAACTGTTACAGAGTTCCCAATAAACCTTTCTCACTTTTGAATCTCAAGTTGTTGTCATGTTACTGACGGCAGGGCTATGTGTCTGTGTGGGTGGAAGTGGGGACCATGGGGGGGTATGGGCATAGGGTGTGTGCCCTCTGGGTTATGTCCATGTGCACAGGTATGGCACAGAGGTGCCACCCATTCAGGGCTAAAGCCATACTCGTTCCCTATATGAGCATGGCATAGAGGCGCCATCTGTGCAGAGCTGAAGCCACACTCGTTCTCTGCACAGGTATGGCTCACAGACAATACCTATGCAGAACGGGCATGTCCAATCAATGGGCAGCATGCAGAATGTCTCCTGCCCTGTGATGGCACACGTTCGGAGTGTAGTCACACTGCAGCAGCCATGGCCGCATACCGTGGCATCTGTCCTACTCAGTTATTGCCGCCTGGGTGTCAATGCAGGGATATGTTGCCATTGTGCCATGGTGTGCGGCTATGGCATCCTATGGTGGTTAGCTGCTATGCAGATTTTCATACTGTTGGCGCTCAGGAAACTTTGCGGGTACCGGATATGCCTTTGGACGGGGATGGCGTGTATGTGTTAAAGGGCCTATGTGGGTAGCCTAACACCGCCATGGCACCTGAGCTACACAATGGCATACAAAGTGCTGACAAGGCCAAAGCAAACCCGGAAGATGAACTTCACATCCTCCGAGACCTCTATGGCCCTGGGGCTCATCATGCGGCAACATGCTGCCCTTCTGCGGCTGAAGATGCCAGCTCACAGCTGTCAGTATGGCATGACACATCAGGAGGATCAATGCCGTCCACCACCACAACAGGGACATGGAGGATATTAAGAAGAAGTGGTGGATGGTACAACAGGCTGTGAAGGAGAAAAGGGCCAGCAACAGCAGGCTGCCACCTGTGTGGCAGCGCAGGCTCACCCTTCTGGAGGAACAGGTGCTGCAGTTTGTGGAGGAGATTTCCATCTCTGGGGTTGTGGGCTTTAACAGCAGTGCCCCAGGCACACAGGAGGGTGAGTAGGGGGTGCCCATGGCCTGGGTAGCACCGTGAAGGCCATGTTTGTATTCCCCCATGGTTTCTCCTATTCAGTGCATTCTTGCATGTCTGTCCATTGGCTCTTGGGGGATGCATGGATTGGGGAAAGTGCCTGTTCTATTGTGGACTGGAGACCCCCCTGCCTGTTCTATTGTGGGCTGGGTGGCACTCCAGAGGCTGATCTAGCAACCCATGTCACTAAACTCTGCCCTCTTTGCTCTCTAACAGACCTGCCAGGGATTCAACCCTCACAGCCTGGAACTGGTGCATCAAGGGAAGTCTCACCACTCACTGCAGATGATGCCAGTACGCAGCCGGGATGCAGCACAGCCACAGTGGTCAGTGTGCCTGCCAGGGCGGAGGTGCAGTCTGGTGCAATACCCAATGCAGAGAAGCCACCTGGTGTGACACCCAGGGCAAGGGAGCTTCCTGGTGTGACACCCAGTGCAGTGGTGCAGGATGATGCAGCTCCCAGGGCAGTGGAGCAGGCCAGTGTGTCTGCCAGTGCTGGGAAAGTGGAGACCGATCATGCTCCACTCGCTGAACTACAGTTCCACATCCAGGAGTTATTGCAGGATGGTAGCTGGTACTCAAGGCATATAGGCCAAGTTGCACAGTATCCAGCAGGACCTGTAGGCAGCCACACATGTGAGGAAGGCTGAGTTTGAGGTGTGGCAAGAACATCAACTGTGAGTGGAGTGCCATCTGGAGGGACACCTCCATCTGCTGAGGGAGATGGTAGCATTTCAGGCAATGATTGCTGGTTTCCTGTACAGCTTGATGGGCCTCCTGAAGGCCCAGGAGGTGGGTGCTGGGGCTGCCAGTTTACCAGCACAGCCACCTGGTAGCCCTGAACCATGTACAGTGGCCTGCCTTGCTGGGGAGGGTGATGATGCTGCCAGCATGTCATCGGACATCACTCCATTGCATTGCAGTGCATGTGTCAGCAAGCACCCATGGCCAGCTTTGAGCCCAGGGGCAGGGAACACATGCGTGGGGGGGGGGGGGGGAATAAACTCTCTGCACATGCAGTATCATTGTGGGCACTTTATTGGTGAATGTGTGTATCCAAACAGGGTGCTGATGTGGGGCAGTCACCTCAGAAATTGTCCTGTATCAGCCAAGCACAGAGGGCCAGTGCCTGGGCCTGCTGCTGGCTCACAGCTTCTGTGCCATCACCATCAGCTGCCTCTGCAGCCTCCCACTCCTCCACAGCCACAGGCTCTGGGTCCAGCAATCCCTGCATCAGTGCAAGGTTGTGGAGTATGCAGCACGCTGTGAATAACTGGCATACATGTTCCAGGCTGTAGAGGTGTTCCTGCCCACTCCTATTGCTCGTTCCACAACTGCCTGGGTATGCTGATGGGTGGCATTGTACTGCTCCTCCTGTCAGCTTGTGGGGTGGTGCACTGGGGTCACCTGTGGGGGCAATGTGAGGTGAGGACATGAGCATGAGACATGTGTTGGTTACAGTCTATGGGCTGTTACAGACAGCATACGACACACCATCTACTAACAATGCAGGGTGTAATATGTAACATTCAGAGATACTGTGGCTGTGGGAGGACACCAACATATGGCTTATGCAGCAATCAGGCATTTGGGCCAGGGCAGTGGGGGGCGGTGACATGAGCTAGCCTGATGGAAAAGGGAGGGGGCAGGGGCATGACATGGAGATGTGGTTGGGGGTCTGCTGGCTGGGATGGGGCAGACATGGATGTGCCCTACATGGATTGCTGCCATGTGGCTGCACTACATGGTGCCAGCCCGTGCTCTTCCACATGCCACATGATGCGTATTGTCTGTTCTTGGACATGGGGCTTCCCCTGGTTGTCTCCACAATGTGCGATATGGCCTGCTCTGTGCATGAATTTGCTGAAAAGCAGCGCATGTGCACGCAGTGGTCATCATGTGTTGCAGTACGAACGTATGACATATATCCCCACCTGTCTGCATAACACATAGCATCATACTGCAGCATCTGTTGGTTCTGGGCTTGTCCTGGGGCTCACATATGTGCACACTCACCTAGCAGCCACACATTTCCAAGCTGACCCCCAGCTGCTGCCTGTCCCAGGCTGGACTGGGTGAGAACAAATGCATCATGGCAGGACCCCAGGTAGTGGGCACACATATCAGTGATGGTCATGTTGGCATCCACAATGACCTGCATGTTCATCGATGTGTACCCTTGCCTCTTCCAGTAGGCCCTCCGCTCCAGCCATGGTGCCTGCAGTGCATTGTGGGTGCAGTTGATGATTCCAAGCACTGATGGGAAGCCAGCAACATTGTAGAATGCCTGCATGGTCTCTTGCCGCATCTGCTGTGTCCGGAAGAAGGCTATGAAGTGGTGCATTCTCCGCAGCAGGGCTCTAGTGATGGTACTTATGCAGTGGCTGACAGTAGACTGCATGATTCCAAAAGTCACCCCTATCACATGCTGGAAGCTGTCAGTTGCCAGATGTCCCAGGGCAGTGGTAACCATCATAGTCACTGGCAAGGCCTGGCTTCTAGAGGTGGAGGGCTCCAGGTCCATGCTGAGTACACTGCACAACTCAGTTATCATTGCCCCATCCAGTCTGTATCACTGCTAGACCTCCTCCTCTGTCAATTGCAAGTAGATCTTGAGCCGGTGCAAATGTGGACACAGTACCTGTGACTCAAGTGCTGGGCTACTTCCTGCTGATGGATATGCACTGCCTACCACATCCTCCGCTGTGCCCGGGCATGGCAGGCGCATCTCCACCTCTGGAACACCATGTGCATGGCCCACTTGCCTTCTTGGCTGGTCCTGCAACTCTTTAACACTGCATGGTTTGGGTAATGGCCTGCACATGCACTCCTCACTATACTATGCACTATAACACCACTACATGGGTTTTCCGCACACCATCAGCTGTCGTATGCACTGGGAAACGTCACTTAGGCTTTCGCGTTTAGTGATGTCCAATGTCGGCGTACACGGCTTTCATAAATCCGCTTTATGTGGATTTGCGGATGACATGCCCCTGTTACACCCTTGGGCCTCAGCACTTGGCACTGTGTGGGTAGCTGGGCCTCTCCGATTCAAACCCCTTGTTGAAAATCTGGTTTACATGGTTATGGCGGTTTTACCTGGGTAAGGCCTCCTTTACATGTGTAACACGCACCTAGCGCTTCGAAAATCAGGCCCTTTATCTCTAAAGCTCTTCATCTTCTTGCTCTAACTGGGACCTTGCTTCTTCCAAAAGACCTGGCATCAGTTGCTGCTCTCTGTCATGGTGGCTATCACTTCTCCCACACACCTTGTCCCACTGGCCGTGGTGGTGGTGTTGGGCTTCTACTCTCTCCTTTTTGCCAATTTCAACCCCTTCTGCTGCCTGAGTCTCACTCCTTTCCCTCCTTTGAAGTCCAGTCCATGCACCTTTTTACTCTACTACCTCTCTGGTTATCTGTTAATTTATCAACCTCCCTACAAGTCTACCTCTACCTTTCTCTCTGACTGCCATTTGGCTTTCTTTTTTCAGGATTCATCTTCCCCCTCCCTTATTCTCAGGGACATTAACACTCATGTCGATAACCCCTCTGACCCTTATGCTTTAAAGCTCCTTTTCTTTACCTCCTCATTCAACCTCCAACTTTGCTCTCCACTCACCAGCACGGCCACTGCATCGACCTTGTATTCTTCTCTAACTGCTTACCCTCAAACCTCTGTTCTTCCCTTATCAGACCATCCCCTGCTAAGCTTCATTATTCATCAGTCACCGCCTCAAACTCGCCCTGTCTTCTCCAACCTCTTTAGAAATCTTCATGCTATTGACCCTTTCGCTCTCTCCTCCTCTGTCCCATCACCTCTTTCCTCCACTATGTCATCTGAATCTGTTGAAAAGGCAGTAGCTTCCTATAATGCTACACTCTCCTCTGCTCTGGATACTCTTGCTCCGCCCATACCATGTCCTGTGAGGCATACTATACCCCAGCCCTGGCTGTCTTCTACTACCTGCTATCTATGTTACTGTGCCCATTCAACTGAGTGTGCTTGGCTCAAATTCCGCACCCTTGCAGACTTTCTACACTTCAAATTCATAGCAACATAGTAACATAGTATATGACAGCAGATAAAGACCAGTATGGTCCATCTAGTCTGCCCAGCAAGGCGGCAAGAGTAGGTGCACCTGCCGCTCCATGTAGGTCACCCCTCCCCATGCCTTTGTTTAGGGGTATACCCACCGCTTCATGTAGGTCACCCCTATTTGTTGAAATATAAGAGATAGTTATGTTTATTTTGATTTTATCCTGTGGCTATAAAGAGATCCACGGTGTTTGTCCCTTGCCATTTTGAATTCTGTCACTGTATTTGCCCCCACCACTTTCATCAGCAGGGTATTCCAAACATCTACAACCCTTTCAATGAAAAAGTATTTCCTGACATTGCCTTTCAGTTTACCCCCTTGCAGCTTCATGTTATGCCCTCTAGTTTTACAGCTTCCACGTCTTTAGAAGAGGTTTGTTTGTTCATTAATACTCTAAGGGGCTTGTTTACAAAGCCGCGGTAGCGGTTTGCGAACGTAATCGGAGCCGAGGCCCCATTGATTTCAATGGGGCCGCGGCTGCGATCGCGATCGCGAACCACTACCGCGGCTTTGTAAACAAGCCCCTAAGTATTTGAACGTCTGAATCATATCTCCCCTGTTCCCCCTCTCCTCCAGAGTGAACATATTTAGATCTTCAAGTCTCTTCTCATAAGTCTTCTGATGCAGGCTCCAAATCATTTTGATTGCCTTCCTCTGAACTGTTTCCAGCTTTTTTATATCCTTTCTAAGATATGGTCTCCAGAACTGAATACAATATTCCAAGTGAGGTCTCACCAGCAACTTGTACAGTGGCATTAGTACCTCTTTCTTTCTGCTGGTAATTCCTCTCTGTATGCAACCTAGCATCCTTCTTGCTTTTGCCACTGCCTTGTCACACTGTTTTGCCACCTTGAGATCCTCAGAAACAATCTCTCCGAAGTCCTTCTCCTGTTCCATGCACACCAACCTCTCATCCCCTATTGTATACAATTCCCTTGGATTTCTGCTTTCCAAGTGCATGACACTGCACTTCTTCACATTAAATCTTGACTGTCAAGAATTAGACAATTCTTCCAGCTTTTGTAAATCTTTTCGCATGTTATCCACTCCCTCAGGGGAGTCCACTCTGTTGCAAATTTTCGTGTCATCTGCAAAAAGACAGACTCTTCCATTCAGTCTTTCAGCAATTTCACACACAAATACATTGAGCAGTACTGGTCCCAGGACCGAACCCTGGGACACACCGCTAATCATCTTCCTTTCATTCGAGTGAGTTCTGTTTACCGTCACCTTCTGTTGTCTGTTAGTCATACAATTTCTGACCTTGGGACCCATCCCCAAGCTGTTGAGTTTACTGATAATGTAACCTAAGGGTTAAATATGAAAAAAAAAATATATTTTTTTTTTTACTTGAGGGGAGTCAGCCGCGAGGATCAGGGTCTGGTGGGGTTTGGGACCAATTGTAGAAGTTGTTGGTGGCCTAGTTAGGTGGTTCGGGGGCTTAAGAAATGTCTTTGGGGCATGCGCGCATTCGCGTCTGGAGGCCTGAATGCAGCCAGGGTCTTGTAGTGATTTTCTGCACGAATTTGGTTCCAGCAAAAATCACGGAATATTTGGCGAAGGGTTAAAATTGGCGCCTGCGTGGAAGTTGGTGACCGGTTTGAATTTTTGTTAATTATACTCGATAGTTTGGAGTTCTAAGTAAATATGAATATACTTGTTATGTAAATTGGACAAAGTTTTGGGTGATTTTATAAAGGAAAATGTACAACGCCTAAAAAAATGTATGAATTTAAATTTGGAAATAATAGAGTATTTAAGTTAGATAAGCTGAATAAGATTATAGATTTTGGACTATTTTGGAAAATCTTTAATGTGTAAAACTTCCAAGCTAAGGTTTTGCCATTCACTTTAATGGGAAAATACAGTTGAAAAGAAAACTGATTTTTGCAGAATTCAAAACATGTTTTAATGCCTCATTTGCATATTCCTAAAGCATGCCTGTGATTGGTTAGCGGCTCTGGAATGCAAATAGGTGATGTCAGAAGAGTCACCGTAACCTTGACAACAGGCAAAAATATAATTGTAGAAGAGCTTGGACAGTGAAAGAAAGCAGAAGTGTGTTGTGCTGTGTCTGGAAAAATGCACTATTTTTGCCAGTAAAAAGGTACCAATATGTGAGAAATTGTTTTTGAGAGTGGAATTGCTGTTAGGACTATATGAAAATCAGGCTAAGTAAATGATAACACTGATTTTGTGTGGTACTGGACAGTACTGATTGAGAAGTATTGCCAGGTAGTGAAGCAAGTGACATTGGTTGAAGATTCCATGAGAGCTCTCTAAAAGAAAGAGACTGAGAGGAAGTGGAAGTGTCATTTGAGGAGTGCTTTGCTATTAAATAGCCTATAGTATGCTGTGCCTGAAACCTTAAAGTGAAAGGATACTTGCACAGTAAGTGACTGACGTCATTGATGATGAGAAATATGCCTGAAGCCATATAATGAGATTGATGAATGAGTGCATTGTCTTGGGAAGTGAATTCTTAAATGAAGCTCTGTTAGTAGTTAGGGAAAACAGTAAAGAATAGGCTTCTTTATTTAGGGACATTACTTATACTTTGTTTTTATTTAGTCAGTTAGGGAATTTTAAATCTGTACTGAATAGTTTTACAGTGATTGTTCGCTGGTTTGTAAGATAGATAGGGTTTTCTATTTTTGGTTTATTTAAAGCTTAGGTAGTAGGTGGGTGTTCGGGAGCTACTGTCAGCTGAGCAACACCGGCGTTTACATCAACAAGAGCTCCCACAAAAGGAATACCAAAGTCATCAAATCTATCAAGAAAGTTCTACAGCTACAGATACCAACAACTACTGCAACTACGGAGAGTTAAGTGCTCATAGAGACTCTGTTTTGTGAGAAGAAGGAAAATAGATACATACCTGTGAATAGAAGTTGATAGAAGTTCTGTATGAAGTTTTCTGTAAAGATAAAAGTTATATAAATGTTCAGGTTATAAATTTTAAGTAAATTGTTATTTAAAAATATTAAGGAACGAAGAAAGTAAATGCTACTACTTATCTGATATGTTGTTCCAGAGATGTTAACCTTTGATCGACGAATCTCATACTTGACTTTTGTTTATTGCATTTAATAGTGAAATGTTCTATTGTAAAATAAATAATAGTAAAAAAAAAAAGAAAAAAGGATTCTGAATGCAAAGTAAATTAAATCTGTTATTAGGTATAACCATCTATAATAACAAATAAAATTGTTATACTTATCACTTGGAACTTGAGCTCAAGAAATCCTTTTAGTTTATTTCCTTCATTTTGCTCTGAGCAGTGAACGAGGTTAGTTTATTTGTGCCTTGTTGTCTGGGTTTGCATCACTTCTTGGCGACAACTACCACCATCATATCTAGAGGTGAAGGTGAACTCAGACACAGCAAGATTATAATAAGCCTCCAATGAGGAACAGTATCAAAAGCTTTGCTGAAATCTAGATAGATCACATCCATCACATGCCCTTGATCTAGTTCTCTGGTCACCCAGTCAAAGAACTCAATCACATTTGTTTGGCAAGATCGTCCTTTTGTTTTATCAATGTTGCCTTGGATCATGCAACCTGTTGGTTTCAAGGAAGTCCACTATTCGCTCTTTCAGGAGCACTTACATTACTTTTCCCACCACCGAGATAAGGCTTACTGGCCCGTAGTTTGTCACTTCTTCCCTACTACCATTTTTGTGAAGAGGCACCACATTAGCCCTTCACCAGTCCTGTGGAACTTCTCCTGTCTCCAAGGATCTATTAAAAACATCCTTTAATGGCCCTGTAAGAACAACTCTGAGCTCTTTCAGTATCCTGGGATGTATCCCATCCAGTCCCATGGCCTTGTCCACTTTCAGTTTTGCAAGCTGTTCTAACACATCATCTTTTGTGAATGATGTGGTTTCTAGTCCATTCCCATATGTATATTTGTCAATCACAGGTGGTCCTTCTCCAGGATTTTCTTTAGTAAAAACAGAGCAAAGTATTTGTTTAGCATTTTCGCTTTTTCAATGTCACTTTCCACAAATCCGTTCCCAGCACTTTTGAGTCCTGCAATTCCACTTCTGATTTTCCTCCTCTCCTGAATATATCTGAAAAAGGTTTGGTCGCCACACTTCACATCTTTAGCCATCTTTTTTTCTGCCTTTGATTTTGCTATCCTTATTTCTGTTTATGTCTCTTTTAGTTTGATCCTGTTTTCTTTTCTGTGTTCCTCTGTTTGGAAACTTCTGAATTTTGTGAATGCTGTGGTTTTTGCCTTTATTTGTGCAGCCACTTCTTTGGAGAATCAAATAGATTTCTTGTTCCTCTTGTTTTTATTTACTTTTCTTACATATGTATCTGTTGTCCCCTTTATTACCTCCTTTAGTTTATCCCATTTCAATTCCACTTCCCTTATCCCCTCCCACCCTGCCATCTCCTCCTTCAGGCACTTGGCCATTTTACTGCTATTAGTAATCTGTGAACTATCATTAAAATCATCTCTAATACCTGAGGATTGGAGGATCGCCAATGTAACACCAATTTTTAAAAAGGGTTCGAGGGGTGATCCGGGAAACTACAGACCGGTGAGCCTGACATCAGTACCGGGAAAAATGGTAGAAACCATCATAAAGAATAAAATTACTCAGCATATAGATAGTCATGACCTAATGGGAGACAGCCAACATGGCTTTAGACAAGGAAGATCTTGTCTTACTAATCTGTTATGTTTTTTTGAAGGAGTGAATAAACAGGTGGACAAAGGTGAGTCGGTTGATATTGTGTATCTGGACTTTCAGAAAGCCTTTGACAAGGTCCCTCATGAGAGACTTTTGGCAAAACTAAAGAGTCATGGGATAGGAGGCAGTGTACTACTGTGGATCAGGAACTGGTTAAAAGATAGAAAGCAGAGGGTAGGGCTAAATGGCCAATTTTCCCAATGGAGAAAGGTGAATAGTGGTGTACCCCAGGGATCTGTGCTGGGTCCGCTGCTTTTTGACATATTCATAAATGACCTGGAAAGTGGAATAACGGGTGAGGTTATCAAATTTGCTGATGACACAAAACTATTTAAAGTTGTTAAAACCCAGGAGGATTGTGGAAAATTGCAAGAGGATCTTGATAAATTGGAAGACTGGGCATCAAAATGGCAGATGAAATTTAATGTGGAGAAGTGCAAGGTTATGCACCTAGGGAAGAACAACCCAAACTATGGTTACACGATGCAAGGTTCCACATTAGGAACCACCACCCAAGAAAAAGATTTAGGCGTCCTTGTGGATACCATGTTAAAACCCTCGGCCCAGTGTGCAGCGGCGGCCAAGAGAGCAAATAGAATGCTAGGTATGATAAGGAAAGGAATGGAAAATAAAACAAAAGATATTATAATGCCTCTATATCGTTCCATGGTGAGACCGCACCTTGAATATTGTGTGCAATTCTGGTCGCCGTATCTTAAAAAGGATATAGCGATTTTAGAAAAGGTTCAGAGAAGAGCCACCAAAATGGTAAAGGGGATGGAAGGCTACTCCTATGAAGAAAGGCTAAAAAGGTTGTGGCTCTTTAACCTGGAAAAGAGACGGCTGAGGGGAGATATGATAGAAGTCTATAAATTAATGAACGGAGTGGAACGGGTAAACGTAGATCGATTGTTTACCTTATCAGAATATAGAAAGACTAGGGGACATGCAATGAAGCTACAGGGTAAACTATTTAAGACTAATAAAAGAAAATATTTTTTCACTCAACGTGTAATCAAACTCTGGAATTTGTTACCGGAGGATGTAGTAAAGGCTGTTAGTGTAGCTGGGTTTAAAAAAGGTTTGGACAAGTTCCTGGAGGAAAGGTCCATAAACCATTATTAAGAAGGGACCCAGGATATCAATGCTTGAACCAATACAAGCATTGTGGAACCTGTGTCCCTTGGGGAAACTGCTAGGTACGTATGACCTAGATTGGCCACTGTTGGAAACAGAATACTGGGCTTGATGGACCTTGGTCTGACCCAGTATGGCATATCTTATGTTCTTATGTTCTTATGTACTGAAGTCAGTGTTTTTGAAGTCTAGGACTTTGAGCTTGCTGTGATTGGATTCTACCTTGCTGTTATCTCAAACCACACCGTATGATGATTGCTGCTGCTCACATGGGCACCCACCTAGATATTCGACATGCTATCTCCGTTGGTGAGCACTAAATCCAGCACCGAGCTCTCCCTGGTCAGTTCCATCGCCATTTGTCTAAGTAATGCATCTTGGAAGGCATCCACAATTTTTTAACTTCTTTCCAGATTTGCAGAAGGAATACTCCAATCCACATCGGATAGATTAAAGTCACCCAATATGATCACTTCCTCCTTCATGGCTATCTTTGCAATATCAATCATCAATTTGCTATCCATTTCTTTGGTTTGAGTTGGAGACCTGTAGACTACATCAGTATGGATGACAGTACCATCTTCTCTTTCCAACACAATCCACAGTGCTGCTTCTTTTCCCCACATCCCCTGAATTTCAGCAGCTTTAATATTGCTTTTGACATTTAGGGCTTCTCCTCCTCCTCCTTTTCTAACATCTATCTCTTCTAAATAGATTATAGCCAGCTATGGCTATATCCCATTCATGTGACTCGTTAAACCATTCATGCTTATCTCTTTCCAGTCAGCCATAGCACTTGCCAAACACGACTATTATGTCCATCTGACTAACTCTCTTGCCTCTGACCCTCACTGTCTCTTTACAACTCTCAACTCTCTCCTCAAGGTGCCTTCGCCTCCGACTCCTCCTTCTCTTTCTGCCCAAACCCTGGCTGACTATTTCCATGACAAAATCCACAAGATCACACTCCAATTCCCCATGAGATCAGCTACTCCCCCCCCCCCCCCCACCACTGATACCCTCTCTTCCTTTTCTATGATCTCTGAGGAGGAAACCACATACCTTCTTTCCTCCTCCAAACTCACTACCTGCTCCTCTGATCCTATTACCACCCATCTCCTAAGCTCCATCTCCTCCACTGTTGTCCCTTCCATCTCTCATATTCTCAACCTATCACTCTTCACTGCAACTATCCCTGTATCCTTCAAACATGCTGTGGTCACACCTCTCCTCAAGAAACCCTCAATAGACCCTACATGTCCTTCTAACTATTAACCCATCTCTTTCCTCCCTTTTGTTTCTAAACTACTTTTCCTCGACTTTCTCTCCTCTGAAGCACTCCTGGTTTCTTTACAATATGGCTTTCGTCCTTTACATTCTACTGAAATGTCTCTTGCCAAAGTCTCCAGTGACCTGTTCTTGGCTAAATCCAAGGGCCTTTATTCGATCCTCATGCTTCTTGACCTTTCTGCTGCTTTTGATACTGTTGACCACAGCCTTCTCCTTAATACCTTGTCCTCACTTGGTTTTAAGGGCTCTGTGTTATCCTGGTTCTCTTCTTATCATTCCCATCACTTTTTCAGTTTTTGTTCTGGTGGATCCCCCTCCACTGCTATCCCGCTCTCAGTTGGTGTCCCCCAAAGATCTGTCTTGTCTCCGCTCCTTTCTCTCTCTATACCCAGTCCCTTGGTACACTCATCTCTTCCCATGGCTTTCAATACCTTTTTTATACTGATGATTTCCAGATCTACCTCTCTACACTTAATATCTCTCTGGTAACCCAGGCCAGGATCTCTGCTTGCCTTTCTGACATTGCTGCTTAGATGTCTCAATGTTGCTTGAAATTGAGCATAGACAAAACTGAGCTTCTTATTTTTCTCCCTAAACACTCCTTCCTTCTTTATCAGACTCTGTGAATAACTCTTTACTCCTTCCTGTCTCTTCAACTCACAACCTTGGGGTCGTCTTTGACTCCTTTCTCCCCCTCTCCACACACATCCAACTTATAGCTATAACTTACCATTTCTTTCTCTATAAAATCAACAAAATTCTCTAATTCCTTTCTAAACACACTACTAAGATACTTATCCAATCCTTAGTCACCTCCCTTCTAGACTATCCTTGCTGGTCTCCCTCTAAATCATCTCTCCCCTTCAATCTGTTCAACACTCTGTTTAGTAGCTAATCTTCCACCAACCTCATCATGCTCATATTATCCCTCTTCTCAAGTCACTTCATTGGCTCCCTATTTGTTTCTGCATCCAGTTCAAACTTCTCCTGCTGACTTATAAGGGCATTCACTCTGCAGTTCCTCACTGCCTTTCCTCTCTTATCTCTCCCTACTCCCCTCCTCGGGAACTACACTCTTCTGGCACATCACTTCTATCTGTGACCTTTTCTTCTATTGCTAACTCCAGAATTCACCCCTTTCACCTTGCTCTCCTTATGCCTGGAACAAACTACCTGAATCTGTAGTTCAGGTGCCTTTTCTGACCCTTTTCAAATCCGTCTGAAAACTCGCTTCTTCACTGCCACTTTCAGATCTTGACTCACTTGATCTCCTTTGTGTTTCCTTACCATTCCCTGTAGATGTATCTCATGTCTACAGCTACTGTGTTGTCTGTCTTGACTAGATTGCAAACTCTGATGAGCAGGGACTGTCTCATACATGTGTCTGTGCAGATCTGCGTATGTCTTGCAGCGCTGAACAAATGTTCAGTTGTAGTACACAGATAGTTCATTTAGCCCCCTCAGAGTTGTAAATGGAATCAAGCTGCTGACCTTAGAAAGTATAATGATTTCAATCAGTGTAGAAATTAAGAGAGCCATCTGTGAGGGGAGTTGAAAGTCACCATTGCTGGATAACTGTGTGCTTGAGGGATGCATTTGCAGCTACATCATGCGGCTCAAAATGGTATTTGGGTTGCTGACTTGAACAAGAGATTCCTCCTTCCTGGTCACAGTAGTTGCAGAGGGCTGCCATACCCCCTAATACTCAATACCTATGATAACCATGTCCTAGAGGCAGGTACTGGGTTTGCAAGTTAATGAGTTTCAACTGCGAGGATATGACTCATTTCAGTCTCTTTGACCAAAGATTCCTGTAGCATTCTGGAACCTGTAGTCTGCATCCCAATGGACACAATCAGGGAATAATACTAGTGCACTGCACTGGGCCTTAATTGGAAGCACACACACCTGCCAGATGAATATATACCTTGCTTGGCTAATTGAGACAGGGACAGGATTGATGTTTTAAGGACATCCTGGAGTTGTGACTGTCATGCTGATGCATGATGGGATTGGCAGCAATGATTGCTTTGGGTTCAATCAAGGACTACAAACACCATATTGCACTTCTCAGCACATATATATAGAACATGGCCCAGGTGATTGTCTCCCTCCTGCAATTTTGTAGTTTGCCAGCTCTAGAGCAGTATGTCATTCCACAGGTATGTGCCTTTTTGCTAGCAGAGCAGTACGGTGTGCTGGCTGTAGTCCCAGATTGTGGCCTTTGCCATCCAGACTACAAGTCTCAGAATGCATCAGGAATCTTAGGTCAGACAGACTGGAATGAGTCAAATTCTCACAGCAGAAACTCACTCACTTGGAATCCGAGAACGTACCCCCAGGACATGGTCACTAAGGCTCCTAAATGCACAGGTGTGTGGCTGCCCTTTGCAAATACTATGACAGTAAACTGAGATTTACTTGTTAAAGTCAGCAACCCAAATGCCATATAAAGCCACATTATGTAGCTCCAAATCCACCCCTCTATCATAGAGTGATTATCCAGCAAGGGTGACTCTCAGCTCCTCTCACCTCCTCTCACAAATGGCTTTCCCAACTACTGCACTGGAATAAGTAATAGAATATCCAAAGGTCAGGGATTTGATTCCATTTGCAGCACTGACAGGGCCACTTTAACTATCTGTGTTGCTGTGTTTTCTATGCCATGGGCTGTCATCAGAAATTGTTTAACTTTTTCTCAGAAAGTCATTCACTCATGTGTGGCCTGGCATTCAGTAGTACACTGCACATTCCATATGAAGACAAATGTTCTAAAGGAAGGAGTGGCTGGAAATCCCACTCTAGGAACTCAGTGAGTTGACAGCCCTTGTCACATTATTTGTGCTTCAGGCCAGGTGTGTGGTTTTCCAGTAGGAGGCAAGTGGCTGTTTCTATGAACTGGTAGTACACATAGGGATCCATACATCAGATCCCAGCTCAGAGTAGTAACCTAAACTGCCTTTGTTTCATATGCCATGATCTGTTATCATATATACAGTTCTACTTTCTGGTAAATGTATTCCCTGAAGTGACTCCTGCCAATGTGGGTTGCATGTTGCACATGACATAGAATGACAATGTGAGAAAGGCATGACTGTGTGGAAATCTTGTGATAGGCGATGGCCTAGTATGTAGCAGAGCTAGGTCTGAAGCCCTTTTTCCTGCTTTAAAATGTTATTGCTGATTTTGGAAAATTGCAGAATGCTGTTAGAAAGAAATTCCGTTCTATTCTGGTTTGATAACATGTTCTGCTCTCCTGGAGATAAGAGAATTAAACCTTGGTACTGTTTATTGTTTAGGTAAGTCAGATGTCTCTTTCAGTAGAATGCCGCGCCACTGTATCTTTGCTGATTGTGCACTGACCTCGTAATTAGGATGAAAATATAGCAGAGAAACTGAACAGTGTAAGAATATTTTGTCTAGCATTATGAAGATTGTTTAGTGTTTTGAGCCAAGGCTAGAGATACGTCTTAACCTTGCTTTGTTTGGCCTCGCTTTGTTTTGCTTTTGTTAAGAATGCTTCTGATATGCCTTCCACTATCTATGCTGAAATATCAAAATATACTGTAGTAAAAGTATTATGTTTAGTGTTATGTCTAGTTGCTGACCCGTGGCTAGTAAGACCCAAGCAGGGGGAGCGAGTCCTGGGCCCGGTCAGAGATGTCTATTGGATGAGAGTAAGTGGGCCACTGTGGCCAATGAGGAGTTTTGCCTGTATTAGACTGGAGAAGAAAAGTATATAAACTGTCATTTTTCTGAGCTCTGTGCTCAGACCATTTTGAATGCTACTGCAATCTGAGTCTGTGCACATTAAACCGGCTTGAATCTTTGCCTGACTCCGGGTATTATTTATTGCATTCTTATCAGCTACTACATATTTCTGGTGCGTTGGGCCGGGAATGTGCGAGTGGGAGATGGTATGCAAGTGAATATGCCCCGACATCTCGCCTCACAGGTTTGGTCCGGCTGGAGCCGAGCCTGACTGACCGCAGGAGGGTCTCTGGCGCCCTTGGTCCTTTTGTATCGGAGGAGACTCCTCCTTGCCTCCGCAGGTTGCTGCTTCTGGCCGGCCAACACCTCGAACCCGAGGGGGGTCCAGGATTCAACCCAAGGAGGGATTGGTTGCGCAGCGCATTAGCTACCGGATCCGGTGAGTATTGATTTTTCTGGTTCTTAGTCAGATAGCTCTGGGAAAGTCTCGAGACATCTCTGGTACAGTAACAGGTAAAGGAAGTCTGATCAACTTCCATGGGCGATCCTAGTACCCCTGCAAGTAGTGCGCGGGGCGAACCCATCAGCCCTTTCGGTTTCAGTAATTCTGGTTTGTCAGTCAGCCCGGGAATTTGGAATTTCGAAAATGCTAACATGTTTGTCTGTGTGAAGAGTGCTTGTGAAAAGGAGGAAGCGTTGGGAGTTTGTCTTTGTTATCTGTTGAAACCACGAGTTTCCCTTCTAGTATAAGGGTAGGATTATATTCCGTTGGGTAATTTGTGACACTTTACCGCATATGAAATAGTAAAAGTATAGTTAAGAAGAGTCACTGTAAAAGCAAGAAGCTGTCTCCCTCATTCAGCTGCAGCACAGAGTGAAACTGACAGGAGACGTGTTTGTGCAGAGGAATGTTTTAACCCTATGAAGGCATGTTTTCAACGTTCTGCTGCTGGGCTAATGGGTGCTTATTTTAGGGGAATTATACCTGTTTTTATTCAATATTTTGTAATAGTGATGTGCCTTCTGCTATGGTCATGTATTATATATCATTTAATAAGAATGTTTAGTCAGGATTGTGGATCTCGATAGTATTGTACTTAGCCTGGAAAGGGTTACATTCCTACTCGAATTCTTGTGCAGATCAAGTGAGCAGAAATCTTGTAGGGCTCAGGTTTCAATAGGAAATGATGCTTGTATTTTCCCTTTATTTATTTATTTATTTATTTTGAGAGTTTTGTATACCGCCTTATCCTTCAATCAAAGCGGTCACAACACAATTGGGGGATACATTTAACACGTGGGGATATGAGACACATACACTAATACTTACAGGGAACATGGGCAATGGAGGGTTAAGTGGCTTGCCCAAGACCACAAGGAGCATCTGTGGGACTAGAAACCCCAGTCCTTCCGGCCCAAGGTTGCTGTCCTCTAGTGGGATTTGAACCCCCGACCTTCCGGCCTGAAGTACCTTGCCCCAACCACTAGGCTACTCCTCCCTTTGCCCTACGAAGCCTACGAACTAGGAAGGAAAATGTGTATTTTAGATGACCACCCACTTTATGGAAAAAGCATCCAGAATGAATGTCTTTTTGAATCTCTGCTTCCTAAAAACTGTAAAATTGAAAGAATTTCTTTTGCAAAGCCAAGCTGATTACGGCTGGCAGTTAGTTTTTTGCCAAGTAATTTTATTCCAGTTATACGTAACAGCTATGTAGTCGTCATGTTATGAACTATAGTTCTTTCTGTTAGGATTTGTTATTATAACATGTTGCAGAAGTGTAGTTTTCTATTGTAAGGACTCTATCTAGATTGTTCCTCTGTCTGTTGACAAGCACTTGTGGGGGCTACAGTCCACCGCTGACACTGCAGGCAGGGATTCGTTTTACCAGTTCAGAGTCACCCACAGTCAGCGCCCGAGAACATGAAGTGGAATCCAAATAGTGCAGGCAGCCCTCACTATATGCCCCATGAAATCCAGCAGCCCAGGAGAATTTGTGCATGGTAAATGCAGTTTTTGTCAAGTCAGTTCCAGGGAGATATAAAACAGAACTTGCAGAAACGGGATGGATTTGCGGGCATGAATACAGCAGCACGATTAAGTTGTTCAGAATGTCTGTGAATTGTGGAGATAATGTGACAGAGAAAGTGAATGTAAGATGGCGAAGAGAGCAGTTCGTCTTGCTGATACTATAGTTGAATGATGTGGAGGATATTTTCCTAATCGAAGGAGCTGGATTGATAGTGCTGACTGTTCCCCGAGAAGAAGAGTAGCAGTTCTATAGTGCATCTCCAATCAGGCCAGCAAAGTTCCTGTATACTTACCAGCATTGCAGCCCCACCTGGAGTATGGGCAGAGAATAATCCATCTGGCCTAGCAAAGAATATAGCTCCTGTACTTGTTACCCTTAAGCCAGTAGCAGAATCAGTGCATGTGCGTCAGTATCCCCTCTCGAGACCAGCAATTGAAGGCATTCATCGCCATTTGAAGAAATTATTGCAGTATGGACTTCTCAGAGAATGCCAATCACCCTGGAACACCTCCCTTCTCCCAATCAAGAAGCCTGGGACAGGTGACTACCGCCCAGTGCAGGATCTACGTCGAGTGAACAGTGCAGTTGAAACCATACATCCAGTAGTACCAAATCCTTACACCCTCCTAGGACTGATTCCAGCAGAAGCCACTCACTTTACTGTTTTGGACTTAAAAGATGCCTTTTTTTCTGTATACGCCTGACAGAGGCCAGTCAGTTTTTGTTTGCATTTGAATGGGAAAACCCTACCACAGGACGGCGAGGGCAACTTACTTGGACTCGATTACCACAAGGATTTAAGAACTCACCCACTATCTTCAGTGCAGCCCTCAGTCAAGATTTGTCAAGCTACTCTGTGATTCCGGGAAAAAGAATTTTGCTTCAATATGTAGATGATTTTTCTCATAGCCACCAATAACAAATCTGATTGTATACAAGCTACAAGTGATCTCTTGCACCTTTTGAATGAAGCTGGATACAAGGTTTCCAGAGCCAAGGCGCAGCTGTGCCAGACAGAAGTGAAATACTTAGGGTTCCACCTGTCCAAAGGAACCCGGAAATTAGGACTTGAGCGAAAAGAAGCAGTATGCCGCATCCCAACCCCCACTACTAGGAAGCAGGTGCGAGCTTTCTTGGGAGCTGCAGGCTACTGCCGCATATGGATACCAAATTTTGCGCTCATGGCAAAACCCTTGTACCAAGTCACACAGGGGATGGAACGATCTCCCCTGGAATGGGGCTCAGAAGAAGATAAAGCATTCAAATCACTGAAAACAGCATTGATGTCATCCCCAGCTTTGGGACTACCGGATGTGCAGAAACCATTTCGTCTGTATGTCCATGAATCAAGTGGAAACGCATTGGGAGTCTTGACCCAGCCTCTTGGGTCTTGGCAGCGACCTGTGGCCTACCTGACGAAACAATTGGATCCTGTTGCCAAAGGCTGGCCACCTTGCCTGAGAGCTGTAGCAGCCACAGCCCTCTTAGTGAGCGAAGCTGACAAGCTCACCTTAGGACAAAACCTTCTTCAAGTTACTGTACCACACTCTGTTTTAACCCTGCTGGAGCACAAAGGAAGCCATTGGCTCACCAACGCTCGAATGTTAAAATATCAAAGTATGCTATGTGAGAATCCTAACTTGCAATTAAGTCTCAGCCAAACTCTAAACCCAGCCACCCTATTGCCCGTCGGTCCAGGCCCTCCTGACCATGATTGCTTGGAAGTAATGGACATTGTGTGCTCAAGTTGCCTAGACTCAACTGATATCCCCTTGGACCGCCCAGACAAAACTTTCTTTGTGGATGAAAGCAGTCTTGTCATCATTAATGGACATAGTTGTGTTAAATATGCAGTGGTGACCCTTGATCTAGTAGTTAAGTCCTCAGCCCTGGCCCCAGGTTCTTCTTATAGCCCTTCATAGGATATACTTAACCCCTGCTAAGTCTTTAGGAGTTTCCCTTTTTGAGATTCTGAGATTCTGTAGCCTATTGTATAGAGAGTAAAAGGAGATGTGTGACAGATAGGATCTGAAATTACTAGATAAGCACTATTGGTTTTAAGTTCTGTTTTGCAGGGTCTTCATGCGTGAGTACGAGACCAGCCCATCCAAGCCCCTGCATCCTTTCAAGCCTGGAGCCTCGGTGTGGGTGACAGAGTAGAAGAAGACACCGCTGGCGCCGTATTGGAAAGGGCCATATGTCATCTTGTTATCAACCCCAACAGCAGTTAAAGTGGCCGAGATCGACTCCTGGATCCACCAAAGTCGAGTGAAACCAGCCACAGTTCCTGAGAGTTGTCCCTGGACTTCGATCGCCAATCCTGCAGCACCATTGCGACTCACGCTGCAAAGAAAAGATCCGTCATCGTAAGAACTTTACCAACCTTCTCCTGGATGTCAAGGGAACAGACGTCCTCCAGTTTTGCATTCCAGCAGCCGCTTCTGAACTTGGTCGTGGACTTCCATAAATGATCCTGAGACTCCATTGCGCCTCACCCTACGACAACAGCCATGGACCTAAGACTTATTGGTCCCTCGGAAACTGCACTATTTCAAGACTGTTTGTTTATCTGAGGGTAAGCCTCACATCTGGAGAAAGCTGCAATCATCAGAAATAGACTGTGTTGTGTTAAGAAATTGAGTCCTCTACGAGACTGTGTTCAAATGCTCTGAAAAAAAAAAAAAGAAAAATAAAAAAACTGTTTTGATCTCCTAAAAAGTGAACTGCTCTAAGGAGGCAATAATAGCCTGAGAGACTGTACTATGATATTTTAAGAACCTGAGACATCCCAGAGGACAGTGATACTTTGGAATCTACAGCCCTACTCCTGCCACAAAGCTGGTAGGTCTACGTACGGCAGAAGCTTGAGGACCTACAATAAATGCTACGTCTGCTACTTGTTGTGGATGCCGACAGTTCCACCAATTTTCCAGAGACTATGCCCTTTATGAATTCTTATTATTTTATTTATTTATTTATTTATTTATTTTATTTACAGTTTCATTTATACCGCGCTATTTGACATCAGTGCGGTTTACAATGAACAGAAACTACACGTCACAAAAATTGATCAGTGCTTACAATGAACAGGACAATGAACTGGGTATACATTAAACAGGTTTCATAAACAGAGAACATAATAAAACTATGTACAAAAAGCAACTATGTACAAAGCAGCTAAATGCAGCTAATGTTTCTTGATGAGAGGAGAAGCAAGGTGAGATTGCAGTTCTGCGCGTTAAGATTATGGAGTGCATGAGTTTAAAGTGTTGGCCTTATTATTGCTTCGTTCTGGCAGCAGCCTTGGGGTGCTTTGAATTTACTCTTGCCCTACTTCCCTGTGCAGTCTGAAAACCTAGTATTTGCACAACAGGGAATACCCGGACTTGTCTCAACCCCCGCCAGAATCTTTCCTCTCCTGTTATGGGAACTGCGATGGAACAATGAGAACGGGCCTATTGCTATGATGAACAGTATATATGTCATTTGTTCCTCCTATGTCTCCTGCCCCTCCGCTTATACACTAGACATGCTATATGATTTGACAAAGATACTTGTATCAAATGTATTATTGATTGTGGCTGTTTGATTATGTATCCCATGTTTCCTCCCCTTATGCTTACGTATATTAAACTTAACGTAAGGCAGCTACACGAATCCTAGCAACGTAGGGCTACTACCCTATACCACACAGTGATCCCTCAACTATAGTCTGAAGTATTTTGCTATTTGTGTGATTTGATTCTCACCCTTTCTCATGTGCGGGTGTGTATAATCAAAAGGAGGGAATGTGATAGGCGATGGCCTAGTATGTAGCAGAGCTAGGTCTGAAGCCCTTTTTCCTGCTTTAAAATGTTATTGCTGATTTTGGAAAATTGCAGAATGCTGTTAGCTGTTAGAAAGAAATTCCGTTCTATTCTGGTTTGATAACATGTTCTTCTCTCCTGGAGATAAGAGAATTAAACCTTGGTACTGTTTATTGTTGAGGTAAGTCAGATGTCTCTTTCAGTAGAATGCCGCGCCACTGTATCTTTGCTGATTGTGCACTGACCTCGTAATTAGGATGAAAATATAGCAGAGAAACTGAACAGTGTAAGAATATTTTGTCTAGCATTATGAAGATTGTTTAGTGTTTTGAGCCAAGGCTAGAGATACGTCTTAACCTTGCTTTGTTTGGCCTCGCTTTGTTTTGCTTTTGTTAAGAATGCTTCTGATATGCCTTCCACTATCTTTGCAGAAGTAGCAAAATATACTGTAGTAAAAGTATTATGTTTAGTGTTATGTCTAGTTGCTGACCCGTGGCTAGTAAGACCCAAGCAGGCGGAGCGAGTCCTGGGCCCGGTCAGAGATGTCTATTGGATGAGAGTAAGTGGGCCACTGTGGCCAATGAGGAGTTTTGCCTGTATTAGACTGGAGAAGAAAAGTATATAAACTGTCATTTTTCTGAGTTCTGTGCTCAGACCATTTTGAATGCTACTGCAATCTGAGTCTGTGCACATTAAACCGGCTTGAATCTTTGCCTGACTCCGGGTATTATTTATTGCATTCTTATCAGCTACTACTATCTCACTCAACAAACCAGGGTTGCCGACTGGTTTGAGATCAGGCTCACAAGCTTGATCATTACCTGGGTTTACCCCACTGGATGCAGGCAGATGTACATTTGATTTTGTTATTGCACTCCATCAGTGGAGTGGAGGAGTGGCCTAGTGGTTGGGGCAAGGTACTTCAGGCCGGAAGGTTGGGGGTTCAAATCCCACTTGAGGACAGCAACCTTGGGCTGGAAAGACTGGGGTTTCTAGTCCCACAGGTGCTCCTTGTGGTCTTGGGCAAGCCACTTAACCCTCCATAGCCCATGTTCCCTGTAAAATAGTTATCTCCAAGTTATAATGCCCTGTTCAATGTAATTTCAGTTTGTTCAATGTAAACTGCACTGATGCAGAATAGCACAGTATAAAAGAGAATGTAAATCAGAAAAGCAAGACTGCATCTCCCTGCATGCAATGGATTAAAAGCCAGTACTGGATCAAGCCTGTTGGGTACATCTGGAGAAAGATTTAGCATTTCTAGAGTTCCACGCATGCAGCGCTGCACAGCTAACATACAAGAGACAGTCCCTGCCTGTCAGAGTCATGCTCATCAGAGCTTAAAATCTAGTTAGAATAGTACGTTAGTTCAGGTACGGTGTGGTACAGTTTGGTCTGTAGTTTGGCCATAAACGTTGACGGGGGTTGGGGTGGGAAGAGGAAGGAGTTAGGATCTAAATGCAACAGTGAAGAGGTGGGTCTTTAACCTGGATTTGAAGAGGGCCAGGGAGGGTGCCTGGTGCACAGACGCAGGTAGACTGTTCCAGGCGTAAGGTGCAGCAAGTTGAAAGGAGCGCAGTTGGGAATTTGCGGTGCGGGTGAAAGGCATTGAAAGAAGTAATTTGTAAGTGGAGCGCAAATATCGAGAGGAGACGTAGGGAGAGATAACAGATAAGAGGTATTGAGGGGCCATAGAGTGAATGCATTTATAGGTCAGCAGGAGAAGCTTGAATTGGATGCGGGACTGGACAGGGAGCCAGTGAAGCGACTTGAGAAGAGAAGTAATATGGGCATGGTGAGGCTGGCAGAAGATTAGACGAGCAGCGTGATTTTGTATAGATTGAAGGGGAAGGAGGTGGCTCATGGGAAGACCAGCGAGGAGTAGGTTGCAGTAATCGAGGTGGGAGGAGATTAAGGAGTGGATAAGCATTTTGGTAGTGTGTTCAGAGAGGAAGGGGCAGACTTTGCTGATGTTGTAGAGAAAGAAGCAGCAGGTCTTAGCTACAAGCTGGATATGAGCGGAGAAGGAGAGAGAGGTGTCAAAGATAACCCCTAGATTGTGGGCCGAGGGAACAGGAAGGATAGTAGATCCATCCACATGGATTGAGAGAGGGGGAAGTGGGGGGGAGGAGTTAGATGCGAAGACAAGGAGTTCAATCTTGGCCATGTTCAATTTCAATCGTCGATGTGACATCCAGGCAGCGATGTCCAAAAGACAGGCAGAGATCTTGGACTGGGTTGCTGGAGAAATATTAGGTGTGGCGAGGTAGATTTGTGAGTCATCAGTGTAGAGTTGGTAATGAAAGCCATGTGAGGAGATAAGCGCGCCAAGGCCTTGGGTATAGAGAGAGAAGAGGAGGGGGCCCAAGACGGATCCCTGGGGTACACCTACATGGAGCGGGGTAGGGGAGGAGGAGGAGCCACCAGAGCATACGCTGAATGAGCGAAGGGAGAGGTAGGAGGAGAACCAGGATAGTACGGAGTCCTTGAAGCCAAGCGAGGAGAGGGTGGTGAGGAGAAGGTCGTGATCAATGGTGTCAAAGGCAGCAGAAAGGTCAAGAAGGATGAGGATAGAATAGAGGCCCTTGGATTTAGCCAGGAACAGGTCGTTTGTGACTTTTACGAGTGTCGTTTCAGTGGAGTGTAGGGGACGGAAGCCAGATTGAAGTGGGTCGAGGAGGGCCTGGGAGGTGAGTAAGTCGAGGCAGCGACGGTGGACTGCTCATTCTAGTATTTTGGATATGAAGGGAAGGAGGGAGATGGGTCGATAGTTAGAAGGGCATGTGGGATCAAGTGAGGGTATCTTGAGGAGGGGTGTGACAACAGCATGTTTGAAGTCAATGGGGACGGTTGTAGTGGAGAGTGAGAGGTTGAGGATATGGGTGATGGAGGGGGCAATGGTGAGGGGGATGGAATGTAGGAGATGGGTGGGGATAGGGTCTGATGAACAGGTGGTGGGTTTGGAGGAGGACATAAGGAGTGCAGTTTCTTACTCAGAGATCGGTGGGAAGGAGGAGAGGGTGGCAGAGGGAGTATGGCTGGGGGAGGAGAATTGGGGAGGAGGGGAGGTAGATGGGGGGTAGGGAATTGGAGAGTAATCTTGTGGATTTTGTCGTGGAAGTAATCGGCTAGGGTTTGGGCAGAAAGGGAGGGCGGGATTGGGGTCGGGGGATCCTTGAGGAGAGAATTGAGGGTATTAAAGAGACGGCGAGGATCAGAGGCAAGGGAGTTGGTCAGACGGATGTAGTAATCTTGTTTGGCAAGTGCTAAGGCTGACTGGAAGGAGCCAAGCATGAATTTGAAGTGTAGAAGATCTTCCGGGGTGCGGGATTTGGACCAAGCTCATTTGGCAGAATGGGCACAGATGCGTAGGTGACGGATTGTGGGTGAAAGTCAGGGTTGGGGGGGTAGATCGTTTGACAGGATGTGGGGTGGGAGGGGCAAGAGTGTCAAGGGCTGAAGATAATGTAGCATTGTATGAAGATAATGCCTCATCGACGGACTTGGAGGATAAAATGGCGGAAAGAGATGGAGAGATGGTGGAAGAGAGAGTCGGGATCAATATTATGAAGGTTTCTCGATAGGTCGGAGGAGTCAGGACGAGGTTGGAATGGCATAAGTTGAAGAGTAAATGTTAAGAGGTGATGGTCAGATGAGGGAAGGATTGATTTGTGGAAGTTTGAAGGGGAGGAGTTGGAGGAGAGTATTAGGTCAAGGCAGTGGCCATATAGATGTGTGGGGGCAGTGGAGCAAAGTTGGAGGTCGAACGAGGAGGTAAGAGCGAGGAACTTTGAGGCATGGGGGTCGGAGGGGTTGTCGATGTGAATGTTGAAATCGCCAAGAATAAGAGTGGAGGAGGAGGGGTCCATAAAGGCAGAAAGCCAGGAGTCAAAGTTGGTGAGGAAGGTTGATTTGGGTTTGTCCAGTGGGCGATAAATAACAGCTATTCGGAGGGGAAGCGGTGAGAGGAGGCGAATGGAGTGGACTTCAAAGGAGAGGGGGGAGTGTGATTGGAGTGGCAGAAGGGGTTGGAATTGGCAGGAGGGAGAGAGTAGGAGGCCAACACCACCACCGTGACCAGTAGATCGAGGTGTATGGGAGAACTGGTAGCCCCCAAAGCAGAGAGAGGCAATGGATGTGGTGTCATCTGGGGGGAGCCAGGTCTCGGTCAAGGCAAGAAGGTGTAAGGCATTGGAGATGAAAAGGTCATGAATAAAAGGTTGCTTTTTTTTTTATTACTGAGCATGCATTCCATAGTGCACATGAAAACGGGAGAGCGGAGGGGGGGAGGAGAGGGATATGGATAAGGTTGGATAAGTTACGTGTAGATTTCTTATCAGAGTAGCATGGGGGTCTATTTCTAGGGTGATGCCAATATTTAGAGGGAGCAGGGTATGGGTGGGTGAGTCTGGGTGAGTGTGCTCTCCAAGAGGGATATGAGGGAGGGGAAATGTGGGGTAAATTGATGGTATCGGGTAGGTTATGTGGGGGATTATTTCTGGGGGTAGGGTTGAAGTTGATATCTATGGATAAGTGATTGTGGGATGAATGGGGAGGGCGGAGGGCGGGAGGAGCGAGATGTGGATGAGATTAGATGGGGTACATAAGGAACTTTTCTAGTGTGAGAAAGAAATCGAGGGGGGGGGGGTCAGGGTTGGGATTGATGTTACCAGATGAGAGAAGGAGAAGGAGTATTAGAGAGAGAGGTATAGTGGAGATAGTACGGCGGAAGCGAAGGTGGGGTTGCCTTAAAGAGAGGGGGGCTGGTTGAATGCAGGGGATGGTGTGAAGAAGCTCAAGAGCCGGTTCAAGGCTAGAAGGCAGGACAGAGGGAGAAGTGAGGAAGGTAGAAAGGGGGGCTGGTTGAATGTGGGAGATGGTGTGAGGAAGCTCAAGGGCAGGTGCTAGGCTAGGGGGCAGAGTGGAGAGGGAAGTGAGGAAGGTAGGGGAAGGGTAGGGGATGAGGAGAGAGGGTGTTGGTAGGAGGGAAGGTAGTTGGGGAGGATAATGAAGAGGAGGACAATGAGATGTGGGGCCATGGTAGTGGGCAGCAGTAGGGTCTGAGCAAGCAATGGGTAGCAAGTTCTAGGCAGACAACGGGTGGCAATTGATCGGCAGACAAGCAGGCAGTGGGTAGCAGTTCAATGCGAGCAATGGGTAGCAAGCAGAGGATAAGCAGTGGATAATAGTTCCAGACAACAATGGGTGATGGTACTATGCAACAATAGGTAGCACAGTATGCAAGCAATGGGTAGCAGTACTATGCAACAATGGATAAGCAATGGATAACAGTTCAGTACAACAGTGGGTGACAGCAGTATGCAAACAATGGGTGGCAACAGTAAGCAAAACAATAAGCAATGGATGACAGTTCAGTACAACAGTGGGTGGCAGCAGTATGCAAAAACAATGGGTGGCAACAGTATGCAAAACAATAAGCAATGGGTAACAGTTCAGACAGTATGCAAAGCAATAAGCAATGGGTAACAGTTCAGTTCAACAGTGGGTGGCAGCAGTATGCAAAAACAATGGGTGGCAGCAGTATGCAAAACAATAAGCAATGGGTAACAGTTCAGACAGTATGCAAAGCAATAAGCAATGGGTAACAGTTCAGTACAACAGTGGGTGGCAGCAGTATGCAAAACAATGGGTAGCAATACTATGCAAGCAATGAATAAGCAATGGATAACGGTTCTATGCAGCGATGGGTAGCAGTTCTATGCCCAGCAGTGGGTAGCAGTACCATGTAGGCAATGGGAGCAATGCTAATCAAGCAGAGGGTAGTGGTGCTATGTAGGCGGTGGGTAATAGTTCAATGCCAACAATGGGTAGCAGAACAGTGTAGGCAGTGGGTAGCAAGTTCTAGGTGGGAAGTGGGAGGAAGAACAATGCCAGCAGGGGGAAGCAAGACAAAAGAGAGTTACTTGAAGGTACCAGGGTGGAGCTTGTGAGATGGTTTGGTCTGGAGGCGATGTATGGGTGAGTGATCCAGCCTACTCGACCCCAGCAGCTACGGAGCACTGGGGCTCGCTCCTCGGGCCCGCGCAAGATGGCAACCTGATGTGGAAATCATAGCATTCACAACCCATGTTACATTGTCTTTGGGCTATCCCTGGTGTGTGGTTTTCAAATAGCAGCCTACTGAAGTGTGCTATTTCAACTCCCTGATTGTATGCAGTGTGAGGCTCATTGCAGGTCATATAATACATTATGATTTCATAGACATAAATTCTGGACTGACTGAGCATCTCATTCGTGGAAACTTGAAACTACCTAACTCTGACCAACCTATAGAATACACACCTCTGCAGTACCCAGGTGCCACTGTAATCAAGGTCATTGTTTGGACTGAGATTACTGGCCACATCAGCCCACAAACTCAGTTCTCTGTGCAGTGGATATGTGTACACTAAGATCCTAGCCATTGACGGCTCTCTGCCTCTGCTTGTTGTGATACTACAGGTCATATGTATTCATCTTGACACCGCAAGATTCACACAGACAAGGGCCTCATAGGCAGTATTGTCTCAACTGTGTAGCCATGTAATGTATGTAACAGAGTTGCTCACCCCTGTGAGATATCTGTGAGCCAGGTTGCTCACCCCTGTGCATTTTGCAAGGTCACATGCAGAGATCAGGTACAATGAGGCCCATGCCGCAACCCACTTGCACAGAGAGTGCACTTTTGGCATGTGTAAAAGTTACTACAGCTGTCTGGACACAATTGGTGGTGCCTTACAATAGCAACCTTGCACTGTGGTAAAGATCATTGTGGCCTGCTGCATTACATGCAACAATGTTACCAAGAATCGAATCCCAGTAGATATCCGGATCTTGAGGGAGATCTGAAGTGCCATCCTGCACATACTAGGAACAACACAGGTTTGGGCACTCTGGCCAGATGATGGCTAAGCTGGTTGTCTGTATGTGTGCCTTATGTAATCTGATAGCCAAGGCAATTATGATCATGCAAACCATTCGGTCATAACATGATATATCAGCAAACCAACCTGTTGCATGTATTGTGTTATAGAGGGTCATGAAACCTCCAGGTGTGACCTGGCATTGCTGCTGTACCCTGTATCCCATTGGACACTGAGAGGTAAGAACCAAGGCCTCAGCTGTATCTGCATAGTGATACCACTTCTAAGTCAGTTCAGAGAATGCTACACATGTATGGCCAGCATCTATTGTGCACTACCTCATCTGCATTATGTATTCTGTTGGACAAGAGTTATTTGTCAAATGCTGAATGAAATTTGTCTACTCAGTGGTATATCCAGGCAGAATACCTCTATGTCTAGGCCTGAGGGTTCCTATCTCGCTTGCAGCATGGACTTTGTACCTCATTTATTTGATGTGCATGCAATGGCCTCATATAAAGTAATCAGAATGCCTGCATGGAGAAAAGAGGAGGTTTTACTAGGATCAACCAGGGAAAGAACAAGCATCAGAAGCTTCCAGAAAGAGTGGGGTAATACAAGCACAAGAGAGGGATAAACACACAACGCCTTCTGCCAGACCTTCAAAGTGAAGATCTCTATGTTTCCTCAATTGTCAGTGCCTCAATGTCTGCATAGATGTCCAAGGTGACCGCAGACACAATAGCAGACATAGGGAAGGTGTTTGTTCTACATGTAAAACACCTCAAACATTCAATTAGGAAGCTGGAGGCTAACATGTATGATGTGTGTTGTATTTGATCATTTTAAACAGGCATTGAAATAGTGGCAAGTTTCCTGACTGCCCAAGCAATTCACATTAAGAACCATGTATGCTTAAGAGCTAAGGAGGAAGCATTGTAGAACTGTGTGAGGAATCCTAATCTTGGAGTATAGAATTTCCCTCATTCAGCAGTGATATCTCCTCAAGATATGGCAAAGAATTACATCATGGAAGTTCCACAAATTCTACCTGTCAGCTTACCAGCTACATACCAAGATACTCTACTCATGGGTAAGCTGAATGGACAACTGATTCTACAGAATGGGCCCTCTGGAAATGGATCAGTTAGATGTATCTATCTTATTGGAATTGTCTCTTTGGAATACTGTGACACTTGCAACTATGAGGTTAACTTTGGCTGTAATTTCACATAACATGTGGCCAGTAGGGATATATATTTGAAGAAATGTCATAGACTCTTCCTCAGTTCAAAAGTTAGGTGTTTCACAAACATACATAAAGAGATGCAGAAATGCCGTGACAGTTCTTGCCAAGACCTATATGAAGACAACTGGGTGCACTCTTTGTTTAACTTTTCCATGCAAGTACATAATTCTACTACTATTACTTATCATTTGTATAGCACTACAAGGTGCATACAGTTCAATATGTATCAATAAAATCAGTCTGTCATTCCAAACTATGACATTTATCTTCCTTTAATGTGCTCAGAAAATGCGGTAGAACCATCTATGTCCTTGGTATAAGCTCATTTACTGTAATCAAGTAGGGTGTTCGACCAGTGCAAACACTGCTGCTATTTACGTCTTGACCTCTTTATAATTTTTTTCAGTGTGTATTGGAACTGTCCCTGTATATTGTGTACTTGTGTGGTTCAAAGAAATGTAAAGGGGAGATGTCTATATTGACTGGTCTCATCCGTGATCACTGTGATCCCAGCTGTACTTTTCTGTACAAGTAATCACTAGACCTGTTTCATTTTAAATGGTGCCTAAATAAACACGTGAACCAAAATGGTCCTCTGTTCTATCCCTGTATTAAGAAATATAGGGCTCAACAATACAAGAGGTGTAGCCGGTTAGCCCGACTACATAATCAGTGAAATCAGTGAAATCCTGCAGAGCTCAATAATTATCACCACTATCCAGATAGTGCCAATCTATATTTTCCCTACTAGCAGTACATTATCTGGATAGTGGAAGAGTGATCAGTGGGTGGATCTTGACTGACCTGATCTTCTTGTTTTTTTACCATTCCCCCTTGATTTATCCCTGTCTATACCTTCTGTGTTGTCTGTCTTGACTAGATTGTAAGCTCTGATGAACAGGGGCTGTCTCTTACATGTCTGTGCAGCGCTGCATATGTCTTGTAGCACTATACAAATGCTCAGTAGTAGTAGTAGTAGGTGGAACTGGGAGCTAAGTGCATATTTGCCATGTGGCTGCAGAGTGGGATCATCATAGGGGTCACCAGACATGACTGTTAAACAAGCATTGCTGTGACTAGCCCTGTGAGAGTGTTGCAGCTGCATAGAGCACACAAATGAGGGGTCATTTTTGGATTGACCACTGATCTTGCCTCAGCCACATATTGGATGCCCTATTTTTCTCTGCTGCATTTCTAGCTCCACTGGTGGTGGTGTCCATGAACTGGAGCTCACATTACTTTTACAGGCTGATTAGTTTAACCTCGGTGGTGAGTAAATTATTGGAAATGCTATTGAAAGAGAAAATAGTGAGGTTTCTGGAGTCCAACAGATTACTGGATCCGAGGAAGCATAGATTCACCAGGGGCAGGTCTTGTCAGACAAATCTGATTGATTTCTTCGACTGGGTGACCAGGGGGTTGGACCGAGGGAGAGTCCTAGATGTGGTATATTTAGATTTCATTAAAGCATTTGACACTGTTCCGCAGGGGCAACTTATAAACAAACTGAGCACCCTAGGGATGGACCCTAAAGTTACTGCTTGGGTTAGAAATTGGTTGAGTGGGATGCGACAAAGAGTACAGGTAAATGGAGTTCACTCTGAGAAGGAGGTTACGAGTGGTGTGCCGCAGGGATCTGTCCTTGGTCTGATTCTTTTTAACATCTTTGTTAGTGATATTGCAGAAGGGCTGTTGGGCAAGGTTTTCTTCTTTGCATAAGATACCAAAATCTTCAACAGAGTAGACACCCAGGGAGATGTAGATAACATGAGGAGGGATCTAGCAAAGCTTGAAGAATGGTCTAGAATTTGGCAACTGAGATTTAATGCTAAAAAATGTAGGGTCATACATTTGGGCTGCAACAATCCAAGAGAGCAGTATAGTTTAGGGGGTGACGTACTTCTGTCTACTAAAGAAGAATGGGACCCAGGCAGGATTGTGTCTGATGATCTCAAAGTAGCTAAACAGGCAGAAAAGGTGATGGCGAAAGCTAGAAGGATGCTTGGATGCATAGGGAGAGGAATGGCAAAGTAGAAGAAAGGAGGTGATAGTGCTTCTGTATAAATCTTTGGTGCAACCTTATTTGGAGTAGCCGGCCAAGACAGTGGACATTTAGTTTACTATCTCATCTCAGATTCTTTCATTTACTCCTAGGATTGATGGTGTCTCCGTGTCAATTCAGCCCACCATGAAACACTTAGGTATGATTCTTGATTACCAGTGTGAATCACCCAGGAAATTGGTCACAGATTACCTTAGAAGCACAGGACAGGGTACTGTTTAGCAGCCAGCTTTTAATGTCTTCTTTCCCTCCCTCCTTCCCCGACAACCACCCATCCCTGGGATAATCATAGCTTTATAGGTGCCTAACCTCTTAAAGGGAAGGAAGTGCTATATTCACTCTCAGATGCAGCTATTTATCCTCATCAGGCATATCTTAATTCATTAAGCTTGAGGTGAATAAAGTCCATTAAACAGATTATGTATCATTTTATTAGTATAAGTATCCCCAGCAAACCTTAGTAAGTAAACAACTTAATACCTAAACACAACCTTAAAACTAAAATGCAGACAGCAGTCCAGCAGCAAGATTGGGGCTTTTCATGTACGATTTTCTCCCAATTTTTGAGGGGTCTTACATGTGCACTAGGTGCAAGGAGCTCTTTCCTCTCAAGGAACGAGTCCGATCTCTGGATGCTAGAGTAGCAGACTTTGAGGACATCCAGTCTGGCAGCATCCCTGTTGCCATGGAGGAGAGAAGTTACGTGATAGAAGAGCATCACTCTGATGTGGCAGGAAGTGATCCTATAGCTAGGACTTGTCCTCCAGGTGATATAAAGCCCTCTTGCACTGAGGAGGTTTCTCCAGGGCCATGTGCCCATGAGGGAAGTGTTAGGACAGCCATTATAGTTGGTGATCCGATCATTAGACATCTAGATGGCTGGGTGGCTGGTAGTTGTGCACTTTTTAATGTTTTTATTGTTCTTAGTTATTTACATATGTTTATTTATTTTATTTAAAGGGTATTTGTATCCCGCCTTATCCTTTAATCAAGGCGGTGAATGTTCATTTCTCATAAGTATTTTATGATTTTGAGTTTTGAATTTTAATTTTATTGTTTATTAATTATATGTGTTTTATGATTTTATATTCATAAGATATTGTATTTATATGATATTATGTGTTTTCATTTGTACATTGTATTTTTTGAGGCTTGTTACTCATACTCCCTGAAGAAGGCCCAGGCCGATACGTGTTGGGGACAATAAAGGAAGAGTTGAATACTTGAATTATCACCAGTCTTTGGTACCAGCTACTTTGTCTCTACATGTCGGTACCAATGACATAGGAAAGTGTGGTAGGTAGGTCCGGAGGTTAAATTTAGACTTTTATTTGCATGCTTCCCTTGATGTGGACTATATTATGGATATCCTGTTTTGTTTTTCTTTGTATTTTCTTTGATAGTATCTGTGGGATACCTGTAATTTTCTTTGAATTTCTCAATAAAAGAAATTTAAACTGAAAAAAAAAAAAAATTAGGCTTTTAGGTAGGAAGATGAAATCCAGAACTTCCAGGGTAGCATTCTCCAAAATGCTTCCCTTTCCACACACAGGACCCAAAAGAAAGGCAGAGCTCTGGAGTCTCAATGCGTGGATAAGATGATGGTGCAAGGAAGAGGGTTTGGATTTGTTTGGAACTGGGGAAATTCTGGGGAAAGGAGGGGCTTTTTCCAAAGGGATGGGCTCCTCCTTAACCGGGATGGAACCAGACTGCTGGCATTAACCTTTAAAAAGGAGATAGAGCTGCTTTTAAACTAGATAATAAGAGAAAGCTGACAGTCACCTAAGAGCGCATGGTTCAGAATAATGTATCCTAGAAGAATACTAGCAAAAGACTGAAGTTAGGGCATATCAACAGATAGGTTCCAACAAAGACATAAGTAACCCAAATGTCCTTGAGAACAGAGCAGACAGAGCTTAAACATTCCGAATTCCCCCTGCCTCCCGTAGCCAGATTCATATGAAAAAATGTAGCCTCTAAAATGCTTGTATACAAATGCTAGAAGTCTAAAAAATAAGATGGGAGAGTTAGAATATATAGCACTAAATGAGAGGTTACATATGATTGGTATCTCAGAGACATGGTGGAAGAAGGACAACCAGTGGGACACTGTGATACCTGGGTACAAACTATATCATAATGATAGAGCAGATCAAATTAGTTACAGAGGGCATTGAGTCACAAAGGATTAAAGTTTTGCAGAAAACAAATTCCATGTAAAAAGGGGAAGGCGATGGCAGTGGGGGTGTACTATCGACCACCTGGCCAGAACGAACAAATGGATGATGAAATGCTCAAAGAAATCAGGGAAGCTAATAAAATTTACAGCACAGTAATAATAATGGGTGATTTCAATTACCCCAGTATCAACTGGGTCAGTTTCATGGCAGGACATGCTAGGGAGATAAAGTTTATAGATTAAATAAATGACTGCTTCTTGGAGCAGCTGGTTCATGAACCAACCAGAGGGGAAGCCATTTGGATCAGTCCTATTAATAAGGCAGGCAAAGGGAGAATTTGAGAAGAAGCTTGCTTTGGAAGCAAAAATGTGTAATAAAGACGTTTTCAAGTACATTCATAGCAAAAGATTTTTGATAGAGTCAGTTGCACTATTAGATGATAGAGGGGTAAAAGAAGCACTAAGAGGGGACAAGGCCATAGCAGAGAGACTGAATGAATTCTTTGCTTTGGTCTTTACTGAGGAAGATGTAGGGATGTTACCCATAACTGAAATGTTATTTAAAGGTGATGCCACAGAAGAAAGAAATGTTGATAAACCAGGAAGATGTATTATAACTATTAGATAAGAGTAGCAAATTACCTGGACTAGATATATACACCCAAGGGTGTTGAAAGAACTGAAATATGAGATTGCAGACCTACTATTAGTAATCTGTGAACCAGCCAACGGCCCGGTCGGCAACGGGGAAGGGAGCAGGCAGGTATGCTCCTCCCTGATCCCCACCGCATGGCCAATCAGGCCGAAGAAACACCCGGCAGCACTTTTAAAAATAAGTGCTCCTTGGAGTGGGACATCCAGCCAACGGCCCGATTGGCGATGGGGAAGGGAGCAGGCAGGCATGCTCCTTCCTGCTCCCCACCACATGGCCAATCAGGCTGAAGAAACACCAGGCAGCACTTTTAAAAGTAAGCATAAGAACATAAGATATGCCCTACTGGGTCAGACCAAGGTCCATCAAGCCCAGTATTCTGTATCCAACAGTGGCCAATCTAGGTCATATGTACCTAGCAGTTTCCCCAAGGGACACAGGTTCCACAATGCTTGTATTGGTTCAAGCATTGATATCCTGGGTCCCTTCTTAATAATAGTTTATGGACCTTTCCTCCAGGAACTTGTCCAAACCTTTTTTAAACCCAGCTACACTAACAGCCTTTACTACATCCTCCGGTAACAAATTCCAGAGTTTGATTACACGTTGAGTGAAAAAATACTTTCTTTTATTAGTCTTAAATAGTTTACCCTGTAGCTTCATTGCATGTCCCCTAGTCTTTCTATATTCTCATAAGGTAAACAATCGATCTACGTTTACCCATTCCACTCCGTTCATTAATTTATAGACTTCTATCATATCTCCCCTCAGCCGTCTCTTTTCCAGGTTAAAGAGCCCTAACCTTTTTAGCCTTTCTTCATAGGAGTATCCTTCCATCCCCTTTACCATTTTGGTGGCTCTTCTCTGAACCTTTTCTAAAATCGCTATATCCTTTTTAAGATACGGCGACCAGAATTGCACACAATATTCAAGGTGCGGTCTCACCATGGAACGATATAGAGGCATTATAATATCTTTTGTTATATTTTCCATTCCTTTCCTTATCATACCTAGCATTCTATTTGCTCTCTTGGCTGCTGCTGCACACTGGGCTGAGGGTTTTAACATGGTATCCACAATGACGCCTAAATCTTTTTCCTGGGTGGTAGTTCCTAATGTGGAACCTTGCATCGTGTAACCATAGTTTGGGTTGTTCTTCCCTAGGTGCATAACCTTGTATTTGTCCACATTAAATTTCATCTGCCATTTTGATGCCCAGTCTTCCAATTTATCAAGATCCTCTTGCAATTTTCCACAATCTTCTTGGGTTTTAACAACTTTAAATAGTTTTGTGTCATCTGCAAATTTGATAACCTCACTCGTTATTCCACTTTCCAGGTCATTTATGAATATGTCAAAAAGCAGCGGACCCAGCACAGATCCCTGGGGTACACCACTATTCACCTTTCTCCATTGGGAAAATTGGCCATTTAGCCCTACCCTCTGCTTTCTATCTTTTAACCAGTTCCTGATCCACAATAGTACACTGCCTCCTATCCCATGACTCTTTAGTTTTGCCAAAAGTCTCTCATGAGGGACCTTGTCAAAGGCTTTCTGAAAGTCCAGATACACAATATCAACCGACTCACCTTTGTCCACCTGATTATTCACTCCTTCAAAAAAACATAACAGATTAGTAAGACAAGATCTTCCTTGTCTAAAGCCATGTTGGCTGTCTCCCATTAGGTCATGACTATCTGCATGCTGAGTAATTTTATTCTTTATGATGATTTCTACCATTTTTCCTAGTTTACCGGATCACCCCTGGAACCCTTTATAAAAATTGGTGTTACATTGGCGATCCTCCAATCTTCAGGTATTAGAGATGATTTTAATGATAGTTCACAGATTACTAATAGCAGGTCTGCAATCATATATTTCAGTTCTTTCAACACCCTTGGATGTATACCATCCGGCCCAGGTGATTTGCTACTCTTCAGTTTATCTAATAGTTGTAATACATCTTCCCGATGTATCGATATTTCCTTCAATTCTTCCGCACCTTTAAATACCACTTCAGTCATGGGTAACATCCCTACATCTTCCTCAATAAAGACTGAAGCAAAGAATTCATTCAGTCTCTCCGCTATCGCCTTGTTGCCTCTTAGTGCTCCTTTAACCCCATTATCATCTAATGGACCAACTGACTCTCTCACAGGTTTTTTGCTACGAGTGTACTTGAAAAGGTCTTTACTTCGCGTTTTTGCTTCCGCAGCAAGCTTCTTCTCAAATTCTCCCTTTGCCTGCCTTATCAATGCCTTGCATTTGACTTGACAGTGCTTGTGCTGTTTCCAGGTTTCGTCATTTGGCTCTTTTTTCCATTTCCTGAAAGATGCTTTTTTGGCAACAACAGCCTCTCTGACCTCACCTTTAAACCATGCTGGCAGTTTTTTGGACTTCCTTCCACTTTTCTTAAAGCGTGGAATACAGCTGTTCTGGGCTTCCAAGATAGTATTTTTCAACAACAGCCAAGCCTGATGTACGTCTTTAACCTTTGCAACTGCTCCTTTTAGTTTTTTCTTAACTGTTTTCCTCATTTTATCATAGTCTCCCTTTCGAAAGTTAAAAGGTAGTACTGTGGATTTCCTTACTATCCCTCCTCCACTAATTAAGTCAAAGGCGATCATGCTATGATCTCTATTGCCAAGTGGCCCCAACAACCTTATCGCTTGCACTAGATCTGGTGTTCCACTAAGGACTAGGTCTAATATGGCTGCCCCTCTAGGCGTGCCCGTGTCTGGTGGGCCCATGCCTAAGGGCCACGCCAAAGGGCCATTTGGCGTGTCCCTTAGGCGTGGCACTGTGGATTAGCCACATTTTCATCCCCATCCCCACTCCAGCAACTTCACCGAAGACCTGGCCAGATGCAACGGAACCATGCGAAACATCACCATGTAAGCATCCTTTAAATGTATCCCATGATGTAATATAATGTTACCCATGTTGCCCGATGTAATGTAGTGTAATGTAATGTAATGTAATATAGTGTAGTGTAATGTAATGCAATGTGTGTTTCTCGTCTTGATTAGATTGTAAGCTCCGATGAGCAGGGACCATCACTCTTATATGTCTGTACAGCGCTGTGTACGACTGGTAGCGCTTTATAAATGTTAATTAGTAGTAGTAGTAGTAGTAGTAGTAACTATTAAAATCATC
Organism: Ichthyophis bannanicus; assembly: GCA_033557465.1. NCBI lineage: Eukaryota > Metazoa > Chordata > Amphibia > Gymnophiona > Ichthyophiidae > Ichthyophis > Ichthyophis bannanicus. The sequence continues at coordinate 358,537,483 of CM066037.1, forward strand.
ACTAATACCTAAAAACTGGAGGATGGCCAAGGTAATGCCAATTTTTAAAAAGGATTCCAGTGGTGATCCGGAAAACTACAGACCGGTGAACCTGATGTCAGTACTGGGAAAATGGTAGAAACCATTATAAAGAACAAAATTACTGAGCATGGCTTAATGGGATACAGCCAACATGGCTTTAGCCAAGGAAGGTCTTGTCTTACTAATCTGTTATGTTTTTTTGAAGGTGTGAATAAACAGATAGACAAAGGTGAGCTGGTGAATCTGGATTTTCAGACTCTTGGCGAAATTAAAATGTCATGAGATAGGAGGTTATGTACTATTGTGGATCAGGAAATAGTTAAAAGATAGAAAGCAGAGGGTAGGGCTAAATGGCCAATTTTCCCAATGGAGAAAGGTGAATAGTGGAATACCTCAGGGATCTGTGCTGGGTCTGTTTCTTTTTAATATATTCATAAATTACTTGGAAATGGGAATAACGAGTGAGGTAATCTAATTTGCAGATGACACAAAATTATTTAAAGTTGTTAAAACCCATGTGTATTGTGAAAAATTGCAAGAGGACCTTGATAAATTGGAAGACTGGTCATCCAAATGGCAGATGAAAGTTAATGTGGACAAGTGCAAAGTTATGCACCTAGGAAAGAACAACCCAAACTATGATAACACGATTCAAGGTTCCACATTAGGAACCACCACCCAGGAAAAAGCTTTAGGCGCCATTGTGGATAGCATGTTGAACCCCTCCACTCAATGTGCAGCAGCAGCCAAGAGAGCAAATAGAATGCTAGATATCATAAGGAAAGGAATGGAGAATAAAACAAAGGATATTATAATGCCTCTGTATCTTATGAAGAGAGGCTAAATTGGTTAGAGCTCTTCGACCTGGAAAATAGACGGCTATGGGGAGATATGATAGAAGTTTATAAATTAATGAATGGAATGGAACGGGCAAACGTAGATCGATTGTTTATGCCATCAAAACATAGAAAGACTAGGGGAAATGAAATGAAGATAGAGGGTAACCTATTTAAGACTAATAAGAGAAAATATTTTTTTTCTCAACATATAATCAAAAGGATGTAGTAAAAGCTGTTAGTGTAGCCAGGTTTAAAAAAGGTTTGGACAAGTTCCTAGAGGAAAGGTCCATAAACCATTATTAAAGGGAACCCGGGATATCTACTGCTTGTCCCATCAGAAGCATTGTGGAACCTGTGTCTTTTGGGGAAAATGCTAGGTACTTGTGACCTAGATTGGCCACCATTGGAAACAGGATACTGGGCTTGATGGACCTTGGTCTGGCCAGTATGGCTTTCTTATGTTAAGTTATCATTCTCCCCACAACTAACCCGAGTAATGCAAATCTCATTTACCGTGCTTTGTCAATTTTGTGCCATACAATCTTCTTTAGACTTGCCAGCACAAATATTGGTTGTTCTTCATACTGTGATATCCCATATAGATTATTGCAATATTGCTTATTTTGGGCTTCCCCATTATCAAATTAAAAGATTACAAACCATACAGAATACTGACATGCGTATCCTTTTTTATGCAAGAAAATATGCTCATGTAATACCACTCTTGATGCAGTATCATTGGCTTCCGGTTACTTTCAAAGCCATTCATGACCTAGCTCAGGATTATCTTTCAACACTGGTCACTTTCTACACTCCTGCTAGGGCCCTCTGTTCATTATATGGCTTTCAGTTAGCCTTTCCCTGGTTAAATTTGAAAGAACCCGTCACTCTGCTTTCTATGCTGTTGCCCCGATCCTGTGGAACTTCCTGCCCACTGCGTTACGGATAAAACTAGAGTTGAAACAGTTCAAGAAATCACTAAAAATGCACTTATTTGAATTAGCTTTTGGAGTCTCCATGACCCCATCCTAGCTGGTGAATGTCCTGTGTTAAAATGGTCCAATCTTAATCTCAAACCTTACCTACCCATAGATGTTCTATCGTTCCTGGCTCCCCTCACCCTTTTTTTTTTATAAATGTGATTATAAATCTGCCCTCTTACTCTTCACTATCCTGTCAGAATTGTTGGCGTTCTTTTCCAATTTTAATATGATTTTATTGTAAACCGCATAGTTTGGCTCCAGATATGTGGTATATTAAAGACATACATAGACATAGACATAACCCAATTGAGATGAACAGATGCGACAAAAACTAGCTCAACTTAAAGTAGACAAAGCGATGGGACTGGATGGGATACACCCTAGAATACTGAGAGAACTTGGGGACGTTCTAGCAACTCCACTGACTGACCTTTTCAATGCCTCGTTGGAGTCGGGAGTGGTGCCAAAGGACTGGAGAGAGGCTCATGTGGTGCCTTCACACAAAAGCGGAAGTAAGGATGTGGTTGAAAACTACAGGCCGGCTAGTTTAACTTCGGTGGTGAGTAAATTATTGGAAATGCTGCCGAAAGAGAAAATGGTGAGGTTTCTGGAGTCCAGCGGATTACAGGATCCGAGGCAGCATGGATTCACCAGAGGCAGGTCTTGTCAGACAAATCTGATTGATTTCTTTGACTGGGTGACCAGGGAGTTGGACCGAGGGAGAGCTCTAGATGTGGTGTATTTAGATTTCAGTAAAGCCTTTGACACTGATCCTCACAGGCGACATATAAACAAACTGAGCACCCTAGGGATGGACCCTAAAGTTATTGCTTGGGTTAGAAATTGGTTGGGTGGGAGGCGACAAAGAGTACAAGTAAATGGAGCTCACTCTGAGGAGAAGGATGTTACCAGTGGTGTGCCCCAGGGATCTGTCCTTGGTCTGATTCTTTTAAAATCTTTGTTAGTGATATAGCGGAAGGGCTGTCGGGTAAGGTTTGCCTCTTTGCGGATAATACCAAAATTTGCAATAGAGTAGACACCCAGGAAGGTGTAGATTACATGAGGAGGGATCTAGCTAAGCTTGAAGAATGGTCTAGAATTTGGCAGCTGGGATTTAATGTTAAAAAATGTAAGGTCATGCATTTGGGCTGCAGCAATCCAAGGGAGCAGTATAGTATAAGGGGTGAAGTACTTTTGTCCACTAAAGAAGAGCGGGACCTAGGCGTGGTTGTGTCTGATGATCTTAAAGTAGCTAAACAGGTAGAAAAGGCGACAGCAAAAGCTAGAAGGATGCATGGGTGAATATGGAGAGGAATGGCTAGCAGAAAAAAGGAGGTGATAATGCCTCTCTATAAGTCTTTGGTGCAACCTCATTTGGAGTATAGTGTGCAATTCTGGAGACCGCACCTTCAAAAGGATGTGAACAGGATGGAGTCGGTGCAGAGGATGGCTACTAAAATGATTAGTGGTCTTCATTATAAAGCATATGAGGACAGACTGAAGGATCTTAATATGTACACCTTAGAGGAAAGGTGGGATAGAGGTGATATGATTGAGATGTTTAAATACCTCCATGGCATAAATGTTCAGGGAGAGAGCCTCTTTCAATTGAAAGCAAGTTCTGCTACAAGGGGACATGGGATGAGGGTGAAGGGAGATAGATTCAGGAGTGATATGCGGAAATATTTCTTTACGGAAAGAGTAGTGGATCCAGGGAATAGTCTCCCAGTGGAGGTGGTAGAGATGAGGACAGTAACTGAATTCAAAAAAGCATGGGACAAACACAGAGGATCTCTAAAGGTAAAAAGAGGACTGTTGTAGTTGTTGATATGGAAGGACAGACTAGATAGGCCATGTGGTCTTTTTCTGTCATCATATTTCTATGTTTCTATGTTTCTAAGATGAAGTACTGTATGAAGTATAAAAAGTGTACTGTGGGTATAAAATGCTTGGTGGGCCAGAATAAGAATTTTAAACTGGATTCTAGACTGAATGGAAACCATTGCTAAGTCTGTAAAGGGGATGGGGTGTGTGATATGGTCATATTTACCAGCATCACTGTGCATCTGAAGAAAGTTGGGCTACTGAATAGATAGAAAGGAAGTGAATGAGAGAGGAAGATAGTTGGTCTAAGCTTTAGGTCTTTTTTTTTTACTTTATATTTATTGAATTTTAAAAATTTAAACAAGTTAAGCAACTTGATACAGAAGAGTACTGTAGCAAACAAATAAAAAGAAAGGTAGTGTGTTTTCTGGTTGTAAGGTGGCAACAGATGAAGGTGCAGGGGCAGCACCAGGAACCGCAGCCATTTGGATGAGATGCAAACTTAGAATCCCCACATGTGAGACTAGGGTATCCAGGAATTGATTGATGCATTCAAGGCTGTGCTGGCTATGCCCATCTTTCTCATTCCTCTCCCATAGTGCCTGTAGAATGCCTTCAAAGATGGTAGATTTTGCCCTCTCCATCTCCAGCTGGCTTTCATTCTGCCATTGGCAGTGGTCTACACAGAAGATGAGTTGCTGTCTGCGACGTCTGTGCTATCAGTCCTTCTTCTGCCAGTGGTGCCACCTCTCCAGATGAGTCACTTGTGACAATCAGGATCAGCACCACTTCATGCAGCACCATCTCTTCTATGTGCTCATCCATGTTTCCTCTTCCATGTCTGGCTGCAGTAACACTTCCGCTGGCCTATCTACTCTGATGCTGGGATCCTCCCCCCTCTAGCTTTGCTGTGTGTCTGCCTCAAATGTGTTTGGACAGGGCTCCTGGTTGTCCCTCTCTGCATCATTCCTGGAGGATTGCATTCCATTGCCATCTGCACCATCATCATACTGATAAGCATGGAATGTCAAGCTGGCTGGTCATATGTTGCTGTGACCGGGATAGTGTAGATAGGGCAGTCACAGAACTCAGTGTATGACCCCTATGAGGCCAGCAATGGATGTGGTAGAAGACACCACCATTGCAGTGTATGTGGGTTGAGCAAAGAACACCAAGGGGAGGGCTGTTTGTGCACTGGATCATGGGCTGCATTGTTTGGTGGGGGCACCAAATGTCATTAGAGAAAGGGGAGAAGTGTGATGCTGCTGCATCTTTCTCACAGCCACACTGTTGCACCAGTATGCTGGTGTCTCTCTGCCCCCCCCCCCACTGTCCTTCCCACCTCAATTGCATGCATTCATGCTGACACCTGACCCATGAACTTGTTTTAAGGGAGGTATATCAAATTCTAATAAACATAAATATGAACACCAGTCATTGTGGGTGGGGTATGTGTATGTGCATGGCCCATGGTGGTGGCAGCCAGGGATATGTGTATATCCATTCCCCATTCCCTCCCTCACCAGGGTGGTCCATTGTTTTGCTTCTATGCCCAGCTTTACTTAGAGGCCCTCATTCATGCCCCCCACCAAACGTTAATGTGTCATGTTTGAGGGACCTTTACAGTTGCTATCACAATGCAAGCGCAAGTCCATGACAGGCATGTCAGAGATTGCAGGCAGTTGTGATGGGCACCAACATACATTTGTATGCAGTGATTGTGAGACGTACAGTTGATGTTGAGAAGCAGTGAATTGGCTATCTGTGACCCCCAAAGTTGGGCCACACTGCATGTGCAAAGCTAACTGGTGCCATGACCGGCATTGGCTTGTCACTGCCAATGCCTACACCCCATTTCCATGGGGGAATGACCAAACATATTACATTGCAGAAGAGTGCTACCCACTTATTTACTGTGAGAATAGTGAGGTATCCAGATCTCCAATGACAGTCAATGCCTCCTTGTCCATCACACCCTCCAGCTCAGACATCACTGGTGACTTCCCATCAGGACCACGCTAGGCTGCCTTAGCCTTTGCCATGCATTTCATTGCCCTCCATTTCCTCTTGTAGTCCTCAATGTCACAGTTGTGGTGGTAGACTGCATTCAGCTTTGTGCAGATAGCATACCACAGATGCTCTTTTTGGTGTACACTATAGTTGGTGCCAGCATTTCCAAAAAGGATATGCTGCTTGTTGAGGGCTTCTCACAGTAGCAGCTCCACCTCAGCTGGACAGTAATTCTCCTTTCTGCTGGATACTTTTGCCTTTGCAGCTATGCCTCAGGACCAATGGCATTGGGACCACATTCACATTGCAAACACTGTTATAGATATCCTCTATAACGGCAGCACCGTTATATATATTCTCATGCCTTGTGTCTGCATATACCTGATCTGGACATCCCCACATCCAAAACGGACCATTTATGTGGATGCCCCAGAATCTGGATGTCCCAGTGGCTGTTTCCATAATCGACTACATGGACCTCTGTAAATGGCTTGGTTTACATGATGTCAGCAGGAATATGGAGTCAGTAAGGCTGTGCAATCATGGAACACTTTAGTAGGCATTGAACCAGGGGGTCCACCTGTCTAGGTGCCATGCCTTCTTCTATGCTCTACATACATGGCACATGTCCATAGGGTGTCTGACATAACATGTTGGAGATGTTCTTGTGCAGCACAGTGCATACCTCCATCTTTACCTTGGCGCACTTCACATTGATGCAGATGTTGGTCACGAGCAATGACAGCGCATACTAAGGACATTCTATATAGACATTGTTGACGGACTCCATTGCAAAGCAAGGTAATACTCTGCCTGAACACTCCCAAAGGGGTTTTGGTGTGCATTTTTAAAAGCTAATTCGTAAAAGGTTATTGGTGTTCATTTTTAAAAGATGTCTTTTTTCTATACTGCAAAGCAGGATTTTTTTTTTGTTTGCTTGTGGTGTTGGGCAAGGCTCTGTCAGTTAGAGTTCATTATCTTTGTTCCAGCTACCCATTCACAGCTAACTCTTTGACCCTAGAGTAGCTTATTAAGCAGCTAGAAAGTGCTGTATAAAGGTCTACAGAGCCTTTCAGGTACTGGCATTCCTGATGGACTCCATTGCAAAGTAAGGTAATACTCTGCCTGAAAGCTTTCAAAGGGGTTTTGGTGTTCATTTTTAAAAGCTAATTCTTAAAAGGGGTTTTGGTGTTCTTTTTTTTTTTTTCATTTTCTATTTGCAATTTTCAAACTATAACAAGAATAATCTTGTTCAGAAAAGGCCTGATTTAGAAATAGCATATACAACATAAAAATACAGAAAAAAGGAAATAATATAACAAACCAGCCCTCAAGTCCTCAAAAAGTGGAAACAAGATGGGTCACAATCATAGGAAATATCTCTTACAATACAATACAGGAAAAGAACAGCACTAAGAGGTTACACTTTATAACGTCGCCTTACCCTACCCCACTGGTAACTTCTCCATCTAGAGGTCGCAGAGGGGAAGTGGTCTGTACAACCTTCAGCCTGCAAGAAATAAATGAGGTTAACTGGGACAGCTCAAATAAAAAGTGACTAACACCAGCTAATTTAATCAGGCATTTACATGGAAAACATAAAAAGAAAAGCCCCTCCCCCCCAGTTGAACCACACCAGATTTAAGTAACAAAAGTTCTCTCCTCCATTTCTGAGTGGCCCTTGACACATTGGGGAATATCCTGATCAGAGAATCCATGAACACCCTATTGGGAATCCAAAAAAACAACTTCACTAACCAGTCTCTGTCAGCCTCCAAAGACAGGGGGACCAATAAAGTAGCAGTTATCCTAGATTCGGAGGCAGACTTCTCCAAATATGCTGTTAAAGCAAGACTATCGCAGGACAGGGCCGAGAACTGCTCAAGGTTGTCCGGAGCCCTGGCCTTAGCAGGAGGTAGGTGAAAGGCCTTAGAAATAGGAGGTAGAGATTCAAATCAAACCTTTAATACAGAGGTTAAAAACTTTTTAAACAAGCCTAGGGCCAAAATAGATGGCACCTTAGGAAAATTAAGCATCCTTAGGTTATGACTTCTAACAGAGTTTTCTAAAAATTCTAGCTTCCTATGAGTGACCTCAGAGTCCTTCACAAATGCTAGGGCAATCTCTTGCATCTGATGCAGGCAACCTTCAATCAATGCCTCCTTGGAATTCAAATTAACTTGATAAGTTTCTTGTTGCATCAACTGCTGCCTATATAAACTCAACTGCTATGAGATAGCTTGAAGTTGTATTGAAATAGATGACTCCATAGAGGAAAACGCCTCTCATAAATTTTCCATAGTCAAAACCTCCAATCTCACCAACTTAGTTCTGGAGTCTCTCACAGGAGCTCGCTCAACACCCATTGCCATCAGATCCGAGGGCAGTAGAAAAGAAGCACCAGACTGCTGGATTGTCCCACGCTCAGACTTCGTGGCTTCCACCATCCCAAAACACAAAGCTGCTGAGCCCATAAGAACATAAGATATGCCATATTGGGTCAGGCCAAGGTCCATCAAGCCCAGTATCCTGTTTCCAACAGTGGCCAACCTAGGTCACAAGTACCTAGCAGTTTCCCCAAAATACACAGGTTCCACAATGCTTCTGATGGGACAAGCAGTAGATATCCCGGGTTCCCTTTAATAATGGTTTATGGACCTTTCCTCCAGGAACTTGTCCAAACCTTTTTTAAACCCTGCTACTCTAACAGCTTTTACTACATCCTCCGGTAACAAATTCCAGAGTTTGATTACACATTGCGTGAAAAAATATTTTCACTTATTAGTCTTAAATTGGTTACATTGTAGCTTCATTTCATTTCCCCTAGTCTTTCTATATTTTGATGGCGTAAACAATCGACCTACGTTTACCCGTTCTACTCTATTCATTAAGTTATAAACTTCTATCTTATCTCCCCTCAGCAGTCTCTTTTCCAGATTGAAGAGTCCTAACCTCTTTAGCCTCTCTTCCTAGGGGTATCATTCCATCCCTTTTACTATTTTGGTAGCTCTTCTCTGTACCATCTCTAATAACGCTTTATCATTTTTATGATACAGTGACCAGAATTACACACAATATACAAGGTGTGGTCGTACCATGGAGCGATACAGAGGCATTATAATATCCTTTGTTTTATTCCCCATTTATTTATTTATATTTATTTAATTTATCTTCTATACCGCGCTATTCAATATCAGTGTGGTGTACATTTAACTGTAGCTTATACAATGCAGTCGTGACTGTATTATATTTACAATAAAACAGGAAATATAACTTGGCTAGAAACTGGGGTAACTGTCTATAACTTATTTACATTATATACATTAGTAACTATACTGTGTGCAGTGAAGCTTACTTGAGGTTGCAGCTTTGGGACTGGCTGCTCTCTGGTGTACTAGGTGTGCTGGTGTGGGGGTCTTGGTGCTTGGTGGGCATATTTGTTAGTTGACCTATGGGGCTTTTGTCTGGGTAATGCCGTATGAATAGGGGGTGCTTCAGCGCCTTCCTGAATTGGGTCAGATTGGTGATTGTTCGGATGGCCGTAGGGAGGGCATTCCAGCATCTAGGTGCGTAGAGCATGAAAGCTCTATTAGATGTCATGTGAGTGCATTTTGTTGTTTCCTTAGGGTTAATCAGTGTGTTAATAGCTGTGGATCTTCTGGACCGGTTAGGGGGTGTGAGATGGATTAACTCGGTGATGGAGGTGGAGGTTGATTGTTTATGGCCTTGAAGGCCATTACTAGTATCTTGAAACATAGTCTGCCTTGGACTGGTAGCCAGTGCAGTTTCTTTAGGATTGGTGTGATGTGGTCCGTTCTTGAGACTCCGTATAGAATCCTGGCAGCTGCATTCATTGCCAGCTGAAGGGGGTTCTGTGATGCTTGTGGGAGGCCGTATAGTATTGCATTGGCATAATCGAAATGTGGGATTACTAGTGCTTGATAGATTGTTCAGAAGTCTTCGGGGTCCAGCAAGGGCTGTAGATGTCGTAATGTCCGTACTTTGTGGTATAGTTTCTTTACTGTGTTTTTTTTATGTGTGTTTTCATGTCCAGCCATTGGTCTATGGTGACACCTAGATATCGGATTGTGGGTTTTACTATCAGCTCGACGTTCTTCACCTTTAAGGAGGCAGGAGGGGTGAAACCTTGGTTCCTTGTGATGAAGAGGACGTCTGTCTTGTTGTGGTTTATTTGGAGATTTTGAGAATGGAGCCATTTGGCTATTGCGTCGAAGCAGCCAGTCAGTGGGGAAAAGTCTGGCTGATCGGTTGCAAACGGCATGTAAAGTAGAACATCATCTGTGTAAACTAGGCAATCAATGTTGAATTAGCGAATCAAGGAGCATATGGGCTGCATATGTATGTTGAACATCAATGCTGATAGCGAGGACCCTTGTGGTACACCCTGTTTTTGTGGGAATGGTTCCAAGGTCATGGTGCCAGCTCTTACATGCTGCCATCTGTTGGTCAGGTAGGATCTGCACCAACCTAGCGCTGAGTCTTGTATTCTCTTTTCCTCGAGTCATTCCAGGAGTATCTCGTGACTTACAGGAGTCAAAAGCCGCTGCAATATCCAAGAAGATCAGAGCGAACCCTTGTCGGATGTTGTCGATTCCAGAGATTATAGTATTGAATAAGGTGGTGAGGAGGGTTTCCACGCCATGTGCCTCTTTGAAACCATGCTGACTTGAGTCCAAGGGGGCATGAGTCTCTATATGTTGTTGTATTTGGCGTTGGACTACCTTTTCAATTATCTTGGCGAGCAGTGGGATGCTCGATATTGGTCTGAAGGATTCGACCTTCAGCGGGGTCCAGTTTGTTGTTTTTCAGCAGGGGTCTAATGGATGTATGCTTCAGCATTTGTGGAAATGAACTGGTTGAAAAGGATTGATCCATGAGTTTGTTGAGGAACTGGCTGAGATTGCAACGTAGTTCTTTTACCCAAAACGCAGGGCAGGGGTCGTTTGGTGCGGTGATGGTGTTGATGGAGGCGATGGTGTCCTCAATTTCTCTCTTTGACAGAGTGGTGAATTTGGTCAATGGTGTTGGGCGGGGTGGTTTGTGTAAGGGTATGTTGTTTGTAGGGCTTCTGGTCTTGTCGGTCTGTTGCATCTTTGATTGGAGGTATTCGGCATAGTCCTGTGGTTGCGGCATGAGTGGCTGCTCCGGGGCTGGTTCCCTTGTTAATGACTTCACTATATTGAAGAGGTCATGTGGTTTGCTCAGCGAGCGCTTTAGGAGGTCTGTGTGGAATTGCTTCCTTCTTTCTATTATTGCTTCATGGTGCTTTCCTAGGTATAGGTTATATGCACTCTGTGCTTCAATGGATCTAGCTTGTCTCTCTAGCTTGCGTAGGTGGAGGAGTGATGAATGCAGTTCAGTGGAGTACCATGGTGCTGGCTCGCATCTCCTTGGGGGTTTGCTCATGGTTGGAAGCTGAGCACTGGTGCTGAGGCTATTGTCCCAGCTAGCAATCATTTCCTCGAGGTTAGGGACCGTTGCGTTGAGAAGTGGGATGACTTTCTCCAGTATTTCTTCTTTGACAAAAGGTCAGAATCTTCTGGTTGCTGGTTTTGAATGGCAATTATCTCTGTTGGTGTTGTTATGATCGTGACAGTGGGTGGTCATTTGGAATCTAATCAGGCTGTGGTCGGACCATGGTACTGGGGTTATAGACATCACCAGATCACGGTTCAGTCGACAGCTGCTTGTGGTGCAAAGACCAGGTCCAATTTGTTTCCCCTCACGTGGGTAGGCACATTGACTAATTGTTTGTATCCTAACCCATTGAGGGCTTCGAGGAAGGCTTGGTTTGGGTATCTTGAAGAGTAGGCAGGTTGAAATCACCTAGTATCCAATTTGTGGATCGTGACCTATTGGTGTTGCAGGCAAGGTCAATTATTGTCGAGAGGTCGTCTGGAGAGGCAACCGGTGCTCGGTAGAGTAGGTTGATTGTGCAATGATTGTTGGCTATGGTGACTGTGTCTAGGTGTGTTGTACTTGAGGTGTTAATCAATTGGAATTGTAACTCTGTTTTGGAGAGGATGAGTGTTCCACTACCTCTCAGATTTGCTCTGTGGCAGGAATATAACGAGAGGTTGTGGGGTAGCATCAGGTTGAGGAGAACAGTCGCATTTGGATAGCCATGTCTCTGTGATCATTAGGATGTCCAGATCATAGAGTGTTATCAAATCTGTGACAATTGGCCATTTTTTGCGGACTGAGCGGGTATTGATAAGGGCACATTTCAGCGTGTGGGGGTGCGGATGTTTCTCAATACGGGGCTTTTTGGTGTGTTGTAGAGCGATGTGCAGCATGTGGTGGTGGAGCTTGTGGTTGGTTTCCATTGAAGAGTGGTGAGGGTTCCATGCCCATCTCTTCCCATTGCTCCTTAGGATTGGTATGGTGTTGTGGGTTGGCTTAAGAGCAATGGATCTGACGGGTAGTCCAGCAAGGAGGTAGAAACTGGCTATTGCTATAATGGGGTGCATCTTTGTCTGTTCCCAGAATGGGAGGTGAACAGATGGGCTGTCTAATCTACTGCAAATAGAGAAGTTAGAGAGGCTATTTGATATGATATAGGCAAACAGATAGATCGGCACGCTATCTAGGCAAATAAGTCATACAGATATTATGCAGGCAGCTAAATCAGGCACTCTATCTATAAGTTAGAGAGGCTATTTGATATGCTACAGGCAGGCAGATAGATCGGCATGCTATCTAGGCAAATAAATCATACAGCTATTATGCAGGCAGATACATCAGGCACGCTATCTAGGCAAATAGATCAAGCATTCTGTTTAGGAAGATATTTCAGGCATATCTGATATAGGCAGATAAGATGTATACGTTATCTAGGCGGTGATACAGGCGGCTAAATCATGCATGCTGCCTATGTATGTGGAATATGTATACTATCCTCTGTTTGTTTGTTCTGGGGGTCAGTGTTCAAATAGTGGTTTGTGTTTTAAATCTTTTGGTCAGAACAGTATGTGAGTCTTACTTGCATCTGCATCTGGCTTTGTACTGGTTGTTTCAGTCTCTTCGGTGGCAGTGTGTGGCCTCAGGGTTTGGCCTCCGCCTAAGGGCCACGCCAAAGGGCCCTCTGGCGAGGCCCTCAGGCATGGGTGTGCCCCGTGGTGCTTCTTTTAACTTGTCTGCAGGCTGTTGCGGGCTGCCATGATTGGGAAGGGCGATGCTGGCTCAGACCGGATCCATGCAGCTCTATCCGGCACGGAGAGCTCAGGCAGGGTGGAAAGCACGTTGGGGGCCTCTGATTCCGTGCACCCGATGGCGCTTCTTTTAACTTGTCTGCAGGCTGTTGCGGGCTGCCCCGAAAGTCTTTATTATGTGTTTTTGCTTCCACAGCAAGATTCTTTTCAAATTCTTTCTTTGCCTGCCTTATCAATGCCTTGCATCTACAGTAACTAGCCAATGCTTATGTTGTTTCCAGTTTTCGTCATTTCATTTCTTTTTCCGTTTCCTGAAAGTTGCTTTTTTGGCAACAACAGTCTGTCTGACCTCACCTTTAAACCATGCTGACAATTTTTCGGACTTCCTTATAATGGTTTCTACCACTTTTCTTAAAGCATGGAATATAGCTGGTCCGGGCTTCCAAGATAGAATTTTTAAGCAACACCCATACTTGATATAAATCTTTAACCATTGCAACTGCTCCTTTTAGTTTTTTCTTAACTATTTTCCTCATTTTATCATAGTCTCCCTTTTGAAAGTTAAAAATTAATGCTGTGTATTTCCTTGCCGTCCTTTCTCCATTTATTAAATCAAACGCGATCATGGTATGATCACTATTGCCAAGTGGCCCGAACATCCTTATCTCTTGCACCAGATCATTTGTTCCACTTAGGACTAGGTTCAAAATGGCTTCCCCTCTGGTTGATTCATGAACCAGCTGCTCCAAGAAGCAGTCATTTATTTAATCTATAAACTTTATCTCCCTAGCATGTCCTGCCGTGATACTTACCCAGTCGATACCAGGGTAATTGAAATCACCCATTATTATTACTGTGCTGTAACTTTTGTTTGCTTCCCTGATTTCTTTGAGCATTTTATCATCCATTTATTCATTCTGGCCAGGCAGTCGATAGTACACCCCACTGCCATCACCTTCCCCTTTCTCTTTTTACATGGAATTTCAATTCATAGAGATTCTACAGTGAATTTTGTTTCCTGCAAAACTTTAATCCTTTGTGACTCAATGCCCTCTCTAACATAGAGTGCAGCCCCTCCACCAATTTGATCTGCTCTATCACTACAATATAGTTTTCTCCCAGATATCACAGTGTTTTACTGGTTGTCCTCCTTCCACCGTGTCTCTGAGATACCAATCATATCTAACCTCTCATTCAGTGCTATATATTCTAACTCTCCCATCTTATTTTTTAGACTTCTAGCATTTACATACAAGCATTTTAGAGGCTGTATTTATTCATATTAATCTGGCTATTGGTAGGCAGGGGTAATTTAGAATCTTTAAGCTCTGTCTGCTCTGTACTCAAGGGCAATTGGGCTACTTTTGTCTTTATTGGAACCTCTTTGTTTATATGCCCTAACTTCAGTCTTTTGCTAGTATCCTTCAAGGATACTTTGTTCTGAACCATACACTCTTGTATGACTGTCAGCTTTCCCCTATTATCTAGTTTAAATGCTACGGGAGCACAGAAACAGAGTCCACTACTCCATGTGGGCTCTCTTCCAAGCTCTTCAGCAATGATAACACCGCAGGCTGTTCTGAGGGTATGCAACTCTCCGGACTCATAGATACATCCGACCAGCAATGTTCAGAGGTCCTCCTTCCATCCCTTTCATGTCAAGCAGGCCTCTGAGGTGGTATGAGCAGTATGGCCCAGCAATATGCCGGATGTGAATTGGCATATCCCTGCTGCGTTGTTATCTAGAAGTAAGGAGATCCTGGATTCTCTATAGGGAGAACTATTCAGGCATCTGGTAACAGATCCCACATGTGATGGGGCCATACTGAACTTAGTGTTTACCAATGATGAAAGTATTTCTGTTGTTACAGTGGGAGATTGTCTCACATCCAGTAATCATTAAATAGTATGGTTCAGTGTTAGGACTAGGGCTGATAAAATCCAATCAAATGTGAGAGTCTTAGACTTTAGGAAAACTAACTTTGCCAAGATGGGACAATATCTCAAAAAGTCCTTACTGAGATGGGAACCTTCTTGAGGATGTAGAAAAATAGAGGGCAAAACTGAAAGCGGATATTTTAAGGGTAACAAACCTTTTTTGTTAGAAAGGTAAATATATGTAAAAGAAAAAGGAGGCCACTATGGTTCTCAAAAGACTTTTAGAAGACTGTGTTCATGAGTATCTAGCTAAACTAAAAGTAGATAAAGCCATGGGTCTAGATTGGATACATCCAAGAATACTGAAGGAACTTATAATTACACTTTAACAAAGGTAGAATGGAAGTAAAAAAAAACTGCCAGCATGGTTTAATTGTGAGGTCAGAGAGGCTATTGTTGCCAAAAAAGCATCTTTCAGGAAATGGAAAAAGGAGCCAAATGACCAAAACTGGAAGCAATATAAGATGCCAAGTTAGATACAAGGCATTGATAAGGCAGGCAAAGAAAGAATTTGAGAAGACGTTTGCTGTGGAAGAAAAAAAATATAATAAAGACTTTTTCAAGTACATTCGTAGCAAAAAAAACTGAGTCAGTTGGACGATTAGAGGATGGAGGAATAAAAGGGGAACTAAGAAGGAACAAGACCATAGCAGACAGACTGAATGAATTCTTTGCTTTGGTCTTTACTGAAGAAGATTAAGAAGATGACTGAAATGGGATTTAAAGGTGATGCATCAGAAGAATTGAAAGAAATATTGATAAACTGGAAAGGTAGAATACAACTAATTGATAAACTGAAGAGTAGCAAATGACCTTGACCACATAGTACAGAGGGTGTTGAAAGCACTGAAATATGAGATTGCAGACCTACTATTACTAATCTGTAAACTATCATTAAAATCATCTGTAGTATCTGAAGATTGGTGAATGGCCAACGTAACACCAGTTTTTAAAAAGGGTTCCAGGCGTGATCTGGGAAACTATATGCCAGTAAGCCTGACATCAGTACCGGCAAAATGGTAGAAACCATTATAAAGAACAAAATTACTGAACATGTAGATAGTCATGGTTTAATGGGGGAAAGCCAACATGGCTTAAGCCAAGGAAGGTCTTGTCTTACCAATCAGGTATATTTCTTTGAAGGTGTGAATAAACAGGTAGACAAAGGTGAGCTGGTCAATATAGTGTATCTGGATTTTCAGAAATCATATGACATGGTCCCTCACGAGAGACTCTTGGCAAAGTTAAAAAGTCATAGATAAAGTCAAAGTCAAAGATAGAAAGCAGAGGGTAGGGCTAAATGGCCAATTTTCCGAATGGAGAAAGGTGAATAGTGGAGTACCCCTGGGATCTGTCCTGGGTATGCTGCTTTTTAACATATTTGTAAATGACCTGGAAATGGGAATAAAGACTGAGATAGTCAAATTTGCATATGACACAAAATTATTCAAAGTTGTTAAAACCCAAGAGGATTGTGAAAAATTGCAAGTGGACCTTGATAAATTGGAAGACTGGACATTCAAATGGCAGATGAAATTTAATGCGGACAAGTGCAAAGTTATACACCTAGGAAAGAACAACCCAAACTATGGTTACTCGATGTAAGGCTCCACATTAGGAGCCACTGCCCAGGAAAAAGAGTTAGTCGTCATCGTGGATAACATGTTTAAACCCTCTGCTCAGTGTGCAGCTGTGGCCAAGAGAGCAAATAGAATGCTAGGAATCATAAGGAAAGAGATGGAGAATAAAACAAAGGATATTATAATGCCTCTGTATTTTTCCATGGTGAAACCGCACCTTGAATATGGTGTGCATTTCTGTTTGCCATATCTTAAAAAGGATATAGTGGAATTAGAAAAGGTATAGAGAAGAGCCACCAAAATGGTAAAGGGGATGGAAGAATACACCAATGAGAAGGGGCTTAAAAGGTTAGGGCTCTTCAACTTGGAAAAGAGATGGCTGAGGAGAGATATGGTAGAGGTCTATAAATTAATGAGTAGGGTGGAACAGGTAATAGTAGATTGATTCTTTATGTCATCAAAAAGTAGAAAGACTAGGGGATATGCAATGAAGTTATGGTGTAACCCTTTTAAGACTAATAAGAGAAAATATTTTTTCACTTAACGAGCAATCAAACTCTGGAATTTGTTACCAGAGGATGTAGTTAAAGATTTTAGTGTAGCTGGGTTTAAAAAGGTTTTGGACGAGTGGGGGGCGGAGCCTGATGTCCAGCGGGATGGTCGCATAACGCTGAGGCTCCCGAGAGGCCTACTCAGAATCCTGAACTAACACCTCACTAACTTAGTACTGCTACTCTGATCTTACCGGGGAACATTGGTGAGATGGCGGGGACCAAACCAACGCGCCTGGAATTCGGATCTCCAGCGGCTTCTCACGGCAAACGCTCCAAAACTGAACCTCCGTCCCCGCAGAAGGGGCCGGCCTTGTGCGAGGGCCCCGAAATGCAGCAGGAAATCCTCGTAGAGATTAGAGGGGTCAAAAACCTTGTGCAGGCAAACGGTGAAGCACTCCGAGCGCTGCGGGAAGATTTTGGTGTGCTGCAAATCAAGCTAGAAGGGCTTTCTTCGCGTCAGGACAAAATGGAGAGCATATTGGACTCCCATGCGGCCCGGTTGTCCAAACTCGACAAAGTTGAACGACAGGTGCGGGCCTTGCAGAAAGAGGTGGAAGATGGCAATAACAGAGCGCGTCGCAACAATATACGACTCGTGGGCATACCGGAGGGAGCGGAATCGGGAGATATGAAAACGTTTTTATGTAAAATCCTCCCTTCCCTGCTCCAAATCACCTTTACCAAAGATTTGGAGATTGATCGCGCTCATCGTGTACCCGCCAGCATAACGCTCAACAGGAAGACCCCGCGGCCCATCATTTTTCGACTATTGCAATATCAACATGTGGAGCAAATCCTAAGTGCCTCTAGGGCAAGGGGCCATGTGGAGTTTGAGAGCCACGGGATCTCCTTCTATCCCGACTTGGCTAAGCCCACGGTCGACCGCCGAGGGCGCTTTCTGGAATTCCGGCCGAGGCTTCAACAACTACAAGCACGCTATGGCCTGATGTACCCGGCCAAGCTCCGAGTCACGCTTCACAATCAGACAAGAACATTTGAGGACCCTGATCTACTAGCGGAGTTTTTGGATTCCAAAGAAGCCGACTTGATGCGCTGACTTCCAGAATATTCCTGCAAGTCTCCTCATTTCCGCTATCTCTGCCATATTGGATCTGCCGCAGCCCGGCAAAGAGTCTGGCGTGGGCAGTCTGTGGCCTTACTCTTGATGGTATCTGTGACCCGACTTCCTCTACTCACAGCAGCCTTGATGAGTATCAGAGACAGTGTTATCATGGACTCTGGTGTTTCTTTTCTTTTTACATGTCTTTCTATTTCCTCTCTAGGGCCTCCTCCCGCAGACTTATGGTCGCCATATTCTTTGGGGGTTTTGCTTCTTCTCTAAGATACGTTGGTACATACTTTTCAATATGGGGTGTATTAGTCAGGATACTCGGTGATCATGATATTGTTGTACAGATTCTGCTTATGTCATATGCTATCAGGCACCCTTACCTAAAATGTCTATTACCGATTGATGGCACCATGTAAGATTTTCTCATTGAACGTTAAAGGAATCAATAATCCGATAAAACGGAAGAAAATCCTAAGCTACCTCAGTCAGGAAGCAGCGGATCTGATTTTTCTCCAAGAAACGCATTTAAATTCGAAAGAAACGCTTAAACTCAATATTAAACCTTACATGGTGGCCGCCTATTCCCCAGCCGTTTCTAAGAAATGTGGGGTTGCCATACTGGTTAGGAAATCTTTGCATGCTACTGTTATTGCGACTAGCTCAGATACAGAAGGTAGATGGTCTAGAGTTCACCTCAAGATAGGTAGCCTTGAAGTTACATGTATATGCCTTTACGCTCCTAATGTTGATGACCCTGCTTTTTTTGCTACCATTGCTCAGGTTGCGCAGGCTTCTGCTAATACTTCATTGATCATTGGGGGGGATTTCAATCTAGTCCTTGATCCCCTGATTGACAAACAGTGGTCCCCCCAAGAGTCATGCCACGCTTACCTCCCTGATTAAGGATCTTGCTTTAGTTGATCTATGGAGGCTACTACACCCCAATGAGCTTGACTTCACCTTCTTCTCCTTTCCTCATAAATCTCAGTCTCGCATAGACTTCTTTCTAATCTCAAAACTGCTAGTTCCTCAGGTGGACACTGCAAAGATTCACTCCCAACATATCTCAGATCATGCTGCCATTTCCTTCCAATTAAACACTACTGTATCCCAGGGAAACTCGGGAGCCTGGTTCTTTGATAGGGCCCTGTTAACTCAGCCAGAGTTCCAGTCAGAAATTCGAGCAGCCATACAGGATTACTTCCATTTTAATTTACCCCAAGATACTGCGAATTGGGCTTGGTGGGAGGGCTTCAAAGCGGCCATTCGGGCAACGATCACTAGCTATCAAATCCGCCTGCGGAAACAACGTAAACAGCAGCTGCTCATACTAGACCAACAAATAAAGGCAGGCGAACGAGTTCTAACTTCACGCACTGACCCATGTATATTGATTCGCTTACAGCGTCTCCGTTTTCAATATAATTCAATCCTCTCAACTGCAGCTTCTAAGAGTATTGAGCTTCAGCGAGGGACATATTATCGTGAAACTAACCGAGCCGGTCGACTCTTAGCCAATGCCTTGAAAGGTCAAAAAGAAGCCAAACGCGTTGCGGCCCTTCGAGCTCCACAGGGAGGGGACATAGTGACCACAGACTCCGACATTGTAGAGCTCTTTCGGGATTTCTATACCCGCCTATATCAATCTGAATGTGAGTTCTCGTTAGAGACATTCGAGCGATTGCTTTCGGGCATTCAGCGGCCGACCCTCTCTGAAGATGATAGGGATGCGATGGATGAACCCTTCTCTACATCAGAGATCCAATCTGCCCTAAAACGAACAGCCTCGGGCCGTGCCGCAGGGCCCGATGGTCTCCCGACCGAATTCTACAGAACGTTCAGTGCAGATTTAGTTCCCTATTTAAAACTCTATTTTACTGCCCTGGCGGTAGATACATCCTCTTTGGGATCCTTTTCTGCAGCTAATGTGGTTGTATTTGAGAAAGAAGGCAGAGACCCGCTACTGACCGCCAACTATCGTCCAATCTCCCTACTTAATGCCGACTATAAGATCTTTGCAACGATCTTGGCCACCCGGCTATCTGACATGATGGCTACCCTGATTCACCCCGACCAATGCGGTTTTATACCCGGCAGATCAACTGCTGACAATGCTCGGACCTTGTGCCATGTGCTCTCTAGTGCTGCCAATCTCGACCATCCATGGGTGGGTCTTTCCCTGGATGCCGAAAAAGCCTTTGATCGTCTAGAATGGCCCTTCTTATTCGCAGTTCTCCGATGGTATGGCTTTGGAGAGGGCTTCCTCCGATATCTCCAAGTCATGTATACTCAACCCGTCGCCAGTATTTGTGTAAACGCCATCAAATCTCAGCCATTTAACCTCCAAAGAGGCACGCGTCAAGGTTGCCCCCTATCACCAATGCTGTTTGATCTCGCTCTTGAACCCCTAGCCCTCCTTATTAGACAGTCTGCACGCATTCGCGGTGTCCCCTTTAGTCATAGGGAGATTAAACTCTCTGCATATGCAGATGACCTTATGCTCTTCGTATCCCTCGATTCGGTTCCAGCTGTCTTGGATCTGATTGACGGATACTCACAATTATCGGGCTATAAAAACTAACTGGACCAAATCTGTAGCATTCCCACTGAACCGCTGGGTACATGAGGCGGACATGCAGGCCTTTCCCTTCCTTTGGCAATCCCGCATGGTGAAATATCTCGGGGTCCATTACTGTTCTCCTTTAGAAGACACTATCAGTTTTAATGCCAAAGAGGTAGTTTCCAAAGTCCGTGAACTCACAAATCGTTGGTCTCCCTTATCTCTCACATGGTGGGGGCCGCTTAGAAACTGTGAAAATGATGATAGTCCCCAAAGTGAACTACATTTTAGAAATGCTGCTGCCATGCTTACTTCCGTTACATACTTATAAAGATATTGAGGGCCTTCTCGTCCGTTATCTCTGGCAGGGCAAGCCACCAAGGATAGCTAAACATAAACTGCAGTCTGTAAAGGAACGAGGGGGTACCAGATTTCCTGATTTTCTTAGATATCATCAAGCCTTTCTACTTAAGCAAGGTGCCCGATGGCTAGATGCCTCAACAGACAGCAGACCAGTTTGGCTTGACATAGAAGAGGAGCTTAGTAGCCCAATTCTGTTGACCCATCTCCCCGGCATGTCCTATCAAGTAGACACCCGCCATCCACCAATGATTGTCGATACTCTTGCGGCCTTTAACACTCTCATTCTATCCCTGGGCCCGAATGTATGTCCTCAGGACGGACTCCCGCTATGGAATAACCCCAGAATTCAAGTCCTAAATAGAACAATAGCCTGGAAACCCTGGTACTCCAGGGGGATCTGGACACCCCAACAGCTTTTCTCTGCAGCTCGTTGGAAAACCTTTTCTGATTTACAAAAGGAATTTGCATTACCAGCGAAACACTACTTTCAGCTGTTGCAGCTTCAACACTGCCTCAAAAGTGCTCGAATCCTGCCGCCCTCTGCCCCTACTGAGGATGGGCTATTAGAGATAGTTCACTCCATTAGTAGTACACATGGGGTAGCCTCTAACTTTTATAAACTAATATGTCAGGGTACAGGCACGGAAACTTTAAGAGCCCAACAAGCCTGGGAGCGCGAACTGCAAACCACTTTAACCCCTGAGCAATGGAGCGTTTTCTGGAGTAAAGTAGTGCGGGTCTCCCGGTCTGCCTCTGTTACCCAAACTCTCTTCTTCTTTGCACACAGATGCTTTTATACCCCAGAAAAAATTGCCAAATGGATCCCTAATGCTAGGGACCTGTGTTCGTCTTGCCATACTGCTGTGGGTACCTTCGCTCATGTTATTTATGAATGTCCTCAACTACAGGTTTATTGGGGGCGGGTCTGGGGTCGTATTCAATCTATCTTACACTTTCATGAACCTCTCTCTTGGAAGGTCGTGGGACTCCGCTCTGTGGCGGAGGTCCCCTCTCTTCCTAAGAAGGGTCGCTTTCTCCTTGATTTCATGCTGGGTATAGCCATATGCTTAATCACGAGGAATTGGAAGGATAGCTCTCGACTTACTGTCAATGAATGGTGGAACCTCGTCTGCTTATATAGTAAATATGAGCAGATACCTCGGAGAGCTATTCCCCATGTCCAAACTCACTCTTGCTTGTCTAAATGGCAGATGCTTAATGATTATGTACAATCTGCTCATTGCTCCAACATGCCTGTATAATGCGCACTCATCATGTTTTAGATCACCGCTAGGTTTTGTAACACAATAATGTAAGTACACGCCCGCTTCGGGAATGCTTAGTTTTCTAGAGAAGAAGCAGGGGGGAGGGGGGTGGTAGGGGTTTATTTTGGTGTATGTATTACACGTTCTGTATCTGTCTTTTGCTGTATGTCTTCCTTTTCCTTTGTTGTTATAAAACGAAAATAAAGAATTTAAAAAAAAAAAAAAGGTTTTGGACAAGTTCCTGGAGGAAAGGTCCATAAACTATTATTAAAGAGGACCTGAGTAATCCACTACTTGCTCCAATACATGCATTATGGACGTGATTCTTTTTGGGAAACTGCTAGGTTTTTCTGACCTGGATTAGCCACTGTTGGAAACAGGATACTGGGCTTCATCTGACCCAGTATGGCATTTCTTATGTTTATTTAGCAATGCTTATATACTGCTTTTCATTGGGTCAAAGCTGGGTACATTCAGGTATGGTATATATTTCTCTTGTCACTGAAGAGCTCATAGACTATGTTTTGTACCTGAGGTAATAGAGGGTTAAGAGGTTTGTCCAAGGCCACAAGGAGAACCTGTGGGACTAGAAACCCCAGTCTCTCTGGCTTGAGATTGCTGTTCTCCAGTGGGATTTGAACCCCTTGCTCGCTGGCCTAAAACAACTTGCCCCAAACACTAGGCCACTCCTCCCTCAATGTGCTTATGTTCTTAACTTGGGAATGTTCTATTGGCTCCACTGTCTGACCTTTTCAATGCCTTTTGGAGTCGCGCGTTTTGCCAGAGGACTGGAGAAAGGCATATGTGGTCCCTTTATATAAAAGCAGACATAAGGATGGCATTGAGAATTGCAGACTGATTAGCCTAACCTCTGTGATTAATAAATTATTGGAAAGGCTACTAAAAGAGAGGTTTCTGGAGTCCAGTGGATTGCAGGATCCAAGACAGCATGGATTCACCAGGGGCAGGACTTGTCAGACAAATCTAATTGATTTCTTTGACTGGGCGACCAGGGAGTTGGACTGAGGGAAAGCCCTAGATGTGGTACATTTAGATTTCAGTAAAGCATTAGACACCGTTCCACACGGGGCGACTTATAAACAAAATGAGCACCCTAGCTGAGGAGAAGGATGTTACTAGTGGTGTGCCGCAGGGATCTATCCTTGGTCCAATTCTTTTTAACATCTTTGTTAGTGATATTACAGAAGGGCTGTTGGGTAAAGTTTGCCTTTTTGTAGATGATACCAAAATCTGCAATAGAGCAGACACCCAGGAAGTAGTAGATAACATGAGGAGGGATGTAGCTAAGCTTGAAGAATAGTGTAGAAATTGGCAGTTGAAAGTTAATGCTAAAAAATGCAGGGTTATGAATTTGGGCTGCTAAAATCCAAAGGGGTGGTACAGTGTAGAGGGTGAGTTACTTCTGTCCACAAAAGAAGAGCGGAACCTTGGCATAATTGTGTCTGG
Source organism: Ichthyophis bannanicus (assembly GCA_033557465.1). NCBI lineage: Eukaryota > Metazoa > Chordata > Amphibia > Gymnophiona > Ichthyophiidae > Ichthyophis > Ichthyophis bannanicus. The sequence continues at coordinate 358,561,131 of CM066037.1, forward strand.
TGATCTTAAAGTAGCTAAACAGGTAGAAAAGGCATCTGCAAAAGCCAGAAGGATGCTTGGGTGTATATTGAGAGGAATGGCCAGCAGAAAAAAGGAAATGATATGTATAAGTCTCTGGTGCAACCTCATTTGGAGTATTGTGTTCAGTTCAGGAGGCTGCACCTTCAAAAGGATATAAGCAGGATGGAGTAGGTGCAGAGGGTGGCTACTAAAATGGTCAGTGGTCTTCGTTATTTAACATATGAGGACAGACTTAAAGATCTTCATATGTATACTTTAGAGGAAAGATGGGGCATTTAAATACCTCCATGGCATAAATTCACATCAGCGTCTCTTTCAATTGAAGGCAAGCTCTGCTTTGAGGGAACATATGATGAGAGTGAAAAGGATAGACTAAGGAGTAATATGCAAAAATATTTCTTTATGGAAAGAGTGATAGATGCATGGAATATTCTCCCAGTGGAGGTGGTGGACACGAGGACAGTATCTGAATTAAAAAAAACATGGGACAAACAGAGGATCTCTAAAGGTAAAAAGGGGACTATTGTAGTTGATATGGAAGTGCAGATTAGATAGGCATGTGGTCTTTTTCTGCCATCATGTTTCTATAGCTCTGTGTACTGATCGCAGACCAGCATGGACCTAGTATATCATCCAACAGTGGGATATTTGTATGGGTATGTAACCCCAGCATCTGTATGGGCAGCAGCAGGTGTGGTAAAGCAGTTGTATGGTGTGGTGTGCAGAGCCATTACATCATTACATGGCACTCTTGATGTGCTGATAGTCTGATATATAGGCATGAGATTAGAGCGAAGGCATTGTTATGCATCCAAGAGAAAAGGGATCATGGCAGGCTACCATTTGAGGTGTGTTACCCCAGACAGCGCCTGGGTGTTGTATTTATGTTTTGCCCCTGCCATATCCATGCTTTTCTTGTGTGGGTGCACAGCCCAGGCGATCAGTGAGCATATATATCATAGCCTGTGTGCCCATATCGACAGTGTTGCACAGGGTTCAAGCAGATCATCCCTATCTGGGATGGTGCTCCAAAACATATGGCCCCAAAGTGCCAGCATCAGCAGGCGACAGGTTTCAGAGAGAATTGGCATCCATGTGCGGGATGGGTGATGCATGGACATATTGATAGCGAAGAAGGAACATAACCATTTATTTGAACATCAAAACAGTATCTCTGAAACAAGATGATAGCCCCCCTCCCCCTACTTTGGTATCTCCCCCTGAGTGAAGGTGCATTGAGGCAAACCTACAGCCCTGTCAGACCAACACAGCTGGTGTCAGGGCTCACAGCCCCACCCTGAGGCCCTCCAAATGGCCCACCATCAGGTCCTGGACCCAGGTAACAACTGCAAAGCCCTGCTGCACCTCATGCCTGAGGGTATGCTGATGCAGCAGTAAATCATGCTCGCTAGGGCACAGGGGTCCTCATGGTGGGGCATCTGGGGTATAGCAATTGGGAGTCCCCACTATGCTGTAGCCACTGACAGTAGCATTTACCCCCACACCTTCCCTCTCTGAAACCTCTACACTACCCTCTCCCCACCCCTGCCCTCTCTCCTCCCCTTCCCCATCTCCCCCCATCTCTGACTGGGACCTCCCCCCTTCTTCCCACAGCTCCCACCCTCTGACCTCCATCCCACCTCCTGCCCTGACAGGAGGAATTTCCATCTCTTTAATCCTTATCAATAAACACATACCTTATATGAAATGATTCTGGATCAGTCTATTCCTTGCTAGCTCTCCCTATCTGTATGGTTGGGCAGTGAATTTTGTGCCACAGTCCATGACATCCTCTCTATTGTCACAAGGACGAACCCTCCTCCTACAGACTAATAGCCAGCATACCATTTGTAGCCAAAGTCATAGAAAAAGCAGCCCAGCTTCAGCTTCAAGATTTCATAGATTCCTCAGCCCCACTAGATGAACACTAATATGAAGTCCGTCCCTTCCATGGGGTCGAAACGCTCCTATTGGCATTATTCGACACACTCATTCGGGGGATGGATAGCGCTAAGCAAGCATTTATCCTCATATTCCTTGATATCACATCCGCGTTCGACGATGTGAACCACAATACACTTATTTCTAGACTTAATCACGTAGGCATAAAAGGGCAAACACTCAAATGATTCAAATCATATATTACCAACAGATTCCAATATGTAAAAACTGGACACAAATCCTCCGCAACTTTCCACCAGCAACAAGGAATTCCACAAGGTTCCGCCCTATCCTCCATACTTTTCAACATATACATACAAACAATTTTCCCCATATTAAAAAAACAAAATAAACTACCACATATATGCAGACAATATCATGGTCTATGCCCCATTGTGCTTCTCACAATCAAAGAACATAGTCTCAAAATGGGCCTGCACCTTAATGTAAAGAAGACAAAGATCATGACAACTGGCATAATCAACAGGTTCATCGTCGAAGGAGAAGAAATTGAAATCGTGAATAACTTTAACCTACTTGGATCAACTATCAATAAAGAAGCAACAAGCAGTCAAGAAATCAGACGACGCATTGCTCTTGGCAGAATGGCTATGAAAGACCTAGATAAGATTCTGAAGAGCAGAGATGTCTCTCTCCATACAAAGATTTGACTTGTTCAAGCCATGGTATTTTCAATAACATCATATGGATGTGAAAGCTGGACAGTGAAAAAGATAGACAGGAAGAAAATTGATGCCTTTGAATTATGGTGCTGGCGGCGAATACTGTGTATACCATGGACTGCCTGAAGAACAAACCAGTCTGTACTAGTGGAGATCAAACCTAAGCTTTCTTTAGAAGCTCAGATGACAAGACTTCGACTTTCATACTTTGGACACATCATGCGGAGAGAGAGATCATTAGAGAAAGACATCATGCTTGGCAAGATAGAAGGTCAACGTAAAAGAGGAAGGCCAACAATGAGATGGATCGATACAATAACAGCAGCTACGGGTACCAGTCTGTCAACAATGAGCCGCCTGACTGAAGACCGAACACAATTTAGGATAGCTATCCAGAGGGTCGCCATGAGTCGACTCCGACTCGACGGCACTTAACAACAACAACATGCCCCATTGGACATACATAACCCCTCCTATGACATACTAGCATCCTGCCTAAATGAAGCCGAAAACTGGCTCCAATCAGTTAACTTGAACATAAACTGCAAGAAAATGGAAGCCTTGATCACATCTAGGAACCCAAATGGCACCACACCACAAACAATACACCTACATAACACATCTATCCCAGTAAAACGTGAGGTGAAAAACCTAGGCGTCATCCTAGACAAAACACTCAGCATGATACACTATTTAAAACGAATATCCAAAATCATATTCTATAAACTAAGAATCATTCAACATTTGAGGCCACTTATTGATCATACAGACTTCAGAACAGTAGCCCAAGCCCCCATCACACTCCACTTCGATGGAATACCCAAAAAGAATCTAACCATCCTACTAATGGCCTAAAACCTCACTGCCAGAATTATTTTAAAAGCTAGACTGTCAGACCACATTACACACATCCTGTACCAGCTCCATTGGCTCCCAGTTGTCAGCAGAGTAAATATAAAGTCATAATGACCACCTTCAAGCTAATTAACAATATAGCCCCATCCCACCTTTCATCTTTAATTCTCCTCCAACTGGACATCTGAACAAGGAGAAGTACCAACCAGAACCTCCTCACAGTCCCACCCACTATCCATTAAAATAAACAAATCACAAGCAATAGGGCCTTCACATATTCAGCCCCCATGCAATGGAACACCCTCCCAGAATCCTTAGGAAGATCAAGGACCTCCAGACTTTTCAAAAAGAGCTAAAAACATACCTGTTCATTGAACACTAAAGCACCTATATCCCCAAAAATGATCCCACCACAGTCACCATCTCAACACCTAGTCTAGGATCCCCTATCATCTGCCCTCCTTACTCCCCCCCCTAAAGCAAATGCACCTCAAATTATCTCCACAGAGACCAGCCAATAAGCTACAGAGGAAAGGCAAGAGTTAAGAGGGGAAAGGTCAAGGTGAAGAGAGGAAGTATTATGTAGAAGAAGAATATCGTCGGCATAGTAGAAGACAGAAATGCCAGATTGTTGCATCAGTAATACAAGGGGTGCCATGAAAACACTGAATAGCAGAGGAGCCAACACGGAACCCTGGGAAACACCACAGTGCAAGGGGAAAGGGTCTGAGGGAACATCAGACGGTGAACAGGAGAGAACACAGCAAGACCGGGCAAAAAGATAGGAGTGCAACCATCTGTAGACAGTCCCTCGAAGGCCAGCTTCCCATAGATGGGAGAGAAGAAGAGAGTGATCCACATGATCAAAGGCTGCAGAGACATCAAGTGATACTGCCACTGAGAAGTCACCATGATCGTGTGCAATGTGAATTTCATTGAGGAAAGCAACAAGCATGGTCTCCACACTGTGAACTGAATGGAATCCTGATTGGCGGGGATAAGAACATAACAACATAAGAACATAAGATATGCCATACTGGGTCAGACAAAGGACCATCAAGCCCAGTATCCTGTTTCCAACAGTGGCCAATCTATGTCATACGTACCTAGCAGTTTTCCCAAAAGACACAGGTTCCACAATACTTGTATTGGGTCAAACATTGATATCCTGGGTCCCTTCTTAATAATGGTTTATGGACCTTTCCTCCAGGAACTTGTCCAACTCCGTTCTGTCATGACCCCAGCCCCGACCGAGGGCCTAGAGGCATAGGGCTGCCAATTTTAGTCCTCTAATAAAGGAATTAAACACTATTCTTGTCCACAGTGAGGCATTCTGGGACTTGTAGTTTTCCTCGTTCAAGGATAGTCGTGTAAGCCAAGGGTTAAAGGCAAAGACAAAAGTTTTATTTTTCCCCAAAAAACACTAAGGTTCAAACACACAACGTCAGGATATTCTTCTCCAAGCAATACTTCAGAAATTATACATAAGCTGGAACTGAGGAAGCTTCATAAGCTTTTAAAACATGTGCAGTTGTTTTCATAAGGTAATCAGCAAAACAAAATACAGCTTCTCTTTAAGCAAAGTTAAATGCCCTCATTTACCTTCTGCTTCTTTAAACACAAAATGTAGAAGCTGGCAACATTCTCTTGAGTTAGTAGGTATTTCTTAGCAAAACAAAGCTAGGTTCATTCACACTGCTTCTCAAGACCTTTCTTTATCAAGCATTTCTTATCAACAGACTTTCATAGCTTCTTTCTGTCATAATGTACAATCCATTGGCAATTCACCTGATATGGAGTTTTGCTCCGCACAGTCCACTTGCATATCCACTTGTTCTCAAGCATATACGTCTGGCTCTGAACTCCCACAATCTGCTCCTCAGTGAATGCTCTGGGGAAATCCCTGGACCTCCCTCCAGCACTGATTTCCCCGGTAAAGAATGTCTGTACCTCTAGTATGGGATATCTCTCCCTGGTTTAGTTGCCTTGGTTCCTCTCCGTTGTTCAGCCACGGTTCCTTGCTCCAGGCTGGGTTCTGATTACTTCTAGCTATAGCCTTGTTCACCCACCTTTGAGCAGCTTGAACCCTTCGGTCCAAGACCCGGGGTAGAAGACTTCCCTGCTTTCTTTCTCTAAGCAAAGCACACATGGTTTCTTGGCTCTCAGGCTCCTTCCACGTCCTTCTCCTTCCCCTGATGTTTCCTCCTCTGAGTTCCTCTCTCTGAACTCCTGGAATAGATGAAACACACTGAACTCTCTGTACTTGCCCACAATTCTGGACTAGAACTGGAACACAAACAGTTTGAACCGCAACGTGATCCTGCACCCCCTTCTCTCCTTCTGAGCAGGGTGTATAAGGCTGCTTCTTAGCTAGCCTTTCTCTGTCTCTGCACAGGTGTTTGCCATTACTCCCTAAGCTTGCACTTACCTCAGCAGAGCTTGGGTGTGGCAAACTGGCTCTATCAACTGCGTGCTTTCTTTCTTTGACTGCAGTCTGGAACCTGTGAATTTCAGGAATGTCTCTTTCCTTAAAGGTATATTCACTATCTTTTCCTATTTCCATTGGTTCAGCAGGGATCTCCTCATCACATATCCCCCCCCCCTTAAGATATTACGAGCTGGCGAGATTTCACCCACACAGCTCGTAATTCTCGATAGGGCGTCCGCATTTTGATGCATCTTCCCCGCTCTGTGTTCAACCCGAAAGTCGAAGGCCTGCAAAGCCATGTAACATTGTGTCTGCTGGGCATTATGATTTTTCATCTGATTTAGCCATTTCAGGGGCGCATGGTCCGTAACCAACAAGAATCTTCGTCCTGTGAGATAGAATTTGAGAGCGTCCACCGCCCATTTGATAGATAAACACTCTCTTTCTATAGTTGAGTAATTCTTTTCTGCTGGGGAAAGTTTCCTGCTGAGAAACATTATTGGATGCTCCGCGCCCTCATGTTTCTGTGATAACACTGCCCCTAAACCAGTCTCCGAGGGATCTGTTTGGACAATAAACGGTTGCCCAAAGTCTACACCCCGTAACAAAGGTGCTCTACAGAGCCTCTCCTTCAATAAAGTGAAAGCCTTGTCAGCCTCGATGGTCCACTTCAGTTGGTTTGGAGCGTTCTTCTTCAAGATGTCCGTCAATAATGCACTTTCTTCGGCGAAATGCAGAATGAAGCGACAATAATATCCTATTAGGCCCAGAAAACTTCTTAACTGTTTTTTAGTGACTGGCCTCGGAAAATTTTTGACACTCTCTACCTTGTTTACTAGAGGTCTGACTGTACCTCGCCCGACCATATGACCAAGATATTTCACCTCTTTTCCGGCAAACATGCACTTTCCCGGGTTCAAGGTCAGGCCTGCTCGTCTCATCGCCTGCAGCACCACTTCCACCCTAGGCAAATGCTGATCCCAACTGGAACTGTGTATGATATCGTCCATGTAGGCGACAGCATATTCCTGGAGTGGCCGTAGGACAAGGTTCACCAACCTCTGACAGGTTGCTGCTGCACCGTGCAGGCCGAAGGGCATCCTTCTAAACTGGAAGAGTCCAATTGGCGTGCTAAACGCAGTCTTCGGACGGGACTCCCGGGTTAAGGGAATCTGCCAATAACCTTTTTTTTTTTTTTTTTAAACTTTATTTAATCATCACCAACAAAAAACAACAAGCATAACACAACCAACCTCCGGAGGGGTGGGTTCTTATCCCCACCCAGAGGGAACACTTACAGGAGATGAACACAATTTTAAAATTCCCCCCCCATCCCCCCGAAACCCCTGCCCCCCTTCTCCCCCTCCCAGTCGCACCCCCTCCCAATCATGCCCCACCCCTCCAAGCCTCACTGCCCAATACCGCCTACCTATTGCCCCTCCACCGCTTCCCCCCTCCACTACCCTAACTACCAATGTGCAAATCTCATTCCGACACCGAGCCCCCAGGGTGTCAATATAAGGGCTCCACACCAGAAGAAAGGATGTCCAGCGCTTGACACTGCCCCGCGCTCGCCACCGTTCCATCAGCATTAACTGGTGAAAGCAATTGCGCCACTCCCCAAATGTGGGAGAACTCTGCTCATGCCACAGGCGCAAGATGGGGCCCTTACCCACCAGACAGGCCTTACGCATTAACAAACGGTCCGTTTGCCTAGAAGGGCAGGGGGGGTCAATCCTGTCCAAAACCACAAAAGCTCCAGTCCACCTCAACCTCTGCTGCACCAACCCACTGACATAAGTACAAATTCTGGCCCAGTATGGTTGAACATGCGGACAGGCCCACCACATATGCAACAGGTTTGCCAGGGGTGCCCGGCAGCACGGACACCGACCGTCATCTGTCAGATGGCTACGCAGGGCTCGTCTAGGCGAAAAATGGGCCCGAGTAAGGCATTTGAATTGCACCTCCCGCCACCTCGCCCCCTGCACAGTGTCAGCAATCCGGCGCAGAGCACTGAGAATAGTATCGGGAAAGACCTCCCTCCCCAGCTCCGCACCCCACGCTTCTTCCACACCCCGATAGTCAGCAAGGGTTCGAAGGCTGTCCAAGCGAGCTCTAAAACCCGCGATAGTCGGAGGCACTTCCTCCCCTAAAGCAAAAAAAAACAGCAACTGCGCCGAGCGCTCAAGCACCAGTGCTTCGCTAGGCAAGGAGGAAATATAATGGGAAACCTGCAAAAACACAAAAGTATGCTGTGAAGTCAGATCGTATTCCTGACAGAGAGATTGAAAGGATTTACACCTCCCCGTGGAATCAACCAGGTGCCCAATATTCCGAATACCCCTACGCCTCCATTCCCAAAAACCACGGGAGCCAGAACCTGGAGTAAAGTGGACATTGCCCTGCAACGGCAACCAGCTGGATACCGTCCAGGACGTCCTCCATCTGGTATTTAAATACCGCCACGTCCGCTGGGCCGAGCCGAACAAGACACTCCGCACGAGGCGGGCCGGGAGATTCTTAGATTCCGTATGCAAGGCCCCCATCAGAGAGAAAGGTGCTACAAATTCCTCCTCCAAGAACGTGGGAGTATACACCAAAGTCCCACCCAGCCAGTCCCCTAGGTGGCGGGCCTGACAAGCCAAGGCATACGCGCCCAAGTCTGGAAACCCCATCCCCCCTCCCGCCACTTCCCCACCAGACGGATCAAGGGGATGCGGGCCCGCGCCCCACGCCACAAGAAGGTCCGGAGTGCAGCCTCTAACCGCCGCAGATCACCCCAGAGCAGCCACACCGGCAGGGTCTGCAGCCAGTATAACAGCCTCGGTAGTATCACCATCTTCACCGCCACCACTCGCCCCGATAGAGAGAGCGGCAGGGGCCCCCATGCTTGTAACTGGGACCGCACACGGTTCAACATCCAATCCAAATTACACCGATAAAGTTCGCGCGGTTGACTGGTCAACCGAATGCCCAGGTAAGTAAAATGAGAGTTTGCCCACTTAAGAGGAAAACCACCCGTCCAACCCTGCTGTAATGTCCCCGAGACATCCAGAGCCTCCGACTTATCCCCATTAATCCGCAGGCCAGCAAATAGGCCAAAGTTCTTAAATTCTTGTAGTAGGTGAGGCAAAGAGTCTGCAGGAGACAGAAGATGCACTAAGAGATCATCAGCAAAGGCCGACACTTTAAAAGTTTGAGAACCAATACGCACCCCCTTGATCGCCGGCGACGCCTCCACCGCCCTGATCAACGGATCCAGAGATAAAACAAATAGCAGGGGTGACAGGGGGCAACCCTGCCGTGTACCTCTCTCCAGCGAGAAGGCCTCCGATAATACCCCATTACAGAGTATTCCCGCAGTCGGATCAGCATATAAGCATTCTATCATGGCGCAAAATGGGGCACCTAAACCATACCAAGGCAGCAGAGTTTTTAGATAGCACCAATCGACCCGATCAAAAGCTTTTTCCGCATCGAAGCTAACAAGCAAGGAGGGCAGATGCTGGTCATGCACCCATTCCAAAGACGCTAATATTTTGCGCATATTCCGTACAATGTACTGACCTTTCACAAAGCCAACCTGTGAATCATGAATCAAATAGCCGAGATGCCCCGCCAGTCTATCCGCCAGAATCTTAGCAAATATCTTAATATCGAAATTCAGTAAGGATATAGGCCGGTAGGAGGTGGGCAGCTCCGGGTCTTTGCCCGGTTTGGGAATCAAGGTAATATGCGCGTGGTTATTGCCCCACCTGAAGCCGCCCTGGTCGACCCGCCGTGCAAACACCTCTACCAAGGCAGGACTAATATAGCTATTAAGCAATTTATAAAACTGGGCCCCCAATCCGTCAGGCCCTGGCGATTTGAAGCAGCTAGCCGCGGCAATAACCGACCCTACTTCCTCCAGAGTTATGGGCCACCCCAATTGGAGGCTCTGCTCCTCTGTAAGCGTAGGCAAATTTATCTTCTGGAGGTAGTCCGGTATTGCCGAAGGGGAACCACCCTCCGCCGCGTAAAGTTTTTGAAAGAATCCCCGAAACACCCGGACAATATTCTTGCTGTCCCTCTGTAGCAGCCCCTGACCGTCCCGCAAGGCTGCCACCGTATGCGAGCCCCTCTGATCTCTCAGACATCTAGCTAACAACCGCCCGGGCTTATCCCCATAGCACTGCAGCCGATAGCGATAATATAAGATGGACTTCTTAGCTCTCTGATGCAACAGTTAGTTAAGATCCACCCTGGCCTCCCACAGCTCCTTCTTAAGCCCCTCAGTCGGGGCCCGCGCTAGCCGCCTCCGCAGCAGAGACACTCGCTTCTCCAATCTAAGAATCTGGTCCGCAAGCATCCGGCGTTTACGCGCCGCAAACCCAATAATATCGCCTCTTAACACAACTTTGGCCGTCTCCCACACCAATTCAGGGTCCCCCTGTTGGCAACGGTGATCCTCCTCAAACTCCTTCCAGCGCTGTTCTAGAAACTTATGAAACTGAGCGTCCTTGTAAAGTTCCGGTGGGAACCGCCAAAGTCGCGACCGATCTGTCCCCCCACTCCAGCGGAGTTCCAGCCACACCGGCGCATGGTCTGAGATTTCTAAGGGCCCGATCCGCACTTCGCCCACATTCGCAAATATCCCACTGGAAAGCAATAAATAGTCAATACGGGAACTGGAGCCATGAGCTCTGGACTGATGAGTGAAGTCTTTCTCTAAGGGGTGTAACACCCTCCACGTGTCAACCAGCCCCAGCCGGGTCTTAAAACGCTGTAACACCCACGTTATTGGCCCACGTTCCCGCGCCTCCCCCCCCCCCCCGAGACGTATCCAGGTCAATATCCAGGACTCCGTTAAAGTCACCTCCCAGAACTAGAGGGAGCTCGGGCATCTGCTCCACCTTGGAAGCCAAATTGGCATAGAAGTGTGGGTTGAGGGAATTCGGTCCATACACCGTCCCCAAAATTACCGGCCTCCCCTCCAGGGTACCTTGTAAAAGCAAGTAACGCCCCGCCGCATCGCGAACTTCAGCTTCGATTAGACAGCATACCCGCTTATGGATCAGTATGGCCACCCCCCCTTTTTTCCCCAGGGCAGGGGCCCCCATACCTGCCCCACCCAATCTCGACACAACTTATTATGCTCCTCGGCCATCTGGTGGGTCTCCTGCAGGAGCGCAATATCACATTTGTGCCTAGCTAAGGCTTGTAGAACTTTATATCTCTTGATAGGATTTCCCAAACCGCACACATTCCACGTAATAACTTTCAAAGCGGCAGGGCAGTGTCAAGACCCAAGTGCCCGGTATCCCATACTATTAGGGACGGGGCTCTCCCAGCCTGGAACCCCCTCCCCTCCCCCAACAGCTCACCCCTTAGCAAACGATGAGGCCTAATTAGAGTGCAACCTATCCCCTGCCCCACCCCACCCCCCCCCAGCTCCCTCCCCCCTCAGCCCCTCCCCCCAATTGTACTAGGTGCTCTCCCTCCATATACCACCTCAACCCCACTCCTACAGAACCCTCTGGTGATACGCTCCACCACCCCCCCATCCCACCGATGCCCTGCCCTCCTACACACCCCTCCACTTCAGATACCAGGTACTAGCACCTTAAGCATCCGGGTTACAGCGAGCTCCTGGGGGTTCTGAGCCCTTAAACTGAACAACAGCATCCATACATGGTATCATGTGGCGGTGTCGGTCCCCTACAGCTCGCAATCGGTTAAGCTTTCCGTGGACCAACATCGCCACAGTCTCCCCCAGTCATGTAAAAACATTGTAAAAAGCAATGTTCGTAACAAGATCACCCGTGACCGAGGACACTTACCCAACATCAATCTCAATCAACAATACGACTATACCTGTCAAAAAAAAGAGGTAAAATACCTAGGTGTAATAATTGACCATACACTCACCATGCTACCACACATAAAACAGACAGTCAAGGGGGCGGAGCCTGATGTCCAGCGGGTAAGACGCTTCGCGCTGAAGCTCCCGAGAGGCCTACTCAGAATCCTGACTTAATACCTACATAAACTTAATATTTTGCTCCGAACTTACCGGGGTACCTCGGGGGGGATGGCGGCCCATAAACCAGCGCGCTTGGACTTCGGGTCTCCTTCTTCTTCACACGGAAAACGCTCCAAAACAGAGGTGTCTTCCCCACAGAAGATGGTTCCACTTCGGGAAAACCCCGAAATGCACCAGGAGATCTTAGAGGAAATACGCGGCGTGAAGGAACTGGTGCAGTCCAACGGAGAAGAAGAAGCGCTTCGAGCCATGCGAGAAGACTTCGGTGTGCTCCAGGACCGACTTGAACGTCTTTCATTACGGCAGGACAACATGGCGGGGGTCCTCGACTCGCACGCGGTGCGCTTGGTCAAACTGGACAAGGCTGAGCGCCAGATACAGAATCTTCAAAAAGAGTTAGAAGATAGCAATAATCGAGCCCGTCGCAACAATGTGAGGCTCATTGGAATACCGGAGGGGGCGGAAGCAGGAGATATAAGAGAATTCCTGCTCAAAACTCTTCCCTCCTTGCTGAAGATCACTTTTCATAGAGATCTGGAACTTGATCGAGCACATCGTGTTCCTACCCATATGGCGCTCAATCGAACGACCCCCCGGCCTATTATCTTTCGATTACTACGATATCAACAAGTGGAACAAATTCTAAATGCTGCCCGGGCGAATCATCATCTGGAGTTTGAAAGTCATAAAGTCTCCTTCTTCCCTGATTTGGTAAAGCCCACAGTTGACCGTCGGAAGAGACTCCTTGCTTTTCGCCCTCGACTTCAACAGCTACAGGCTCGCTTTGGCCTGTTGTATCCAGCGAAGCTCCGAGTGACTCTCCACAACCAAACTAGGACATTCGAAGATCCTGATCTACTATCAACATTTTTAGACTCCAAAGAAGCAGAGCAGATGCGCTAATCCAACAACTTGGACTTATTATCTGCCGGCTCTGTCCGCCATTTTGAAGGGCCCGACGCGGTGGTCATAGCTAAGCACAGAGACTACCTGGACTTTTCTTTCTTTCCCTATATGACTTTCTTGGTCTCCTATCCCTCCATGATGTGTGCCTCGGTTGGATTCGGAGCACGCACAGTTATACAGGTTATATGTTTTCAATTTCGGCCTTCTCTGGGGTTTCTCCCCGCAGACACATGGTCGCCAGTAATTTCTGGGGTTCTGCTTCTTCTCTACCGCACCGCGGTTCTTCTTTTTTAATGTGGGGCGCTTCATTGTATTACATTAGCTTATTTTCTATCATGTCATGTGTACAGCCAGATACAGTTAATATGAGGGACATTGTGAAATTATGTGCGTTATCATGCTCAGAATTTTTAACCTTTCTGAATGGCCTTATGTAAGATCTTATCACTTAACGTAAAAGGCATCAATAGCCCAATCAAAAGAAAGAAAATCCTTAGCTATCTTAACCATGAGCATGCTGATTTAGTGTTTCTTCAGGAAACGCATCTAAACTCCGCTGAAACACTGAAACTCAATGCTAAGCCTTACATGGTGGCTGCCTATTCTCCCGCCGTTTCCAAACGGTGTGGGGTAGCCATTCTGGTTAAGAAGTCTTTGCAAGCTACTGTAATGGATACTAGCTCTGATAAGGAGGGTAGATGGGCCCGTGCACACCTTAAGGTTGGAGATAGTGAATTCACGTGTATTTGTATTTATGCCCCGAATGTGGATAACCCTGCTTACTATGCAAGTATTGCGCAGTTGGCACAGGCCTCTGCCAATACTCCATTAATACTTGGTGGCGATTTCAATCAAGTGCTAGACCCTTTGATAGATAGACAACCGCCTAGAACGAGTAGTCCACCCAAGAGTCTTGCTACCCTTACAGCTCTGATGCAAGATCTTGCGCTAGTAGATATATGGAGGCTGCTTCACCCCTCCGACTTAGAGTTCACCTTTTTTTCTGCCCCCCATCACTCACAATCTAGAATAGATTTCTTTCTCATTTCCAAAGCACTGATTTCTCAAGTGGACATGGCTAGGACTCATCCTCTCCATATTTCAGATCATGCTGCCATATCTTTTTCATTACATGTCACTATGCGAGATGATCCTCCCCGAGCTTGGTTTTTTGATAGATCCCTACTAGATCAAAAAGATTTTCAGGTTGACATAAAGGCCGCTATCCAAGATTATTTTCATTTTAACTCACCCCATGACACAGCGAGCTGGGCTTGGTGGGAGGGTTTTAAGGCATCTATCCGTGCAACTATAACCAGCTATCAAATTCGACAGGGGAAACAAAGAAAGCAACACTTACTGATTCTAGAGCAACAGATACAAGCTGGGGAGCGTCTCCTCACGTCCCGTACTGACCCATGTATTTTACTCCGTTTACAACGCCTTCGTTTTCAATACAATCAGCTTTTGTATACTGCTGCTGCTAAAAATATTGAATCACAACAAGGGATGTATTACCGGGAAAATAACCGTGCTGGCAAATTGTTAGCAAATGCCCTGAAAGGTCAAAAAGAAGCCAAGCGTGTTACCGCTCTCCGTAATCCGTCGGGGGGGGGCTTGGTCACTAAAGATACAGAAATCTTAGAACTCTTTCGTGATTTTTATACTCGGCTTTATCAATCTGAATGTGATTTTGAGCCAGAAGTATTTGAACGATTACTCTCAGGGGTACAACGACCGACCCTATCTGACGAAGATAGAGAGGCCATGGACAAACCATTCACTTTATCAGAAATTCATTCTGCTATCAAGAGATGTGCCACAGGTCGAGCTGCAGGCCCGGACGGTCTCCCTGCTGAATTCTACAAAACCTTTAACGCTGAATTAGCTCCAGTTTTGAAACTTTATTTTTCTGCTCTGGCCGAGGAGGGATCTCCTTCTGGGTCCTTTTCAATGGCAAATGTAGTAGTTTTTGAGAAAGAGGGGAGAGATCCGCAACTAACAGCTAATTATCGTCCAATTTCCCTCCTAAACGCGGACTATAAAATATTTGCCACCATTCTCTCCACCCGGCTCTCTGATAGGATGTCTACTTTAATACACCCAGATCAATGCGGTTTCATTCCCGGTAGATCAACTGCTGACAATGCTCGGACTCTATGTCATGTACTAACTACCGCAGTTAATCTTGATCGACCATTGGTTGGCCTCTCACTTGATGCTGAGAAGGCCTTTGATCGCTTAGAATGGCCCTTCCTGTTTGCAACTCTCCGCTGGTACGGATTCGGAGAAGGTTTTCTCCGTTGTCTCCGCACCATGTATGCACAGCCTACAGCCAGTATCTGTGCAAATGCTTTAAAGTCTCAGCCATTTCCCCTTCAACGCGGTACTCGCCAGGGATGCCCACTGTCTCCACTTCTTTTCGATCTTGCACTCGAACCCTTAGCTTTACTAATCCGGCAATCGGAGGAGATTCATGGAGTCCCCTTCTCTCATAGGGAAATCAAAATTTCAGCATATGCTGATGACCTTATGCTCTTTGTCTCTCTAGACTCAGTGCCGGCTGTCCTAGAGCAAATTGGTAAATATTCACAACTCTCGGGTTATAAGATAAATTGGACCAAGTCGGTAGCCTTTCCACTAAATCCTCTGATTCATCAGGCAGATATGCAATCCTTTCCCTTTTTATGGCAACCTCGCATGGTCAAATACCTTGGGGTTCACTACTGCTCTCCTTTGGAAGACGCTATCTCCTTTAATGCCAAAGACTTAACCTCTAAAGTCCGGGCGCTTACTCACCGTTGGACTCATTTAACACTTACCTGGTGGGGTCGCCTAGAAACCATAAAAATGATGATTGTTCCTAAAGTGAATTACATTTTAGAAATGTTGCCCTGTCTCCTACCTCGACGTACATATAAAGATTTAGAGGGCCTTCTGACTAGATACTTATGGCAAAACAAGACACCTAGGATAGCGAAGCATAAGTTGCAAGCAGATAAGGAAAATGGGGGTGTCAGATTCCCTGACTTCCTGAAATATCACCACTCTTTTCTTCTCAAACAAGGCGCTCGTTGGCTGGAAGATCTAGCACCGAGTAGACCTGTGTGGCTAGACATAGAGGAGGACCTTTGCAAACCGATTCCTCTTACTTATCTCCCTGGTATGACTCTCCCATCAGACTCCCACTATCCACCAATGCTTTTAGACACTTTAGGTGCCTTTAATACTCTTATGCAATCTCTAGACTCCCGATTCTGTCCGTTAGACAGACTCCCGCTTTGGTACAATACTCGATTTCAAATACAAAATAAACCGATGGCGTGGAGCCCCTGGTACACTAGGGGCATTTGGATCCCTAACCAGTTGTTCCATGATGGTCGCTGGAAAACTTTTAGCGAATTGCAAATTGAATTTGGTCTCCCAGCGAAACACTACTTTCAGTTGGTGCAACTACAGCATTGTCTTCGGAGTGCTAAGGTGCTCCCGCCATCGGAATCCCATACCCAGGGATTGTCGGAGACTATCCGATCTATCGGGAGTTCACCGGGTGTAGCATCTAACTTTTACAAAACCTTATGTAATGCTGTAAATAGAGGTACCCCTATAGCACAGAAAGCATGGGAGCGGGAACTGCATGTAACTTTGACCCCGGAGCAATGGAGCCTCGTCTGGAGTAGAGTGACACGGGTCTCCCGATCCGCCTCACTCACTCAGACACTCTTCTTTCTAGCCCACCGGTGTTTCTATACTCCTGACAGATTAGCCAAATGGAACACCTCCCAGGGCAATAGATGCTGGACATGCCATGCGGCCATTGGTTCACTAACTCATGTTATGTATGAATGTCCCGCACTACAGTATTACTGGCGTCGGGTCTGGGGTCGTATCCAATCTATTTTGCACTTTCAAGAGCCCCTTTCTTGGAGGATAGTGGGACTCCGCTCAGCTGCGGGGATCCCCTCTCTTCCAAAATCGGCTTACTTCCTTTTAGACTTTATGCTGGGCATCGCTATCTCCCTAATTACGAAATATTGGAAAAATAGCTCCCATCTGAGCCCCAATGAATGGTGGAATCATGTCTGTCTCTACAGTAAATATGAACAAATACCTCGTATGTTTGCTTCTTCCGTTCAGACCCCCCATCATCTGTCTAAATGGAAGATGCTCAATGACTATGTTCACAATGCTAAATGCTCTCATCTGACTGTTTAAATTTGTATAAATCTCTGTCACATGATCATTCTGTATCGCAGATACTATTTATGTTCGTTTTGATGTACAATCACTGTTGTTTGGAAGCGCTCACATGCTGATACTGTCGGTTTAGAGAAGAAGCATGGGGGTGGGGGGTAATAGGGTTTGCTTTTCCTTATTGTATACTTGTTTTGTCTCCTTTGGTGTGTTGTTTCTTTTGTTTGTTGCAAAATGAAAATAAAAGTTTAAAAAAAAAAAAACAGACAGTCAAAACCATATTCTACAAACTCAAAACCATACAACACCTAAGGCCCCTTCTTGACACCCATGACTTTAGATCAGTTGTTAACACACTCATCACCCCCCACTTTGACTATTGTAATAGTCTCCTAATTGGCCCACCACAAAAAAGTACATACCTACTTCAAAGAGCCCAGAACATCTATGCAAAAGTAGTCACTAAAGCCCGCCTAGCAGACCATGTAACCCCTATAATGCTAGAACTGCATTGGCTCCCTATAAACAGCAGAATCAGATACAAAATTCTCCTAATCACATTCAAGCTCCTGAACGACATCGCCCCCTCATATCTATCCACACTATTACACGCACCATCTGAATCAAGAGCTCGCAGACTAAACGCAGCACACTCACTTGAAATACCAAAATCATTCAAGAAAACTAAAAAATCCACCAGCACCAGGGCCTTCACATTCACTGCCCCCATGCTCTGGAATGACCTCCCAATAGACCTTCGTATCATAAAAGACCTCACCCAATTTAGGAAGGAACTCAAAACATACCTATTCTCCAAACACTTTGAAATCCCCTACCCCCAACTCCATCCACACAGCATCCCCAGACCCACAAACACAAAGCCCTAAAATCTCACTCAACCAACCACACACAGACACCCACCACAGACACCCCAAAAAACACACGAATAAAAAAAATGGAAATAAATTCCACCACTCACACATGACTAACGAATGCTTCACCCTGTAATTCATTGTATATAACCTTTTGGTAAATAACCATTGTAATAGTTTTGGCAGTTCCTCGCCTCACTACCTGTAAAAAGTTAGAAAATTCTGCTCAATATTATAATACAGGAATTTATAAAAGTATACAAAATGTAAATAGTTCCGACAGTTTAATGCACTGTTATCTGTATAAAGTTAGAAATCTCTGTTCCATGTAATATAGTATCTATTATCTGTATAAAGTTAAAAATCTCTGTTCCATGTAATGTATACAGCAGTATACAAATGTTTACTTGTTCCATGTAAACCGCCCTTGATCTCTGGAAGGGGCGGTATAGAAGAAATAGATAAATAAAAAAATAAATAAAATTGTACAGACCAACGTTACTTCAGAGTTTATAGTTACATTCCACTCACTGTGTGGGTATGGAAGGCATACACTAAAAATACATCTGCAACAGGGATTGCAATAGGAAATATTCTGAAGAAATATGCTAGGCTCCAAAAGATAGGGCGGGCATTTTCTGAAAAAGTAGGTGCAGCTGTCCTAATACTTTTGCAATTATACATTGTACCTAGGTGGGCTTTAGGCACACAGACCCACACAAGAGCCTGCCAATAGAAAAATTTAAGCAGCTCTGTCTACAAAACTAGGAAGAAGTATCTGCCAAAAATAACTGGAGGGCACGTTAAGTGTGCCCTAGTAAACACAGAGAGCCAGGGGATGGACATTGGCCGTGTAGGCCTGGCCATAGAGCACAATCAAATGTGCCTAACAGCATGCCCTGATGTGATAAGGAGGCAACCGATTTACCTATAGTTATACCCAGTCAATCTTTGGAGCCCGTGCCAAGTAACCCTCAGGTAAGATACTGCCTTTCATTCCTCTAAATGCTTATCCGGTAGGAACCCAACATGTCAACAACTCAATTCCCCAAAACTACTCAACAGCTCTCTAATGGCTCCAACTCAGGCCCCGCACAAGTAGAGCCGGGTCTGAACTGGAAGCCCATCAGCAAAAGGGTGCCCCAATCCGCTGAGTCAAAAGTTCTGCCCACCCAGTTCGAACACCCCGACAGAGGCAAAGCAACAGAGAACCAGTAGCTCTGTCAGTACCCCGCAGACATATAGACCAGGTAGGCAGTCCACCGCAGAGAAATAAAGCACTCTGGCCTCCCGGGAGCACTCAGCCCGCTCCACCACTTGGAGTGATGCTCTCCACGTAGATCGCCGCTGCGTCGGCTGACTCAAAGGTTTTGCGCAGGCCCTCGTGGAACACATGTAGACGCGCCGGATACTGTACTGTAAATTTAATCTTAGAGTCAATCAGTTTTTGGCAAATAGGCGCATAAGCACGGCGTCGCTGGCTCAGTACCATCGAATAATCCTGCGCGATCCGGAGCCGCACATTGTCCACTTCCAAGGTGCCTCGCGCCCGAGCAGCGTTTAGAATAGCCTCCTTTTGCGGGAATTGTAAGAATTTAACTAAGACCACTCGTGGTCGGGAGTCTCACACATTCTTACTGCCTACCCGATGCGCCCGCTCGATCTGGATATTCCCGCCAACTGCGGCCTCCTCCAGCAACGGTGCAAAGAGCACCTCCAGGTACTTGTGAAGGTCTTTGTCTAACACGGCCTCAGGGATACCCATCACCCTTACGTTGTTTCGCCGGGAGCGATTCTCCAGATCGTCAATCTTGGCCTCCTGGGATTGCAGCTGGGTCTTTAGGCCTGCCACCGCATGGTTCAGCTCCGTTAGGGTGTCCTCCGCACGCCCCATGCGCTCCTCTGCCTCCTGCAGCCGCCTACCAAAGGTCTCCACAGAGCTCTGCACAGCGTCGAGTTTCTCCCGGAGCGTGGTAAATTGGGCAGCCAAAGCCTCCGCGACTGCCGCCGATATTTCCTCCACTCTGGCCGGGAAGGCCGGGGAACTGGGCGCCCCCACTCCATCCGCCATTTTGCTGGTAGCAGGCCCACGGTCCCGCTCCTTTTTCCCCGCTCGTAGCGCGGCTGCCATCCCCTTCGGACCCACAGCTCACCTCTAGAACTGCAATGGGGCGTCCGACACCTGGGGAAGGCACTGGTCGCAGGTTCCGGGCTCAAAAAATGGCTCTGAAATGCCGGTTCAGGCGGGGGGCGGTCGGAGTGCGATCAGCACACGACTGCTCGCTCTCACCGCATCACCGGAAGTCTGCCAATAACCCTTAGTCATATCTAAGGTAGTAAGGAACTTGGCTTGCCCCAATCTATCCAATAATTCTTCAATATGCGGCATTGGGTATGCATCAAAGGTAGAGATGGCGTTCACTTGCCTAAAGTCTATGCAGAACCTTTGCGTGCCATCAGGTTTTGGTACTAGCACAATGGGGCTACTCCAAGGACTTTTGGACTCTTCAATAACTCCCATGTCTAGCATCTCTTGTACCTGAGCCACTGCCTCTTGCTTTTTGGCCTCCGGGAGCCTATAGGGCCTTTGCCTAACAACCTCACCAGGTGGGGTGACGATTTCATGGGCTACTAGCTTTGTCTCCCCTGGAATCGGTGTCAAAACATCTGTAAACCTTCCCAGTACTCTGACTAATTCTTGTTTTTGCGACAGGGAAAGTTCTTCTCCAACCCTAGGCTCTGGGTTTGTTTTACAGTCTGCCAATTGCGGACCCAAATCTTCTATTCTTTCTTCCAAGATAGCCGACAGTCCTTTCACCACTGTCCTCTCGGTAGATCCGAATCCTCCGGTTCCTCGGGTTGTAGAGGTCATCATGGGCACTTCTTCTAGGGGAGGAAAAACTACTCTCTCACAAATGAGTTGGGCTATGCGATCTCCCACCTTTACCTCGAAGTCTTCCTTCCCGAAATTGAAGAGTAGTACTTTTATTGCTCCCCTATAGTCAGGGTCAATGACACCTGCCCCCACATCTAAAAAATGTTTTAAAGCCAGACCAGAGCGTGGGGCGATACGCCCATAACGCCCCAACGGCATTTCCATTTGGAGGCCCGTGTCCACCAAGGCCTTTCCATGTCTTGGAATTACTTGCTCAACTGCACTAAACAAGTCATAGCCAGCTGCTTGGGACGAAGCTCTCCTTGGACTCTGCGCTTGTGGGAACATTCTGGAATATTTTAACATGAATTTTGGCTTACTTGCAGAATCCTCCTTCGGAATCTGTTTCCCTGGGTTCGGCTCATGCTTCTGGTGTTTCTCGAACAGCGGTCTGGGGACCACAGTTACCTTTGCCTCGGCCTTTAGTTGCGCCTTTTTCTGTCCCTCAGAGGGTTTTCCCGCTCTTCCTTTCTGATTCTAATCCAACGGGGGAGTGACTAGGTCCTCATGAGAGGGAAGATCACATACTGAATCATCGGACAGTTCTTCCTCTCTATCTAAAGCCTCTGACTGGGCACGTGTAGATATCAAACCTGTCCGTGGATGCAGACCCTTCTCTAATCCCCTCTTAAATTGGGGCCAATCTCTACCCAGTACCAGGTCATATGGTAACCTTGGGACTACTGCTATCAGGATTTCCTTTCTCATCCCTAAGCCTTTTACTATCACTGTATGCAAGGGATAAAAGGACGATGCCCCATGAATGCACCTAATCTTAACCTTTCCTTCAGGTTGGCTCAGGACTGCCTCACCCTGGGTTTCTATCACTTGCCAGAGTTTTCTAGAAATCATACTCTGGTCTGCTCCAGAGTCTAGTAAAGCATCAGTAGCAATGCCCTGCACTTCTACAGACAGAAGAAAACCTTCCTTGATTCCTTTTGCATTGGCAGTTATCAGTGCTGTTCGTGCTTTGCAATCCTTTTGCAAATGACCCTCAACACCACACCGAAAACATTTTCTCTTTATACAATGACTTCTTTGCATAAGCATACACACTTTCATACCATCCTCTTTTAGTCCTACCTTCCTTTCTGATAATTCAAACCTGCCGCTTTTGAAGCGTCCCTTTTCCCCTGGCCCGCTAATTCCGCTTCTATATAGTGTGAGCCCCGCCCCTGTGCCAGATAGCTTGACCAGCAGGAGGCGCTGCACCTTAACCTTGAGGTTGTATAAGAATTTGTAGTTGAGCCGTTGGTTAAAGATCACAGATTTTTATTTGGGTTCTCAGAGACTCACAACAGGTAATGTCCACAGGAAAACAAAAGTAGGGATACTCCTCCCAAAGAAAATATATGCAAACTTTGCCAGGTCAAAAATAAAGTCTTTTAAACAAGCTTTTCTTCTTAGCTCTTACAAAAGGTATTTTCCCTCTTAACAGTTATTCACATACAGTGCAACAATCACATTCCATGTCAGTGACTGAAGGATCTGAATCCCCTTTGAAAGAGTCAATTTCCATGCTCTCTGGAGGACTCTCGGGTAGCGGTTCTGGACTCTTAACTGGAATGGTATTAGTCCCATACATTAACAGTTTCTTCAGTCTTGGCCACCTAATAGGTTTCTCCCCTTTAAGTAAAAGCTCATGGGGTTTCAAAAGCCGTGGTTTAAAAGTTCCTTTCCTTTCATGTAAATGTCTACAGGTAATCTCCTCCTCATCTGAAGAACTATCCCTGTGTTCAGTTTTGGGCCTAGGCTTTCTCCTGGTTTGATGCTTAACTTGCACAGTTTTACATACAGGCCTTCTATCAATAAACCCTCTTCTGAGCTGTAATCAGAGGACCGGTCAGACCTCCTTCGGGCTCTATAAAAAGTTCTTGCTTTGGAAGCTTCCCTAGCAGAGCAATGCCTGCATCTAGGTTCCAGCAAGGGTTTTGCCTGGGTAAAAGTTCTGCCTTCTTGTGGCTTCTTTAAGCTTCTTTCAAATACAGGGTTTAGCTTGCCCACTAACCTGCATTGTGGTTTCACTGCACTAGCAGTGTATCTCTGGGCCTCGCAACAGCAGCTGCCTGGCCTGTGAGTATTTCTTCCTGGAGAGCAGCAGTATTTCCCTTTCTCCTGGGGAGCGAATCTGGTTTCAGGTCTTCCCTTCCTCTCAGCATAGAGCCTGGGAGCCTTGTTCCAGTCAGGTTCAGAATCCTCGTGCTGGTAAGACAGGTGATTCTCTTCCTCTGCTCTCCTCTCTCTCTCCCTTCTCCCTTCCGTTTCTGTCTGCCCTTTTTTACAAGCAGCTACGTGACAAGGGAACTCCCTTGCAGGCTCCTCCTCCGAGTACCTGCTTCTCTGATTCCTATCTGGTGTGTAACGTGGGAATGACTCAACACTAGTTTTGGCCCACTGACTATCAACCCTGGGGTTTTTCTGCTGTGAACTTCTAACCCTGGGTTTTCTCTGACAAGTGTTTTCTAATGTGCCCATCCCCCCAGCCAAGGTAAAACCTTCAATGTTTCCTGCTTTTCTAGGTGGCACTACTCTCTCCTTGCCACAATAGCGTTCTGTCAGCAAGGTTGCTTCACTTGCGGTCCGACAGTTTTGCAATATCAGGAAGGCTTGTATGTCCCTCGGGACTGCGGCCATGAATTGCTCTAACACAATAT
This sequence comes from Ichthyophis bannanicus, assembly GCA_033557465.1. Taxonomy (NCBI): domain Eukaryota; kingdom Metazoa; phylum Chordata; class Amphibia; order Gymnophiona; family Ichthyophiidae; genus Ichthyophis; species Ichthyophis bannanicus. The sequence goes on from CM066037.1 coordinate 358,584,645, forward strand.
TATCTATAATAGATTCTATGGTTTTACCCTCTGGTGTCAACCACTTTTCTACTAAGCTTCTGATCCTCTGGCAAAGAGCTTTTGGCGTCTCACCAGGTTTTAATTTTGTACTTCTTAGCAAGCGATGATAAACCATCGGGGTTAATCCTAGGCGATCCCTTTTGGCCTTTCTTAGCTCATCATAGTCATTAGCAAGTGCTGCGGGCATGGCCCTATACGCCGCCAATGCCTCACCAGTGAGGGAAGTGGCCAGGCGTACAGCCCATTGCTCCTTTGGCCAGCCTACTGTGTGTGCAACCCTATCAAATGATTCCAAGAAATTGTCTATGTTATCATTTGCAGACAACTGTCCAAAAGTAAATGTCCCACAAGACTGTGGTCCTACCCCACAGGTATGTACTGTCTCTGCAAAGCCTGGAGGGGTTTGTGCCGCTTCTGCTGTCTTCTTCTGGCTAGCCAGCCACGCCTCAATCATGTCCAATACAGGTTTTTGTTGTGCTTGCATCACCGCTGCGGCCTGCTCCTGGGCCTGATATGACATCTCCCTCTGTTTTTCAAATTGAGCTGCCATCCATTGCAGTTCGTCCTTGCACTCCATAGCCGTAGTTTTCTGTAAGGAAGAAAAGAAAGAAAAAACACCATCAAATGCGGTACGACAACAACACTTCAGCTAGTCTCTTGGCTTAAGCTGTTTGGGATTCCTGCACTTTTGCACTTGAATCCTTTACTAGCCCAATTATCTACAAGTTACCTGAGAACAGGCATAGATTCAAAAGTGAAGGTCTCAGCTGTCCTCTGTGACTCAGTTGACATGCCTGCGTTTTCCCACTGTAATCCTCTGCGCAGCTCAGCCGTGCGTTTGTCTTCTATGCAAATCCTGAGGTGTTTGGAAAATCCTGGCGCATGCTTGAAAAAATTCTAGAGCTACGCCACTTGTCGTGACCCCAGCCCCGGTCGAGGGCCTAGAGGCATAGGGCTGCCAATTTTAGTCCTCTAATAAAGGAATTAAACACTATTCTTGTCCACAGTGAGGCATTCTGGGACTTGTAGTTTTCCTCGTTCAAGGATAGTCGTGTAAGCCAAGGGTTAAAGGCAAAGACAAAAGTTTTATTTTTCCCCAAAAAACACTAAGGTTCAAACACACAACGTCAGGATATTCTTCTCCAAGCAATACTTCAGAAATTATACATAAGCTGGAACTGAGGAAGCTTCATAAGCTTTTAAAACATGTGCAGTTGTTTTCATAAGGTAATCAGCAAAATAAAATACAGCTTCTCTGTTTAAGCAAAGTTAAATGTCCTCATTTACCTTCTGCTTCTTTAAACACAAAATGTAGAAGCTGGCAACGTTCTCAAGAGATAGTAGGTATTTCTTAGCAAAACAAAACTAGATTCATTCACACTGCTTCTCAAGACCTTTCTTTATCAAGCATTTCTTATCAACAGACTTTCATAGCTTCTTTCTGTCATAATGTACAATCCATTGGCAATTCACCTGATATGGAGTTTTGCTCTGCACAGTCCACTTGCATATCCTCTTCTTCTCAAGCATATACGTCTGGCTCTGAACTCCCACAATCTGCTCCTCGGTGAATGCTCTGGGGAAATCCCTGGACCTCCCTCCAGCACTGTTTTCCCCGGTAAGGAATGTCTGTACCTCTAGTATGGGATATCTCTCCCTGGTTCAGTTGCCTTGGTTCCTCTCCGTTGTTCAGCCACGGTTCCTTGCTCCAGGCTGGGTTCTGATTACTTCTAGCTATAGCCTTGTTCACCCACCTTTGAGCAGCTTGAGCCCTTCAGTCCGAGACCCGGGGTAGAAGACTTCCCTGCTTTCTTTCTCTAAGCAAAGCACACATGGTTTCTTGGCTCTCAGGCTCCTTCCACATCCTTCTCCTTCCCCTGATGTTTCCTCCTCTGAGTTCCTCTCTCTGAACTCCTGGAATAGCTGAAACACGCTGAACTCTCTGAACTTGCCCACGATTCTGGACTGGAACTGGAACACAAACAGTTTGAACCGCAACGTGATCCTGCACCGCCTTCTCTCCTTCTGAGCAGGGTTTATAAGGCTGCTTCTTATCTAGCCTTTCTCTGTCTCTGCACAGGTGTTTGCCATTACTCCCTAAGCTTGCACTTACGTCAGCAGAGCTTGGGTGTGGCAAACTGGCTCCTTCAACTGCATGCTTTCTTTCTTTGACTGCAGTCTGGAACCTGTGAATTTCAGGAATGTCTCTTTCCTTAAAGGTATATTCACTGTCTTTTCCTATTTCCATCGGTTCAGCAGGGCTCTCCTCATCACAGTTCATAAATTTATAGACTTCAGTAATATCTTCTCTCAGCCGTCTCTTTTCCAGGTTAAAGAACCCTAACCTTTTTAGCCTTTCTTCATAGGGATATCCTTCCATCCCCTTTACCATTTTGGTGGCTCTTCTCTGAACCTTTTCTAATGACCTTTTTAAGATACGGTGACAAGAATAGCACACAATATTCAAGGTGCGGTATCACCATGGAACGATATAGAGGCATTATAATATCTTTGTTTTATTATCCATTCCTTTCCTTATGATACCTAGCATTCTATTTGCTCTCTTGGCCGCCACTGCATACAGGGCGGAGGTTCTAACATGTTATCCACAATGATGCCTAAATCCTTTTCCTGGGTGGTGGTTCCTAATGTGGAACCTTCCATCGTGTAACCATAGTTTGGGTTGTTCATCCCTAGGAGCATAACTTTGCACTTGTCCACAATAAATTTCATCTGCCATTTTGATACCCAGTCTTCCAATTTATCAAGATCCTCTTGCAACTTTCCACAATCCTCTTGGGTTTTAACAACTTTAAGTAGTTTGTGTTATCTGCAAATTCCCAGTGCTGATGTCAGGCTCACTGGTCTGTATTTTCCCGGATCATCCCTGGAACCCTTTTTAATAATTGGCGTTACGTTCATCATTCTCCAATCTTCGAGTATTACAGATGATTTTAATGATAGATCACAGAATACTAATAGCAAGTCTGAAATCTCATATTTCAGTTCTTTCAAAACCCTTGGATGTATAACATCTGGCCCAGGTGATTTGCTACTCTTCAGTTTATCTAATAGTTGTAATACATCTTCCCGATGTATCAATATTTCCTTCAATTCTTCCACACCTTTAAATACCACTTCAGTCATGGGTTACATCCTTACATCTTCCTCAGTAAACACCGAAGCAAAGAATTCATTCAGTCTCTCCACTATCGCCTTGTCACCTCTAGTGCCCCTTTAACCCCTCTATCATCTAATGGACCAACTGACTCTCTCATGGGTTTTTTTTGCTATGAATGTACTTGAAAAAATCTTTATTACGTGTTTTTGTTTCCGCACAAGCTTCTTCTCAAATTCTCCCTTTACCTGCCTTATCAATGCCTTGCATTTAACTTGCCAGTGCTTGTGCTGTTTCCAGGTTTTGTCGTTTGACTCTTTTTTCAATTTCCTGAAAGATGCTTTTTTGGCAACAACAGCCTCTCTGACCTCACCTTTAAACCTTGCTGGAAGTTTTTTGGATTTCCTTCCACTTTTCTTAAGGCGTGGAATACAGCTGGTCTGGGCTTCCAAGATAGCATTTTTCAACAACACCCAAGCTTGATGTAAGTCTTTAACCTTTGCAACTGTTCCTTTTAGTTTTTTCTTAACTCTGTTCCTCATTTGATCATAGTCTCCCTTTCAAAAGTTAAAAGGTAGTAATGTGGATTTCCTTACCATCTCTCCTCCATTAATTAGATCAAACGCGATTATGCTATGATCACTAATGCCAAGTGGCCCCAACAACCTTATCTCTTGCACCAGATCTGGTGTTCCACAAAGGACTAGTTGCAATATGGCTTCCGCTCTGATCCGTTCATGAACCAGCTGCTCAAAGAAGCAGTCATTTATGTCATCTAGGAACTTTATCTCGCTATCATGTCCTGCCGTGACACTGACCCAGTCGATATTGGGGTAATTGAAATCACCCATTATTATTACTGTGCTGTAACTTTTGTTAGCTTCCTTGATTTCTTTGAGCATTTCATCATCCATTTGTTCATTCTGGCAAGGCGCTCGATAGTACACCCCCACTTTCATTGCTTTCCCCTTTTTACATGGAATTTCAATCCATAGAGATTCTATAGCAACTTTTTTTTCCTGAAAAACTTTAATCCTTTCTGACTCAATGCCCTCTCTAACATAGAGCGCAACCCCTCCACCAATTTGATCAGCTCTATCATTACGATATAATTTGTACCCAGGTATCACAGTGTCCCACTGGTTGTCCTCCTTCCACCATGTCTCTGAGATTCCAATCATATTTTTATTTATTTATTTATTTATTTCAACTTCTTATATACCGCACTCTTTGACATCAGCGCGGTTTACAAATAACAGAAAGAAACCAGAACAACAGGCTGTTTGGTATTACATATAACAGGAGTATCAAACTTGGATAACATGGGGTAACTATTTACATGGAGTATATAATCTATTAGCTAGATAACATGCTCAAACTATTTACATAGAATTAGCAGGGGTGATATATTCTAACTCTCCCATCTTAATTTTTAGACCTCGCATTTTCATACAAGTATTTAAGAGACTGTATTTTATTCATATTAATTTGGCTATTGGTAGGCATGGGTAATTTGGGATCTTTAAACTCTGTCTTCTCCATACTCAAGGGCATTTGGGTTACTTTACTCTTTTTTGGAACCTCTCTGCTTTTGGTAGTATCCTTCAAGGATATATTCTTCTGAGCCATGCGTTCTTGTGCGACTGTTGGCTTTCCCCTATTATCTAGTTTAAAAGCTGATCTATCTCCTTTTTAAAGGTTAAAGCCAGCAGCCTGGTTCCATCCCAGTTAAGGTGAAGCCCATCCCTTCGGAAGAACCCCTCCTTTTCCCAGAATGTTCCCCAGTTCCTAACAATTCCAAAACCCTCATCCTTGCACCATCGTCTCATCCATGCATTGAGACTCCAGAGCTCTGCCTGCCTTTTGGGTCCTGCGTGTGGAACGGGAAGCATTTCGGAGAATGCAACCCTGGAAGTTCTGGATTTCAACTTCCTACCTAAAAGCCTAAATTTAGCCTCCAGAACCTCCCTACCACATTTTCCTATGTCATTGGTACCGACATGTACCAAGACTGCAGACTCCACCCCAGCACTATCTAAGACCTTATCTAGGTGGCGAGTGAGGTTTGCTACCTTCGCACCAGGCAGGCATGTTACCACGCGATCCTCACGTCCAACAGCCACCCAGCTATCTACATGCCTAATGATCGAATCACCAACTATAACGGCTGTCCTAACTCTTCCCTCATGGGCACATGGCCCTGGAGAAACATCTTCAGTGTGAGAGGGTTTTACATCACCTGGAGGACAGGTCCTAGTTACAGGATCACTTCCTGCCACAACAGGGTGATGCTCTCCTGTCACAAGACCTCTCTCGTCCAGGGCAACAGGGATGCTGCCAGACTGGAGGTGGGACTTCAGGACTATATCCCTGTAGGTCTCGTCTATGTACCTCTCTGTCTTTCTTATGTCTTCCAAGTCTGCTACTCTAGCCTCTAGAGAACGGACTCGTTCCCTGAGAACAAAGAGCTCCTTGCATCTACTGCACATGTAAGACCTCTCACCAAGTGGGAGAAAATCATACATGTGACATTCACTGCAAAAGACTGGAAAACCCCTATCTTACTGCTGGACTGCTGTCTGCATCTTAGTTTTAAGCTTGTGTTGAGATCTTTAAGTTCTTTACTTACTAAGAGTTGCCATGGATACTTATACTAATAAAATTGTACCTAATATGTTTAATATACCTTGTTTACCTGAAGCTTTAATTAATCTCAGGTCCTTAGTGTATGACCGATTTGGATAACGAGCTGCACCTGAGAGCACCTCCTTTCCTTTAAAATGTGAAAGCACCTATATAAAGCTAAGATTATCCCTGGGATGGGTGGGTGTTGGGGAGGGTGGGAGGGAAATAACACTTATTAAAAGAGGGCTGCTACACAGTACCCTGTCCTGTGCTTCTGAGGTAAGTTGTGACCAACTTCCTGGGTGATTAACAGTCCTTGCTTGGATAGAAGGAGTCTTTCAAAATGGCCTTTTGACCTGCCACCTGGCGTTAACACCTATGGAAAAGGTTTCACAGGTCTCTTGCCCCCTAGGTAGAAGTCCTTTTTGCAAAGGTCTCTAGAAGACTTTATTTGTTGCTCAAATAATACTGATGCTGTTTTGCCTTTTATGCTAAGTTAAGATCTGATTTGATTTAAATTAAAGCTCTTTGCTGCTGCTAGGCTCTGACTTATTATGAAATTTAAACTAGAAGCTCTCTGCTGGGTTCTATATTTAACCAGAAAGCTCTCTTCTGTGTTTTAAATTTAAAGTAAAAGTACTTTGCTGATACTAGGCCCTGAGTGAGTATTGCATTTAAACTACAAGTTCTCTGCTGGGTATGAAATCTAACCAGAAAGCTCTCTTCTGTGTTTTCAATTTAAACTTAAACTGATGCTACTAGGCCCTGACTAATTTAGAAAATACACTGGGTTCACAGATTAATCAGCTTTAATCCAAAGACGTCCCTTCAGAAAAAATCCCAGAAGTATATACTGACAATTGCAGATCTCTCTCCAGAAATAGCAGTCCCCTTTTCTAGTCCTTCAAGTGGCTGGTGTCTAAATGATGCGATACTTGTGTGAAAACGGCTTTCTACAGTATTTTTGCCAGGAACGGAAGTGAGAGACAGGACGATAGTTGTAAGGGACAAGTGGGTTAAGAGAGTGTTTTCCTTTAAGAGGGGGTGAATGAGAGCGTGCTTCCAAGGATGAGGAAAGATACAACAGAGAGACTAGTGCTGATGATAGTAAGAATCGAGGGAAGAAGGGCAAGTGAGGGTGTGAGAAGCCATGAGGAGGGAATAGGATCGAGGGAACAGGTGGTTTTATTGGCAAAGGCAATGGATTTGAGTAGTTCAGAGCTGGTGAGAGGGTGAAAGGAGACCCAGACATGAGAAAGAGGAGAAGGGGGGGGGGGAGAGGACGGGAAGGGGGAGGGAATAGAAGGGGGACAGTGAGGCAGTGCTGCCCTGAGGTCAAGGACCTTAGCACAGAAAAATGAAGCCATTTGAAAAGCAGATGGGGATATTGTCAAGTGGTTAGATGTGGGATTGGAACCAGATTGGAGTGTAGTGAGGGAATGAAGAACTCTGTATAGCTGACGGGTTTGGTTTGGAACAGAGGAAATAGACACAGAAAAATAAGTTTGTTTAGCCAAGTGCAACTGGGAGCAATAGTGAGAATGTTGGGTTTTGAAGAACAGCAGAGAAGATGGAGAATGTGACTTTCTCCATGGCCGTTCCGCCCTGCGAAGTTGGGAACGGAGAAGAAGGAGGCCGGAATGAAACCACCTAGCTGCGACATGGAGCGACGTGAGGTGTGAGCTTCTAATGGAGCAAGACGGTTTAAAGTGTAGGAGAGGCAGGAGGACCAGTGAGATAACTGTGAATCAGGTGAAAGAAGAGGGAAATCAGCTGAGAGAAGGTTATCTGCAGATGGGAAGCGACTGATTGTGAGGGGAGTGATCCGACGTGAGTATTTCATGGCAGTAGGTGAGGAAGAACGAGTGGAGGGAAGGGAGGAAGGGAGAGGAGAAGAGGGACCAAAGAAGGCCTAGAAGGTAAGACAATAGCAATCTGTCCGTGGTAAAGGTGAGGTTGTGAAGTATTGCAATGAGACATTCGAGGTAATAGAAGAGATAACTAGATCAAGAGAGTGTCCAGCCCCATGGGTAGGAACAGTGACGTGTTGAGATAGAGACAGATCATAAAGGAGTGAAAGAAAAGAGTGATCCCTAGAGGAGGAGGGCGAGTCGAGATGTAAATTAAAGTCACCAGCAATTACCAGGTGAGGGAACTGCAGGGACAGGTCAGAGATAACATAAAAACATAAGATATGCCATACTGGGTCAGACCAAGATTCATCAAACCCAGTATCCTGTTTACGTATCTAGCAGTTTCCCCAAAAGACACAGGTTCCACAATGCATGTACCGGGCCAAGCATTGATATCCTAGGTCCCATTTTAATAATGGTTTATGGACCTTTCCTCCAGGAACTTGTCCAACCCTTTTTTAAACACAGCTACACTAACAGCCTTTACTACATCCTCCGGTAATAAATTCCAGAGTTTGATTACACGTTGAGTGAAAAAATATTTTCTTTTATTAGTCTTAAATAGTTTACCTTGTAGCTTCATTGCATGTCCCCTAGTTTTTCTATATTCTGATAACGTAAACAATCGATCTACGTTTACCCGTTCCACTCCGTTCATTAATTTATAGACTTCTATCATATCTCCCCTCAGCCATCTCTTTTCCAGGTTAAAGAGCCCTAACCTTTTAGCCTTTCTTCATAGGAGTATCCTTCCATCCCCTTTACCGTTTTGGTGGCTCTTCTCTGAACCCTTTCTAATATTGCTATATCCTTTTTAAGATATGGCGACCAGAATTGCATACAATATTCAAGATGCGGTCTCTCCATGGAACGATATAGAGGCATTATAATATCTTATGTTTTATTTTCCATTCCTTTCCTTATGATACCTAGCATTCTATTTGCTCTCTTGGCTGCTGCTGCACACTGGGCTGAGGGTTTTAACATGTTATCCACAATGACACCTAAATCTTTTTCCTTGTTCCTAATGTGGAACCTTGCATTGTGTTACCATAGTTTGGGTTGTTCTTCCCTAGGTGCATAACTTTACACTTGTCCACATTAAATTTAATTTGCCATTTTGATGCCCAGTCTTCCAATTTATCAAGATCCGCTTGCAGTTTTCCACAATCCTCTTGGGTTTTAACAACTTTAAATAGTTTTGTGTCATCTGAAAATTTGATAGCCTCACTCGTTATTCCCTTTTCCAGGTCATTTATGAATATGTCAAAAAGCAGCGTTACCCAGCACAGAAACCTGGGGTACACCACTATTCACCGTTCTCCATTGGGAAAATTGTCCATTTAGCCCTACCCTCTGCTTTCTATCTTTTAACCAGTTCCTGATCCACAATAGTACACTGCCTCCTATCCCATGACTCTTTAGTTTTGCCAAAAGTCTCTGATAAGGGACCTTGTCAAAGGCTTTCTGAAAGTCCAGATATACTATATCAACTGACTCACCTTTGTCCACCTGTTTATTCACACCTTCAAAAAAACATAACAGATTAGTAAGACAAGATCTTCTTTGTCTAAAGTCATCTTGGTTGTCTCCCATTAGGCCATGACTATCTACATGCTGAGTAATTTTGTTCTTTATGATGGTTTCTACCATTTTTCCTGGTAGTGACGTCATGCTCACTGGTCTGTAGTTTCCGGATCACCCCTGGAACCCTTTTTAAAAATTGGCGTTATATTGGTGATCCTCCAATCTTCAGGTATTACAGATGATTTTAATGAAAATTCATAGATTACTAATAGCAGGTCTGAAATTTCATATTTTAGTTCTTTCAACACCCTTGGATGTATACCATCCAGCCCAGGTGATTTGCTACTCTTCAGTTTATCTAATAGTTGTAATACATCTTCCTGATGTATCGATATTTCCTTCAATTCTTCCGCACCTTTAAATACCACTTTAGTCATGGGTAACATCCCTACATCTTCCTCAGTAAAGACCGAAGCGAAGAATTCATTCAGTCTCTCCACTATCGCCTGTTGCCTCTTAGTGCCCCCTTAACCCCTCTATCATCTAATGGACCAACTGACTCTCTCACAGGTTTTTTGCTACAAATGTACTTGAAAAAGTCTTTATTTTGCGTTTTTGCTTCCGTAGCAAGCTTCTTCTCAAATTCTCCCTTTGCCTGCCTTATCAATGCCTTGCATTTGACTTGCCAGTGCTTGTGCTGTTTCCAGTTTTCGTCGTTTGGCTCTTCTTTCCATTCCTGAAAAATGCTTTTTTGGCAACAACAGCCTCTCTGACCTCACCTTTAAATCATGCTGGCATTTTTTTGGACTTTCTTCCACTTTTCTTAAAGCATGGAATACAGCTGTTCTGGACTTCCAAGATAGTATTTTTCAACAACACCCAAGTCTGATGTAAGTCTTTAACCTTTGCAACTGCTCCTTTTAGTTTTTTCTTAACTATTTTCCTCATTTTATCATAGTCTCCCTTTCGAAAGTTAAAAGGTAGTACTGTGGATTTCTGTACTATCCCACCTCCACTAATTAAATCAAATGCGATCATGCTATGATCACTATTGCCAAGTGGCACCAACACCCTTATCTCTTGCACTAGATCTGGTGTTCCACTAAGGACTAGGTCTAATATGGCTTCCCCGCTGTTCGGTTCATGAACCAGATTCTCCAAGAAGCAGTCATTTATGTCATCATTTATTTCAGATGGTTAAGAGAAGGGAGACCCAGAGGTCAAGGCGAAGAGCAGGAGGAGAGTAAATGACCAGAATATGTGAAGCCGGAGAGGAATGAATGAAAAGGAGAAGGGCTTCTGGGTAGTGTACCAGAGGCGAGTGGATTTTTGTAAAAGGGAAGGAGGAATGAAAAATAGCTGCTACACCGCCACCAGTGTGACCGGTGCAGGAAATGGAGAAAGCAGAGAAATCTGGGAGGAAACACCAAACAAGAAGAGCATCTTCTCTGTCCTTGAGGCATGTTTCGGTGAGAAGCAGAAGGTCGAAAGAGTTCTGGAGAATGAGGTCCTGAACCAGGAGGGATTTGGATCTTTTTTTTTTTTTTTTTAATAAATTTTTTTATTCGGTTTTCCATATTACAGCAAAACATAATAACAAAGTCACAAAGGAAATTTCAGCAATCATGGCTAATACAGACAAGCTCCTGTCTATCATCAACAGGGGACTATCAAACATTCCCAAGGGATGGGAAATGGAAGGGGAGGGAAGGAGGGGGGTGGGGAGGCCGACCACGAGCAACTTCTTCATTGGAGTATGCAACTGTTCACGAATCCTCAATTCCGTCGAGGGTGTCCCATTTGTCGAGTAAGCGGCGGAAAGAAGGGTTTTGTTGGACATACGCCCTTTCACATGATCGGTGGTAACACACTATATTCCACCAGTATTCCACGTTTAATGTATCAAAAGACTTCCAGTGGCTCAGGACGGCCTTTAATGCCAGACTCAGCAGCAAGCTTAATATCGCGTGATGTCGCTTGTGTAGATCCGGCACATCTGTTATGGATTTATATATGACAATCTGGAAGGTTAGAGGTGTGGTTATCCCCAACAGTCGCTGCACTCGCTGCCATACTCCATTCCAGTAGACCGTTAAGTGTGGGCAGTAGTAAAGCATGTGTGAGAAGGTCCCTGACGCTGTGCCACATGACCAGCAGCGATCATCTTTCTGCTCTTGCCATTTGGATACCCTAACCGGGGTCAGGTAAGCGCGGTGAGCAATAAAGAACAGCATCTGGGTCAGGGACGCCGATCGTGATATTCGTATCTGGGAGCCCCAGAAAGTCTCCCATTCGTCCAGGGTTGATAGGGGTCCTGCTTCGGTTTCCCAGACCAGTTGTGTGCCCCTGGGGTATTTTCCCACTGCCGATCTCAGGAGCTGTACTGCCTTCGAGATTTGTCCCGCACCCGTCCGCAAGTCCTGAATCCATAACTGTGGGGATCGGCCCGGAGTCAATAATAGGGGGATCACCCCGGCCTTACTCAGGCAATGTCGTAACTGTCCCCATTGGAAGAAAAATTGGTTGGGTAGCTGGAATTCCAACTGCAGCTCATTAAAGGATTTATATCTCCGTTCTCTGACTAGATGTCCCAGACAGTGTATTCCTTGACGTATCCATTTGGGCCATATGAAGCAGGTCCCTGCAATTTTAAAGCGTTGGTTAAGCCATAGCGGCGTAGCATCCGTAAAGGTTTGCTCGCCCTCTAAAAGTGGCAGTAACACACTGAAGGCTTGCTGAGTGGCATAGAGGATTACCTCACACTCCCGTGCAGGGGACATAAGAGCTGTGGCGCCAATACGTTGCGATAATGGTAAAGGGTCACTGGTATGAGCTTCCACCTCGAGCCAACTAGGGGTTCCCAGCGTTCCCGACTCTTCTGCCCACCAAGAGCCTTGTTTAGCTATAGCTGCCACGTGATACCAATAGAAATCTGGAAAGTGGACCCCCCCTTGTTTCTTGGGAAGTTTTAGTTTCCAAGCTGCAATGCGCGGTGTTTTCTTCGCCCACAGGAAAGCAAGTAGTTGCTTTTCCAGGGTTCGATAAAATTTCTTGTCGAAAAATATCGGAAGCATGCCCATGATGTAGGTGATCCTGGGAACAATCACCATTTTAATAGTTTCCAGACGGCCCCACCAGGTCAGGTGCAATGGCGTCCATTTGTGTGTACATTCCTGGATGATCTCATTGCATCTGGCCACATTAAGAGAGATCGTGTCCTTCAGCGTAATTCCATATTGCACTCCCAAATATTTGAACGAGGAATGTTCCATCTGGAAGGGATAGCTTTGTAGATTTATCCGTGAGACCGTAGACGTTAAAGGTAAGCTAATCGTCTTGTTGAGGTTTAACTTGTAACCTGATATATGGGCATATTCTGCAATAGTTCCCAGGACCGTTGTTAATGAGGTCTCTTCAAGAAATAAGAGTAAATCATCGGCATAGGCAGACAGTTTACATTGATAACCCTCCAGCGGGATTCCCTGTATGCCAGGGGCTTGGCGGATTTTAAGGAGCAGGGGCTCTAGGGCCAGATTGAATAAGAGGGGTGATAGTGGGCAGCCTTGCCTAGTGCCTCTAGAGAGCAAGAATTCACGGGAGGTCACGTGGTTCACTGCCACTCGAGCTACCGGTTTAGTGTATAGTATTTGAATATCCCTCAGGAAGCTATCCGGTACTCCCATCCATCGCATGGTTTGAAACAGGTAGGAGAATTCAACCCTATCAAACGCTTTTTCAGCGTCAAGCGCTAGGCCCACTATTGGCACTTCTATCTGCTGTGCGCGCCGTAAGACGTGGGCCAACATACGGCCGTTGTCGGCTGTAGATCGCCCAGCCATAAACCCACATTGGTCTGGATGTACGAGAGAGCCCATAACTTTGGACAGACGGTTGGCCAAGGCTTTTGCGTAAATTTTATAATCGGCGTTGAGTAGGGAAATCGGCCGGTAGTTCTCAACTTTGTCCGGATCCCTGCCGGGTTTAGGATGTATTACAATCGTAGCTTCTGATAACGCTCCAACCGCTGGGGTTTCCTCTTTGATTCCAGTATAGTATAGCAGCAATTCAGGAATGAGCTGTTCCGCAAATGCTTCGTAATATTCCACTGGCAGCCCGTCTGGACCACTGGCTTTCCCCTTTGCCATTTGCTTCAGAGCCACTCGGAGCTCCTTGGTGGTGAGTTCAGCGGATAGAAACTGCCGCTGCGCTTCCGTGAGCTGGGGACCAGCCACAGAAGAGACAAAGCTGGAAAAAGCCGCCTCATCAAATGCAACTTCTGATTGATAAAGCTTAGAATAGAACGTTTCACATATCGCGATGATCTCATCATCAGAGACTTGCAAAGCTCCGGCCGAGTCTTTCAAACCCGTAATCCGGGTCGCCGCCGGCTTCATCTTCAACAGGTTTGCAAGGAGTGTACTCGATCTATTGCTATCATGATAATATTTTCCCTGCTGCGTTCTGATGAGCTCACTAACTTCGGCCTGCAAGAGATCATTGTACTGGTAGCGAAGCTTTTGTAGTCGCAGAAGAATGGTCGGGTCTGCCCAGCGGGCCAGGATCCGCTCACCAGCTTTGATTTCAGTCTCCAGTTGCTTCTTCCTGGATGTTCCTTCCCTGTTTTTACGGAGCTTATAAGTGGTCATCCGTCCTCGCACATAAGCTTTAAAAGCCTGCCACCATGCCCATGTAGGGGTATCACCGAGGTGGTTGATATCAAAGTATTCCACTATATCTGCCTTCATGGAGGTGCGAAATTCGGTATCCATCAGCCAATGCTTTTCGAAATGGAATCGCCTAGAGACTTTCTTTCCTGCGTCCATTCGCAGGATCAGAAGGATCGCGGAATGGTCAGAGACCGTCCTGGGTAGTATGGTTGCCGCGGTAATTCCTGATAATAAGGTCTTGGAAGTGAGATAATAATCTATTCGGGTTTGCGAGTTGTGAGGAATAGAGTGAAAAGAATACTCCTTGCTATTAGGGGAGAGTAGCCGCCAGGGGTCCACTAACCCTAGAGTAGCAGTCATATTATGCAGCTCGTGAGCGGAGCGGGGCTTGTGTTGAGGTTTATAGGGTGTTCTGTCTAGGAGAGGATCAGGTATGATATTAAAGTCTCCCCCTAGGATGATATTGTTGGAGCCGGATTCAATGAGTTCTTGGGTGACCTGAGTGAGGAACTGCGGGTCATCATTGTTTGGTCCATAGACCGTCATAAAGGTGTAAAGGGCTCCTTGTATCATGACTTGCAGCTTTGCCCATCGACCCTCTGAGTCTATCTTGGTCTCTTTTACTTCCACTAGGAGGGATTTCCGGAACAGTATGATGACCCCTCCTTTCTTCTTAAGTGCAGGTGACGAGAGAACATTCTGATAAATCTTATCTGCAACTTTGTAAGACTCTACATGTGATAAATGGGTTTCTTGGAGATATACCACATCCGCTTTCTGCTGTTTGCAGTATAACAGGATTTTCTTTCTCTTGGCTGGGTTAGCGATACCCTTGACGTTTAGGGACAGTACCCGCAGTTGATCATTCACCATTCCCAGTTGCATTAAGGGGTAGATGAATATTGTTCGTGGGTGGCCACCCCGGGGATAAGGTACAAAGGGAATTAACATTAACATTCATATAACCTGACTGCAAGAAGCCATAATCAGCAACCACTTGCATGGCAAAATCCCAACCGCCCATCAGGCCCATCTGGCTTCCTCCCAACACATGTATACAAACATCAGCATTTACCTTATGAGTGGACTAACTGCAACTAACTTGCAGAAGATAACTATCTGCTACACATTTCACTCAGCTGCTTGGTTATGAGGACTGATACACATTGTAAACAACCTATTCAGCATATCTATATTGCCCTGCCTTCTAAAGTCATGCATTATAAACGAAACACCTAAGCAGAAGACAAGGAGAGGAAAAAAAAGAGTCGGACAATGAGCAGACTACAGGGTAATTATAAGTCTCTTTGCTATCTAAAGTTCTCACGCCTCTTCTCTTGAGCTTCCGATGCCGGGGTTGCAGCAACGTTGTCTTTATGGAAAGCTTCAAGGCAACGGCTCACACTTCCATCTTGGCTCGATCTTGAAGAAAGGCCCGGAGCAAAGGACCCTCCGTAAAGGTGTAGGTTTTATTATCGAGAGTCACCCGCATATTGGCCGGATATAGTAGCCCAAATCGTGCTTGTGCCTGCTGTAGAAGGGGACGGCAGGCTAGGAGATCCTTCCGACGCTGGGCTGTCCGCTGACTTAGGTCCGGGAAAAAGGAAATGCGCTGCCCATCATACTGCAAGTTCTGTTTCTGCCGCGCCGCTTCCATGATTCTCAAAACATGTTGATACCGCAGGATTTTAGCAACGATTGGTCGCGGTCTCTGATTCTGTGTAGTGCGGTGTGAGGGCACTCGGTGGGCATGCTCTAGCTCCAGCGATCTCTCAAATGCAATGTCCAGTATTTCTGGTATTAATTTCTCCAAAAATCTTATGGGGTCAGATCCTTCCCGGCCCTCTGGGATCCCTACTATTCTAATATTACTTCGCCTGCTCCTGTTGGAGTGATCCTCCATCTGCTGCTCCAACATCGACACCCTTTTCGCCAGCGGATCGATTTGGCTTGTGAGTAGGGCCTGCTGTTTGACTTCGGCTTCGAGTTCCCCCATACGCATGGTCATGTTGCTTAAACGATCCTTGACCTCCCGTAAGTCCTCCTGGACCGCGGCTAACGCTCCTGAGTTGGCGGTGATTAAGTCCTTCACGGCCCGGAGTTCCTGCAGGATCTCTGCCATCCCTTCCGCTGTTGTTTTGCCCGGCGCCATTTTCTCTGGCGAGGTGAGGTCTGGTTTCGCCCGCTTGTTCGGCTGTCCCGTTGCTGGTTGGAACTCCAATTTCGCCGGTTTTAACGACGACATTATGCTTCGGGTAATAGCGGATCCGAGAAGCGCTTAGGGTGTTTCTAAATTGTTTTAGCTACAGGATTCTACAGTGTCGGGAGGGAGCGTGCGTTCTATGCTGCCATCTTCTTCCGCGGTAGACTCCGCCCCCAGGGATTTGGATCTTAAGAGAGCGGCAGTTAAGGAGGCCACACTTGAGAGGCGGGGCTACCAAGGCAGCCAAGGAGGGAGAAGGGAGGCAAGGGAGAAGATTGGAGAGACAGCGGAACTGAGACCCATCAAGTTTGAAAGATGAGATGGAAAGAGATGGGCGATTAGCCCACAAGACAGGTATGGGAGCCATGGGATGACCAGGGAGGGCTGTGTTGAAGAGGGAAGTGGGCGTGGTAGCGGGGGTAGAAGAGTAACTAACACATACCAGCGGCAGGAGAGTGCAAATGGGGGTACAGAAAGGTGGTTAGCCAAAACAGAAACCAGAACTGCTGAGTGGAAGAGTGTAGTGCCGAAACGCAGCCTCCATCGCCAGAGCTGCCCCAAGGAGCGCACCTAAGGAACACATCATAGAAAGACATCTGAAATGTCACCCTCACCATTGCACACCACCTGCATGTTCATAGAATGGAAAGAATTGCAATTCCTATAGGTGGTGTCCCATTCCCGCAGGGGGCACAGGGCTACATATAATGCAGTCTATGACACCCAGCACAGCAGAAAGGCCTACTACCCAATGAAAGACCAGTATGGTCTGTTGGCGTTGCTGGGCCATGCTCAAAAAGCTTAGGTAGTGTGCCATCCTGGGGAGGAACATTGCAAAGAAATGTGTTATACACAGTGATGTAGCTGACTGGCTGATGCCTGTCATGGCAGTCAGCACAGTCTAGATGCTGCCAATCATCAGAAATGTGAGGGCAGTGGTGATCTTTAGGTGCACAGGGATGTGTTGGCCTCTCTTTGTGCTGGCACTGAGGTCTTGTTCTAGCTCCTAGCATAGCCATTGTACAATGGCTTTGACAAATCGGAACCATGTCAGGCCCCATGTACTGTGTCCTCGGCTGGTATACCCTCTGGTAAAAGTGTCCTCTGAATGCCCTTCTGCTCTCCCTCTCCACCAGTTCATATGCAGCATTTCTGCTTGCCTCCACCCACACCCATGGGGACCACCACGGCACCCATGCACTACCACCACCAACATGAAGTGCTATGTGTTGTGTTAGACGTGAACACAGATGGACCTGGAGAGACATACACAGCACATGTGGGCAGGAACTGATGCAGATAGAGGTCTAGGCTAGGCATCTGTCTGACACGTATGGCACGTTCGAAGCACTATATAAAATATGCTTTAGATGTCTGCATCCTTGTCGCACCCTGGCCATGCCCAGAATGCCCTCAGACATATCCATTTTGCAACACATGCATTTAGATGTGCCATCCACAAGGACATTCAGGTTTGCCCAGTTTTAAATGTCCCTGCCATTCTCATATCCATATCACTCATTTTGGACATCCAAGCCATGTCTATCTCTTGTGAAATGATCTCCATAGCAAATATCTCAAGCTCCGTCTCCTTGCCAGATCAGAGTTAGTATTCTTCCCTGAAAAAATAAATCATTGTTGTATTTTTAAAAAAGTTAAATACTAGACTACATTTTAAGGAATCTTCACATTTATCCTCCTAGGATTGAGGCACAGCATTGTATCCATTACAAAGCATACTATGCATCAGTCCTTGCCATATATATTTACGTACAAAATATATACAGATACAAACTTAGGATATAGAAATAGAAAATATGGTGCTGTCAACACACACAAATCTTTTCTGGAATTATTCCACACACTGGCCAGGTTCACTGTTTTGATCAGCATCATGCTCTTGCCATGGCAAAACACAGCCAGCTACAGTGAAAAAGAGGCTGTCAAAGTGGACAAGCTTTCACAGTGGAGTTCAATTAATTCCTATGCAGCTGTGCCAGGGGTTGCTAATGTTAAATCTGGAGAGAGGTGAGTAGTACAGTGGGATACCTGCCCAGAATAGATTATGTCCTTTCAGTATGGTGCTTGCATATGTTCATTGTTGTTATAATTCCACTCCATAGCAAACAGTGCTAATATTCCAAAACTGATATAATCTTTTCCCTCATGAGTAAATATAACTCTGGCATGGTATAGATAACATTTTATGCCAAATAAGCTGGAAAAATTCACATTGAGTAGGTAAATCCAAGATCAAGAAGCCATCTTGTCAACTCGCAGGCACTGACCTCCTCCCTCTTCACGTTTTTTCTCACTTAATGCTGGTCTTTCTCTTATTGTATGCTAGTTATATGAATAAAACATAGAAACATGATGACAGAAAAAGACCACATGGCCTATCTAGTCTGTCCTTCCATAAACCTTCAAAACAGAGTCAGATGTCGTGTTCCATGTTTCAAGACCACCAGGTAGATGTGTAAGTGGACATATGTTGACAATGATGGTCATTTTAAAAGCCTTATTCACAATTTAGACATCCTTAAACAGGCACATGGATGTTCAAATCATGTAAGCATCCCTGGAGTCATTTTGTCAAAGGCAATGTTCATGTAGGCAGAAGCATGTCCAGGGCAGTGTTATGCCCTTAGATGTCCCGCTAGATTTCAGAAATGTCAAGGATGTCTGTGACCCCATTGAAGACATAAGGTATATTACAAAATGAAGTTCCTGCAAAACCTCAGACTTCTGCTGGAACACAGCTACTTCTGATCCGTATGTCAGGCCCTAATCATTCCTCACCTAGACTATTGCAACCTAATCCTACACGGCTTACCCAAATGCTCAATCCATGCCTTACAACTTGCACAAAATGCAGCAGCACGACTAACTGCCAAAACAAATAAAGACACACACATCACCCCCATACTCAAATCTCTCCATTGGCTCCCCATAAGTGCACGCATTAAATACAAAACAATAATGATGGCCTTCAAAATTCTTCACAACCGATCTGCTGGCTGCCTAGAAAACCTAATCAGAAGAGTCCCTGACAACAGATCAAGGAGGATACAACACCAAAACTCCCTTGCAACCTCGACGATACCTACGGGCACCTCCCAGAATGCACTACACAGAGTGTTCGAACTCTACTTACCATCCCTATGGAATTCCCTTCCACACCAGCTCAGAGCAAACAATGGCATTACAGACTTCAGGAAATACTTAAAAACACATCTGTTTACTGAGTACTTCAATAGCATACCAAGTAAAGTACCTGTTAGTATATACGTGTAAACCGCTCTGATGCATAAGTAAAGGGCGGTATATCAAATGCCTAAACCATAACCATAACCATAGCTATTGCAGCATAAGTCAATTAGTAAAACCCTATCCCCCTGTTGAGCTTAAGCTCCCGTGTAAATAGTTAAAATGTTACTGGTTAACTGTATACACTGTTGATAAAAGACATTGTAAATAGTTCTGAAAAGTTCCACATAAGCAAAGTTACATTCTCTGAAAACCGCCTTGAGAATCTGAAAGGCGGTATACAAAAAATGTTAAATAAATAAAAATAAATAAATGAATAGGCATCAGGAAAGTGCTCGTTTGAACTTCTAGACCTTCGGAGGGTGTAGAGAAGATGGCACTCCACCATCTTCACTACTCTCCATAATTGCTATGATATTTGTGGTGTGATAGAGTAATTTTCATTGTGTTTGAACCAATGCTGCATATCTCTTAGACATCCCCAGAACTACATACTATTCCTGGAACATTTCTGCGAAGGCCCTGTAGATAGCACTATTGGGCATCTCCATGTTTGGATGCGCCTGGCTGGCTTTTCGGACATTTTGGCTTGGGCATCCCAGGTTGGCATGCTTTTGATTATATGTAGGCACAGAACAATGTGAATTACTACTAGTCTAGCTGACTATGAAAAAGGTTCTGTAACACTGTACTAGTTGCAAATATAAGATAAGAGTCGACTCAAGAGATCCAGCATAGATCTAGATTTGTGACTGTTTCCCACCAGGAAAACAGGCCGGACACCTACTCCTTTAATTTATCACTTTTTGAAGACCTGAAGGTGTAACTCTAGTAAGTGTGATGACCGTAGAAGTCTCCAATAAAAAATTATGGATGGACAAGATGGAGAGGCATTTGTTAGTTTCATTCTTCACTAGTTGGTCTGTAGACACTTGTAGTGGAAAAACTACCAATTGTTACTATGTTGTAGTGATCAGTAAACTGGTTGTAGTGATCAGTAAAATGGTTGCATCGACGATGTTGTAGACATGTTTCATGGCCAAACTTGGGGTGAGGTGAGTAATTCAGTAGATAATATCTATTGACTGAGAACCATCTGGCTTCATCCCTTAGAGTGGAGAAATAGTCTAATAGTTAGAGCAGTGGGCTAAGATCCAGGGGAACCTAGTTCAAAACCCACTGCTGCTTCTTTTGCAAGCTACTTAACCTTCCATGGCTTCAGATGCAAGTTTAGATTGTCAACATCTGGGGACAGGAAGATACTTAGCCTCCTGGCAGGATAGGTGGCTTAAACCTTAGGAAAGGTGAGAACCATGCACAATTCCCCATCAATGTGTATCTTCAGTAGTCAACATTGATAAAACAGAGGATAGTGAGGTTTCTTCAGTGGATTTCAGGATTTTAGGCAGCATGGGTTTACCAGAGGCAATCTTGTCAGACAAATCCGATTGATTTTTTTGACCGAGTGACCAGAGAGTTGGACCGAGCAAGGACCTATGTATGGTATGCTTCGATTTCAGTAAAGTCTTTGACACTGTTCCACATAGGCAATTTATAAATAAATTGAGCATCCTAGGGATAGACCCTAAGATGACTAGCTGGGTTAGAAATTGCTTGAGCAGGAGGCAACAAAGTGTACAGGTAAATGGAGCTCACTCTAAGGAGAAGGATGTTACCAGTGGTGTGCTGCAGGGATCTGTCCTTGGTCCGATTCTTTCTGACATCTTTGTTAGTGATATTTCGAAAGGGCTGTTGGGTAAAGTTTACTTGTTTGCAGATGATACCAAAATCTGCAATAGTGTAGACACCCAGGAAGGAGTAGATAACATGAGGAGGGATTTAGATAAGCTTGGAGAAAGAGCTAGAATTTGGCAGCTGAAATTTAATGCTAAAAAATGCAGGATCATGTATTTGGGCTGCAAAAACGCAAAGGGGCGGTACAGTGTAGGGGAAAAGAAGAGCGGAACCTGGGCATGATTGTTTCTGATGATTTTAAAGTGACCAAAGAGGTAGACAAGGTGACAGCAAAATCCAGAAGGATGCTTGGGTGCATAGGGAGAGGAATGGCTAGCAGAAAAAAGGAGGTGATAGTGCCTGTGTATGTCTCTGGTGTGACCTCATTTGGAGTATTGTGTGTGATTCTGGAGACCATACCTTCAAAAGGATATAAACAGGATGGAGTAGAGGCGGAGCCAGCACGACTGCAGCATGGCAGTGTGAGTGAGTCTCTCCCCAGCCCAGTCAAAGAATCCTGATCATATCAGCTGTTTTTTGGGGAACAAGTTGGTCTAAATTAATACAGTGATCTGAGATTATGTCTGGGAGTAAACAGACCCGTCTAGAATTTCCGAATCTGGCGTCAGTGGGTACAAAAAGAACTAAGTCGGATCCGTTGTCTCCGCACAAGATGGCGCCCCATCAAGAAGCTGCAGAGGCATGCAAGAGCTTTTAAAGGAGGTACGGGCAATCCAAAGTCGGGTAGAAGCTAATGGTGAGGCCCTAAATGCTGTGCAATCGGACCTAAAGGAATTGAGCGCTCAGATGCAGTCCCTAACGCACAGAGTAGAGAAAATGGAGGGGGCCGCTGCAGAATATGAAGAACGTTTTGCTCAACTTCCGAGAATGCTGCGCAAAATAGATTGGCTGGAAAAGAACTATGAGGACATGAATAATAGAGCGCGACGCAACAACATTCGGATCGTTGGCCTTATGGAGGGAGCGGAGGGGGGAGACCCGATCAGTTTCCTGGAAACTTTAATACCCAAACTACTTAAAATTGAGTTCTCCCGCCCGCTAGAGATAGAGCGGGCCCACTGCATTCCCCCGGTGTCCAGTTTGTGAGTTAAGACACCGCGCCCGATGATACTGCGTGTTTTGAGGCACCAACAAGCAGTACAGATTCTCACTGCCACTAAGAACTGTTGTCAGCTGCTGTATGAGGGCCAAAAGATAGCTTTCTACCCGGATTTCAGCAAGTCTACAGTGGAAAAGCGGAAGCAGTTTCTCGCGTTGAGGCCGCGACTGCAGAGACTGCAAGCAAGATATGGCTTAATTAACCCGGCCCGCTTCAAAGTCACATTGAATAATGTGACCAAGGCGTTTGAGGATCCAACGCTACTGGCACAATATATTGAAGACCAAGAAGAGCTTCTCATGCATAACTAACTGTTCTATTGGTACCTGTGACTCTTGCATCAATGTGTCCCCTTGTGGCCCGTGGTCGTCACTGCATGGGCCAGATTTGTCCTCAATGCTGCTGACTGACAGCCTGGTCAATATGTCTGAGGCTATGCTTGCTAATATGTCTGAGAGTGGATGGGCCGTCAGGCCAGTGGTCTCTTATATAATATGGAGGCAGCTGGTGCTGGAAGCTTGAATCTCAGCGGAGCTGTATTGTGTGATGTGTATTGTCCTGGGTTACTTCCCCAGGGGCTGGGATCCGCTATGCAGCGATAGTCTTGCTGTCTCGCCCAGGTGGTTGCGGGGTGGGTGTTGGGGGGTGGGTGTTGGGGGGTGGGTTGGTTCTCAGAGGGAATTTATGGGTTGTGATTTTGTGTGTTGTTCTGTGCAAGCCTTTATCGTAACTAGTGTTATATCTGATTATGGCTAGTGAGTTAAAAATCTTATCCCTGAAAGTAAAGGGTATTAAGACACCAATAAAGAGGAAGAAAATATTAGCGTATTGCATGAAGCAGCGGGCTGATATAGTTTTCCTCCAGGAGACTCATCTCTCTACTTTGGAGACCAGAAAATTGGAGGAGGGGAGGTATGTGTTAGTTGGCTGCTCTCAGGCAGATAAGAAGAGAAATGGGGTTGCTACCTTGGTCCGTAAGTCGTTGGGAGCAGTGATTATATGGTCAAATTGTGATAGTGCAGGAAGGTGGGCCATAACATTGCTCCAGCTTGGGAAATTTAAGTGTGTCTTAGTAAATGTCTATGGTCCTAATAAGGATGATCCTGATTTTTACTGTGCTCTGAACTGTGCTTTGCAAAGGGAAAGCGAGGCTCCAATAATATTGGGAGGAGATCTCAATATGGTTAGAGACTCTTTAGTGGATCGTAGTCCTGGGAGAGTGAGTAGGCTGGCGAGAGCTGATATTGCTCTCTCTAGTCTTATGGAGGATTGTGGGTTAGTAGACATATAGAGACTGTTACACCCGGTGGATAAAGAGTACACTTTTTTTTCCCCAGTCCATAGCTCTCTTTCTCATATAGATTACTTCTTAGTTTCGAGGTCTTTAGTTGCGAACAGTTGTGAAGCGGATATTTTGAGTATGACTATTTCAGATCATGCTGCGGTCACGTTGAAGATTGATGTGCAAGACACTGTGCGACCGGGCTCGTCCTGGTCATTTAACAGGGCCTGGCTGGCGGAGCCCGCCTTTCTGGAGGAGTTGCGCTCCACCATTAGCTCCTATTTTAGTGTAAATAGATTAGAAGATACGGCAGGGTGGGCCTGGTGGGAGGCTTTCAAGGCCACGCTTCGGGGAACCATTACCAGTTATAAGATTAAAGAGAATAAAAAGCGGAAGGCCCAATTGGCAGCTTTGGAAGCCCAAATCAAGGCTGGGGAAAGGCTATGGATTAAGCATCCCAACGCTGCTATCCTGCGAAGCTTGCAAAAGTTGAGGTTTGAATACAATGAGATTTTGAGCTCCGAAGTGGAGTATAATATGATGAAGCAATCAGCTCGTTTCCATGTCGAGAGCAATAGGGCTAGCAAGTTGCCAGTGAGTGCCGTACGAGGGAAGCGTGAAAAATCGAGAATTGTCTCTCTCACTGATGATAACCAGGCCAGATTAGTAAATGACGAACAGATATTGCAGGAGTTCTCCCAGTATTACACCAAGTTGTATTCCACGGAGGTATGTGCGGATCCTGCAGCTGTCGCAAGCTTCCTGGGGAAGCTAGTTCAGCCTAAATTGACGACGGTGCAAGCTGGGAAGCTAGGGGAGCCTTACTCTGCCAAAGAACTTCGGTCGGCAATTAATTCTATGCCGAGGGGCAAGGCGACCGGCCCGGATGGGCTGCCGTCGGAGTTGTATAAAGTTTTAAGCGATGAGCTAGTTCCATTCCTAGCGATATATTATGAATGGCTAGTACAGGAACAGGAGCACATCGGCAGTTTTTCGGAAGCTATGATTGTAGTTCTTGAAAAGCCTGGTAAGGACCCAAATTTTGTTATGAACTATAGGCCCATATCCTTATTGAACACAGATTATAAGATTTACGCAAGTATGTTGGCAAAACGATTAGCTAATTACATTGGGGATTTAATACACCCTGATCAATCCGGGTTTATTCCCGGTAGAGCGACGACAGATAATGCTAG
The DNA here is from genome assembly GCA_033557465.1 of Ichthyophis bannanicus. Lineage (NCBI taxonomy): Eukaryota > Metazoa > Chordata > Amphibia > Gymnophiona > Ichthyophiidae > Ichthyophis > Ichthyophis bannanicus. Next base: position 358,609,318 of record CM066037.1, read on the forward strand.
ATTACTCTGTAACTTGCTGGACAGGGCCGCAGGAGAGGAATCACCATATATAGCCCTCTCTCTTGATGCTGAGAAGGCTTTTGATAGGTTGGAGTGGCCTTATCTTTTTTCTGTACTGGAATGGTTTGGATTAGGGGAGGAGTTTATACAAAAAGTTTGCGTACTGTATTTGAGTACGAGTGCTAGGGTACAAGCGAATGGTATGTTGTCTCGCTCCTTTTCCCTGCATAGAGGAACTCGACAGGGTTGCCCTCTCTCCCCGCTACTTTTTAATCTAGCACTAGAGCCCCTGGCTATTGCCATCAGACAAAGTCCAGATATAACGGGCTTTCAGTTCGGGGATGTGCACGTAAAACTATCGGCCTTCGCTTATGATCTTATTTTGTTTACGCAACCCTGCGAAGTGCCGCGGCTTTTGACGTTGATTGCAGCTTATTCGTGTCTCTCGGGGTACAAAATCAACTGGGCCAAATCAGTTGCATTTCCGCTTAACAGCTGTTCCAACTCTAGCATGATGACCTCTTTTCCCTTTCGTTGGGAGACGGGAAGCATTAAATATTTGGGAGCTTATTATTGCTCCTCATGGGAGCGCATGATACAGGAAAATGTAGAGGGGGTTTTTCATTTAATACGCAGTAAAACCCTGGCTTGGTCCCCCTTGCGTTTCACATGGTGGGGCAGGTTGGAAATTATAAAAATGATATTGACTCCCAAAATCAATTACATCCTTGGTATGCTTCCTGTCTCTCTCCCATCAAAAGTGTATTCGGGCATAGAGAGAAGTCTCCTGTCCTTTTTATGGAATGGGGCCCAACAGCGAATCGCAAGTAAGAAGCTTAAAGCTCCCAAAGAGCAAGGTGGCGTCCATTTTCCAGACTTCCAATGGTATCACCATGCCCTTTTGTTGAAGCAGGGGGCGAGGTGGCTAGATGGAAATGGTAATGAACAAAGCCCTAGCTGGATGGCAGTAGAAGAGTGTATGACTAGTCCTTATCCATTAAAGTATATGCTGGGGGCCTTGTGCCCTGAAAGTGTTGTGGGGGGGAAAGTTATTCGGGTCACGCAGGAAGCTTATTTAGCATTAGCGCAAGTCGCGAGTAGTGACAGTCTGCCCTCTAGGATGGCCCCGTTATGGTGGAATCCTCAAATTAGACTTGGAGGACAGAAGATTGCCTGGCGTAAATGGCAGGCACAGGGAATATGGGTCTTGGATCATTTGATTGGCGGAACCGGGTGGAAAAGTTTTGATGAGTTTCGTGCGGAATTTTTCCTCCCGGAATCCTGTTTTCTCCGCTGGCTGCAGTTAAAGCATTGTATGGCTGCGAAAAATATTGCGCCTGCAGCGCTGCCATATGAGTCTGGGATTTACAAACGACCCAGGGAGACGCTTGAACAGAAGGGCCCGGTGTCTAAGATCTATGGTATGTTTCGGAGCTATGCTTTGAGCCAACCGGCGGGTCTAACGAAGATATGGGAGTCGGAAACAGCTTGTTCTTTGCCTCCCCTTTCCTGGAAAATTTTATGGGGGCCTGTAACAAGAGTCTCGAGGTCAGCTGCAATAACGCAATCAATGTTTTTCTTTCTCCATAGGGCCTATGTGACCCCCTGTAAAACTTTCTAAATGGGATAAAACAGCCACTGGCAAATGTTGGTCCTGTCAGAAAGAGCTTGGCACCTATGCCCACATGTTCTATGACTGCCCACTAGTGCTTAAGTTTTGGGTGGATGTATGGGGTAAAATCCAGACTGTGTTGGACATTACAGTTGAGTTATCTAGAAATGTTATATATTTGAGATTGCTCCCTTTGGGAATTTCCAAAGAGAAGCTCTTTTTATTAAACTATATGAATAGCTGTTGCTATTAAAATGATCTTATCAAAATGGAAAAACTATCAGCAATTGCATTATAATAGTTGGTGGGGTCAAGTGTGTCAATATTCTCAATATGAGAAATTATATAGTAAACTTCATTACCCTGGCAGAGCGGATCTTCATTCTGAGAGATGGGCACTGTTGGATCGGTTTCGTTGATCGATCCGTGTTAGTTCCAGGGAGAATCCTAGTTCTGCTGGCCTGATTGCTGGCGGTGGGAATGTATTTAGGCTGAAGATAAACAGGATGGAGTTGGTACAGAGGGTGGCTACTAAAATGGTTAGTGACCTTTGTTATAAAGCATATGGGGACAGATTTAAAGGTCGTAATATTTATTTGTTAGAGGAAAGGCAGGATAGCGGAGATATGATAGAGACATTTAAATACCTCCATGGCATAAATGCACAAGAGGAGAGCCTCTTTCAATTGAAAACAAGCTATGCAATGAGAGGACATAGGATGAGGGTGAAAGGGGATAAATTTAAGTGTAATATGCAGAAATATTTCTTTACAGAAAGAATGGAAGATGTGTGGAATAGTCTCCCAGAGGAGGTAATAGTGATGAGGACAGTATCTGAATTCAAGGAAGCATGGGACAAACACAGAAGATCTCTAAAGGAAAAAAGTGGACAAAAGTAGTTGATATGGAAGAGCAGACTAGATAGGCCATATATTCTTTTTCTGCTGTCATGTTTCTATCTAACATTCAGTCTTGTTTTTGAATTTGGACAGCTGGATAGAACAACTGCTTCCCTAGTCAATACCAGGCTGGCTAAGTATAAGAACATAAGATATGCCATACTGGGTCAGACCAAGGTCCATCAAACCCAGTATCCTGTTTCCAACAGTGGCCAATCTAGGTCATACGTACCTAGCAGTTTCCCCAAAAGACACAATGGTTCCACAATGCTTGTATTGGGTCAAGCATTGATATCTCGGGTCCCTTCTTAATAATGGTTTATGGATCTTTCCTCCAGGAACTTATCCAAACCTTTTTTAAACCCAGGAGCTTCTGGGTCGCCAGGAGTCAGGACTGACTCGAAGGCACACATTGCATTACACTAACAGATCCTCTGCCCCCGTGCTGTTTTTTTCTATAGGAAAACTTTATAGCACTTACATGTCTGAAACATTTGACTATTGAAAAAGAGAAAATACTAATGTTTCATTACCACTAGTCATTGAATACCATCGTGCTACAGGGTTTTGTTTACAAACATTTCTATGTTTAACACACATACAATAAGATGGACTGCCTCTCTTAAACGCTAAAGCCCATGCCTCAGACTGAGTCTGTCTGTACTTCATACCCACAATCCTAAATCCTCCATCTGCTTGCCTTGAATGAACAGCACAAACTGAATATATTATGCTAATCCTGACCAGGTAGCAAATTTTAACCTTGGCTGTTTGGCTCCAATTCTCTAAATTCAAATAAGTCAGTGCAAGTGATAAAAAATGAAATGAAAACACATCAACAGAGACTTATCAATAACAGTACTACTTAAGGCCTTAAAGGAGAGACTCAGGCCTGAAAATTTGAGCAATGTCCTGTAATCCCTCCATTTAGCTAGGCCAGACTGCTTTTTTTTATTAGAAAAACAGTTAAATGGTACAAATTCAGCTCTACTTCAAACTTTGTTTATCTACATGCTATAGGTCAAACTAGATGCTACATGTTGCTGTTGAAAGCACAGACATTTCGCAGCTCAGGAATTCTGAAAACAAAAGAATTCTGTCCCATTTTTCACAATCTACTAAATATGGCTTTGGCTTTTATACACATATCTCTGCTAAGCTACTACAGAGTAGGCTTCAGGTTGTCAGAAAATTCCAAGCAATTTTCCATATTAACGCTTTCAGAGGGTCCTGGTAGCCCACCAAGTCACTTTCTACAGCTGCTCTATCTCCTTTTTAAAGGTTAATGCCAGCAGCCTGCTTCCATCCTGGTTAAGGTGGAGCCCATCCTTTTGGAAAAGCCCCTCTCTTCCTCAGAATGTTCCCCAGATCCTAACAAATCAAAAACCCTCTTCCTTGCACCATCGTCTCATCCACGCATTGAGACTCCAGAGCTCTGTCTGCCTTTTGCTTGTGTTGTATGCTTTGTTTGTAAGATTTTGGACAATGCTAAAGAGTTCTCTGGGCCGGTTAATGGATTTAGCAAGAATGTTGGAATAGTGGTTTTTCTTTGCATTTTCTATTGTCTTCTTGTAGATGTTAAGGGCATTTAAGCAATTCTCATGGTTTGGTAAGGATTTGGTTCGTTGCCAATTTCACTCTGCTTTTCGCAGGTCTCTTTTCATTGATTTTAGAGTAGCGTTAAACCAGGGGGTGTCTTTCTTTTTGGCATTGTTATTTTTACAATTTAGATGGGTGTGGGACATTTTGTGTGTAGCAGCGTTAGCGATGATTTTGTGCCAGGTATCGATCGATTCCTCAAGGTTAGATTGTGTGAGAGGAAGATGAGGTATAACTTGATTTAGGAATTCTTCCTTATTGAATTTCTTGAATCTATGGATTTGGGGCTGGCGTGAAGGTTTATTTTGGGTATTGTCGGTATAGGTAAGGCTGAACTTTATGAGATGGTGGTCAGACCATGGGACAGGTGTGATCTCCAGTGATGCGGGGTTAAACACTGCTAGGAGGGAACTGGATAGGAAAACAAGGTCGAGGGAATTGCCCTTGAGGTGAGTTTTTCTGTCGATGATTTGGTAGAAGTCCATATCAGCTATGGAGTCCAAGAGTGGTGTAGATTGAGAGTTGGATAATGAAGGGAGGTTCAGATCTCACAGAAGTATTGCAGGGTTGGAATCTGTAGAGGAGCCCAGTAGTTCAATTAGAGCATCTGTTTTCTCTAATCTTGGTTCCGGTGGTCTGTAGATTAGACATATTCTAAGGTGTCTAATTTTTAAGATAAGTGTGTCCATATTGTTAATGTTGTTGGATGTTAACAGCCTTGCTTTAAAGGATTTTTTTTAAATGATAAGGACACCTCCTCCTCTTTTGTGTTCTCTATGTGTGTGGAAAATCTCATATGTTCCAAGGGTTGCAGAGCAGAGATGGCATCCATCTGTCCAAGAAAGGTCAACGCGTCTTCAATAGTAGACTGGCTAATCTACTGAAGAGGGCTTAAAAATAGATTTGTTAGGGATGGGTGAAGAAAGCCCCCAGGTAGTTGATACATTAAATACCTTTATGGAAATGGGTAACAGGGGTAACATATGGAGAGCAGTGTGTATAAATGCCCATAGCATGGGAAATAAGATCCCTGATGTTGAAGCTTTGGTGGCAGTGGCTGACTTGGATTTAGTGGCAGTTACAGAAACATGGTTCACAGAAAACCGTGATTGGGATGTAACTATACCTGGCTATACTTTATTCAGAAAGGACAGGGTAGGAAGAAGGGGAGGAGGAGTGGCACTATATGTAAAAACTACTATTAAAGCTTTGGAATTACAGAGCTTAAAAGGGAGAGAGGAGGCATTGTGGGTTAAACTAGAAAGAGGAAAAGAGAAATCTATTTGCATTGGTGTGATATACAGACCTTCCTCACAAGAGGAAGAGGTGGACAGAGAGTTCATTGAAGACATATGCTGCATTGCTAGGAAAGGGGAAGTGCTACTGATAGGAGATTTCAATATGCCAGATGTTGATTGTCACATTCCTGCTGCAGTATCATCTAGAAGTAAGGAGATCCTGGATTCTCTACAGGGAGAATTATTCAGGCAATTGGTAACAGACCCCACACGTGAAGGGGCCATACTGGACTTGGTGCTTACCAATGGTGAAAGTGTTTCTGATGTTGTAGTGGGAGATCATTTTGCATCCAGTGATCACCAGATGGTGTGGTTCAGTATTAGGACTAGGGCTGTTAGAATCCATTCAAAGGTGAGGATCTTAGACTTTAGGAAGACTAACTTTGCGAAGATGGGCCAATACCTCAGGGAGCTGTTAGTGGGATGGGAACAGCTGGGGGATGTAGAAAAACAGTGGGCAAAACTGAAAGGGGATATTTTAAGGGCAACCAGCCTTTTTGTTAAAATGGTAAATAAAGGTAAAAGGAAAAGGAGACCGCTATGGTTTTCGAAAGAAGTAGCTGAAAAAGTGAAGAAAAAGAGGGAGGCCTTCATGAAATACAAGAGATCACAGAGAGAGGAAGACAGGCATCTGTATTTGGAAAAACTTAGAGAAGCTAGCAAAGTAGTCAAGAAGGCAAAGATTCAAAAGGAGGAGGAAATAGCCAATGCAATAAAATGGGGGGATAAGACATTTTTCAGATATATTAGTGAGAAGAGGAAGGGCAAAAGTGGTAATGTCAGACTCAAGGGTGCAGGGGAGGAATATGTAGAAGCTGATAAGGATAAAGCGGAATTGCTTAACAAATATTTTTGTCCTGTGTTCACAGATGAAGAACCAGGAGCAGGACCTCAGAAAACACCTACAAATAGGAACTTAAGCGAGGGACATCTTGAACAATTTTCAGAAGTCTGTGTCCATGAGAAACTAGCTCAACTTAAAGTAGACAAAGCGATGGGACCGGATGGAATACACCCTAGAATACTGAGGGAACTTGGGGACGTTCTAGCAGCTCCACTGACTGACCTTTTCAATGCCTCGTTGGAGTTGGGAGTGGTGCCAAAGGACTGGAGAGAGGCTCATGTGGTGCCTATACACAAAAGCGGAAGTAAGGATGTAGTTGAAAACTACAGACCGGTTAGTTTAACTTTGGTGGTGAGTAAATTATTGGAAACGCTGCTGAAAGAGAAAATAGTGAGGTTTCTGGAGTCCAGCGGATTACAGGATCCGAGGCAGCATGGATTCACCAGAGGCAGGTCTTGTCAGACAAATCTAATTGATTTCTTTGAGTGGGTGACCAGGGAGTTGGACCGAGGGAGAGCCCTAGATGTGGTGTATTTAGATTTCAGTAAAGTCTTTGACACTGTTCCTCACAGGTGACTTATAAACAAACTAAGCTCCCTAGGGATGGACCCTAAAGTTACTGCTTGGGTTAGAAATTGGTTGGGTGGGAGGCGACAAAGAGTACAAGTAAATGGAGCTCACTCTGAGGAGAAGGAGGTTAGCAGTGGTGTGCCCAGAGATCTGTCCTTGGTCCAATTATTTTTAACATCTTTGTTAGTGATATAGTGGAAGGGCTGTCGGGTAAGGTTTGCCTCTTTGCACATGATACCAAAATCTTCAATAGAGTAGACACCCAGGAAGGTGTAGATAACATGATGAGGGATCTAGCTAATCTTGAAGAATGGTCTAGAATTTGGCATCTGGGATTTAATGTTAAAAAATGTAAGGTCATGCATTTGGGCTGCAGCAATCCAAGGGAGCAATATAGTATAGGGGGTGAAGTACTTTTGTCCACTAAAGAAGAGTGGGACCTAGGAGTGGTTGTGTCTGATGATCTTAAAGTAGGTAAAACAGGTAGAAAAGGTGACGGCAAAAGCTAACAGGATGCTTGGGTGCATACGGAGAGGAATGGCTAGCAGAAAAAAGGAGGTGATAATGCCTCTGTATAAGTCTTTGGTGCGACCATTTGGAGTATAGTGTGCCATTCTGGAGACCGCACCTTCAAAAGGATGTGAACAGGATGGAGTCGGTGCAGAGGGTGGCTACTAAAATGATTAGTGGTCTTCATTATAAAGCATATGAGGACAGACTTAAGGATCTTAATATGTACACCTTAGAAGAAAGGCGGGATAGAGGTGATATGATTGAGATGTTTAAATACCTCCGTGGGATAAATGTTCAGGGAGAGAGCCTCTTTCAATTGAAAGCATGTTCTGCTACGAGGGGACATGGGATGAGGGTGAAGGGAGATAGATTCAGGAGTGATATGCCAAAATATTTCTTTACGGAAAGAGTAGTGGAACCATGGAATAGTCTCCCAGTGGAGGTGGTAGAGATGAGGACAGTAACTGAATTCAAAAAAGCATGGGACAAACACAGAGGATCTCTAAAGGTAAAAAGGGGACTGTTGTAGTTGTTGATATGGAAGGACAGACTAGATAGGCCATGTGGTCTTTTTCTGTCATCATATTTCTCTGTTTCTATGTTTTTAGTTGGTTAATGTAGACAGTGTCTGTGTCTAATAACCAAGTTTCTGTTACACAGAGGATATCAGGCTTATGGTCGTTGAGTAGGTCAATGAATATAGGGAGTTTATTTCTCATTGACCTTGCATTGATAAGATAACATGAGAGGGTGTTGTATTGTGATGGGTTTTATTTTGGGATTGTTTGATGTTCTAAGGTTGGTTTTATGTTGATTAGTCTGGGAGGTTTACCTTTATGATTGAGTCCAATTTTATGTACTAACGGGGTAAAGTCGTTGCGGATTGATCTATGTATTATGGGGATGGATTTATGGTTGTTGTTTAGTCCATTTATCAGGGCTAGTAGAGTTGCGATTATGATGCAGATGCATATTTTCCTGAAAAGAGAGGGTAGTGGAGTAGGCATTTTGGTGCTGATTTCAGCAGTATTAAATGTGTCTCTCCCATTAGCGAAATGGGGGCCGTTATAATAAAAATAGTGTCCAGTAACAATGTTTTAGGTTGGTGGGACTGTTAGTGTGTAGTATGGTCTGGAATTTGGATTTAGTTATATGCTTGGTGTTAGCATAGTATAGTTAGTTGTTATTTATATTCTCTTATATACCATGCTATTCTGCATCAGTGTGGTTTACATTGAAACTGAAATTACATTGAACAGGGCATTATAACTTGGAGATAACTATTTTACAGGGAACATGGGCTATGGAGGGTTAAGCAGCTTGCCTAAGACCACAAGGAGCACCTGTGGGACTAGAAACCCCAGTCCTTCCGGCCCAAGGTTGCTGTCCTCTATTGGGATTTGAACCCCTGACCTTCTGGCCTGAAGTACCTTGCCCCAACCACTAGGCCACTCCTCCACTCGGTAAGGGAGATTTAGCTTCATAGTGTGTTTCAGATACTGGATCTGGGTATCTGTGATGCTATCCACGTAACATATTGCATGAGATTTACAGCCTTATGTGTAGTATATACAAGTTACAGATAATACAATTTGAGGTATTAGGTGTGGTGTATACTGTAAGGAAACTTTCAATTTAAGGTATTAAGTATCAGGTGCAACAGGTATTGCAGTGTAACAGTAAACAGTTGTTCTAGTTAGTAGCATGTTGGTGGGAATCAGCATTACAGACATTTCATTGGTGGCAGTTATACAGACATTTACTTATTATTACACACTTACAGTTCTGATTGCCGAAGGGGTCTATGTAGACTTTTGGGTGTTTTTGTTGTTCTGTGCTGCCATGCAACATCTTGCTTGTTGATATCGCCGACTGTTGGAACTGGCAGACTCTTAGAACGGGAGTCAGGGATATGCACTACTTTTGCTAGTTAACGTGTCAGACACAAGAGTAGCAATGAGGAGTGGGAGTTGCTCTCAATGTTTAGATTTGGTGAACTGGATTGGTAGCATAGATGTGTTAGAGCCGCCGCATGTTATATCTGTCTTGATTTGGCGTTTTTTGCCAAAGGGCCCTTAGGCAAAGAACGCCAAATCAAGACAGATATAACATTCGGCGGCTCTAACACATCTATGCTACCAAAGGGCCCTTTGGCGCGGGCCCACCAGTTGCGGACATGACTAGGCACGCTAGATCTTTCAATGTTTGTGGGGCAGTGCTGATTGGTCTGTTCGCTGGGGAGCAGGGAGGAGCTTACCAGCCCTGCTTTCCGCCGTCAATTCTGATCGGCCACCGGTGGAGGTGGAGGGAGGTTCGGTGCAGGTATGCTGGAGCTTTTCAACGTTCGCGAGGCAGCGCTGATTGGCTGGGGAGCAGGGAGGAGCTTACTAGCCCTGCTCTCTCCCATTTATGCTGATTGGCCACCGGTCGAGATAGAGAGAGGTTCGGTGCAGGCATGCTGGAGCTTTTCAACATTCGCGGGGCAGCGCAAATTGGCCTGGTTGCTGGGGAGCAGGGAGGAGCTTAGCAGCCCTGCTCTCCTCTGTCGATGTTGATCGGCCGTCAGTGGAGGTGTAAACTATGTAAATACCTTTGAATATTGGGCCCTTTGTTCTTAAGAGTGATCATGCTGGGATGAGTCCAGTTCCTGGATCCCTTTCAAGTGATGGGGTTTCTTTCTCCTCTCTCAAATGGTTCTTCCTCCCCCACCTGGGACTATGTTGAAAACTAGCTCTCCTATTATGGTGCTTACAGATTTTTCTGGTGTAGTCACTGCTTGTGGCCTCACACCTGTGGTCTACCAAATAGAAGATGTTTCCCCCTTTAACTTCTGATTCTTCAGTTTCTTTAGATGATGTTTGGCAGGTAGTGACTTGTACTGAGAGACTTCTGGCTACAACAATTTTCTTGAGAGACTGTTTCAAATTTTAACAAAGTGGATACCCATTTGGAGATAAGGTCTCCATTTTGGACTCCCAGGTGGCCTCCCTGCAATCAGTAGGTGCCTCTGGAATAAAAGACAGTCTGAGCTTACACCAGAAATTAGAAGCTTTAGATTTTTTTTTTATGAAAACTTCTATTTTATACAACAGAAAAAAAAGAAACATGCAAAATCAAGATGCACAAACATCCATAAAGAAACATTAACCATCAATTACAATTTTTGCCATTAGACCACATCCAGAGGACAAGAAAAGTATCCCAGGATACTAATAAGCTCAAATCCCACTCCCAAAAACCAAATAATAATACATCATAACATAATCAAAACTACCCATCAAGTACAACTGGGACCCATCCCTTCCCTTCTTCTCACAAATTCCTCAAGCTGCAGGGCATCTGTAAACACATGATGGACACCCTGCAATGCAGCCAAACATTTACAGGGAAATCTTAAAAATAACGTAGCTCCCAACGCTATCACACAGTTTCAGTTGGAGAAAATTTTTTTGCCTTAATTGTGTGACTAGCCACATCTTGAAAAAACAATATCCTCTGTCCACAAAAGGGACTCAATTTATGCTTTAAAGTAAAGTCTCATAACCTGAGACTTATCAATATCAGCATCAAAAGAAGCCAACAAAGTTGCCCTACCAGAAATCACGTTCATAGATTGCTCCAAAAACTGGGACAAATTCATGGAGGCTTGGGGGAACTCAGCAGCATCAACAGATGTCAACTTATCTGATAGATAATACACATTAGAAATCTGTATCACATCCACATTTTTCATTTTCAAATTTTCCTTAAAATACTTCCTTAACAATATCAACGGAGAAAGTAATGAGTTTTGGGGAAATTAAGAAACCTTAAATTCTTACTTTGCACAGAATTCTCCAAATATTCAAGCTGCCTGTGCAATAGCAGGTTATCATGTATCCCTGCCATGCTGGCAGCCTGAAGATTAGAAACTTCTCATTCAACCTTAGTTACCCCAGCTCCTAACTGAGATGACATCATATCCTGTTGCTCAAACTTACTGACAACCTCCTTTTCTAGGGACAACCTCCTTAGAAAAGGAGATTGTCTGATCAATTACAGATTTAATATAAACATATGTTTGGGCAATCATATTCCAAATATCTAGTAAAGTAACAGTCTGGAGCGGACTCCAGCAAAGGCTGCAGAGCTACAGCAGAAACATCAAATTGTAAACATTTTGGCATGGAAACGGAAGAATTACTCAAAGAGGTAACCACAGAGAGATAACAGGAACACCCACTTCCAGGGCCTGCTCTCCATCTCCCAACTGTCCCAGGATAGTTAATGGCTGAGGTGGTGGGGTACGAACAATGGGACTTAAAGTATCCCTGGGCTCAGAGAATGATGATACCAGCTTGGGAGTACTTGCCAACATTGCTATACCAGCAGGGGCAACATGCCTGTCCAGGGACCCACAAGCTTACTCACGCCAGATGAGCCTGCCATTGTCCCTGGTCCTTTGATCTTCCTCTTATGAGGCATGTCTCCCTGCCGACCCAGGGCAACCAACTAGCAACGAAGGGGCAACAAAGGGGCGATTCCCTTTGTTCAATGTCCCTTTGTTCAAATATCCATGGCCACACATCCATGGCTGCATAGAAATCCCTGGCTTTTGTAGAGGTGTCATGCTCCAGTGACAGTACAGTGTGGGTGGAGCCAAACCCCTGAGCTGGTCTCCATGCTCCCGTTAGGGTACTCGGGGCCTTATCGCACTGCTGGCTGCGACCTCCTCCGGCTGTCAGTCAAGAACCCTCTGCTCCCATCTTCACCAGGAAAGCCCCAGCTTTTGTAGCGGTGTCGTGCTCCTTTAACACTGCAGTGTGTGTGGAGCCAAACCACTGAGCAGGTCTCTAGACTCCCATTGGGGTACTCAGGGCCTCCTCATGCTGGCTAGCTGCGACCTCCTCCGGTTCCCAGGCAAGAACCTTCTGCTCCCCCCAGAAAATATTAATCGGAGTAAAAATCTGAGATTTTTTAATTTAACCTTTACCTGTTTGTTATCTGCTGAGATCCTTTAAGGAAGTTTTTTAAAGAAGCGTTGCAATTATCTACCTCAGAAAATATTTTGATTTCTAAAGCATATTATGTTCAGATAAGGTTATTAGCAATTCTATGGTAGATGATAATGTTGCGGCTTTGATTCCTAATCCTGAACTTAGTTTAACTGCTTTCTTGGAAGATTCCCAAGATAACATTTCTTCTAGAGCTATTTTAATAGTTTCTTTTGTAAATGAAAGTGATGTCTTTGATTCTTAAGCACTACTTTAAAAACAAGGATTTCCCTTTTTGTGGTCTCAAACTGCAGATTTTTCCTAATGTTTCAAGGATCACCCAATTGAGGAGGAAACTTTTCCTTTTTGTAAAGCAAGGGTTCTTGCTCTTGCAGGCACCTTTTACCTTAGATATCCCTGTAAGTATTTAATTATGCTACAGGGTATCAAATATGTCTTTTTAGATCCTTCTCAATTAGAAAAGCCCTTAATACAAAAGGAGGCTTCCAGTCTGATATCCTAAGATGGTAGGGGTGATGTGTAGCATCATGTATCTTGACACTCTCAAGGAGTAATTGTAGTATTTGCAGCTATATCATGTAGCATTTGCTATCCATTTTCCTTTGTTTAATTTTCTGTTTTAGACTATGCTCTCCATAATAATGGCTAAATGTCCAGGTATGTTTCTTTGCTTATTTACTTTACCTTTCATTATGTTACTTTATTGTAAACTGAGTTTTGTTTCTTCACTCTTATTGATTATGGGGGTCATTCAGTGGCACAAATAGCGGGGATGGATGTCCGGATTGGACGTCCATCCCTGCTATTCAATCCCTTGCAGTTCTCAGCTAATGCCTCCCTGTACGAACAGCTTGTTTGTACGGGGAGGCTTAGACAAGGTTGCGAAGTGGGTGTCTGAAGCGGAGTGAGGGCAGGACATCGGTGTGCCGCAGCCCCGGATGTACAGGGCTGTTTCTAAAGTCGACCCTGTACTTCCAGGGCCATGAACATGGATGGGTGACTTATTCTACTGCAGAGATAGAATAAGTCCCCCTGGACATCGGGGATCATGCTGCCACGCTGCTTCAGAGAGGTAGGGGGTGCAGTAAGGTCTCCGCAGCTGGGCCATGGCCATGGGAGACCAGATTGAGGGTCTGGCTCTGGGGAAAGAAGAAGGTCAGCGGCAGCTGGCATTTGCGGCTCCTGCGTGGTGCTATGGCAAAAGGTCATCATGACACCGCGGCTCCATTCAGGAGCCTGACTGAGGTAGCCGGGGATCTGTTATGCATGCAGGCCAACCAGAATTGGGGCCCAGCCTGCACATTCGGGCCATAGACCTAATTCTGATCCTGCAGGCATGTATAGCCCCTGCGGGATCAGAATTGGGTCAAACTCCGGGCATCCCACTTCTGGTTGGCCGCACAGACCATGTATATAATTTGTAAAAAAAAAAAAAAAAAAAAATTAATATATTTAGAGTATCCATAACTTCAGTTTCACCCGCAGACTGTTATTTCCCAGTGGCAAGTAATAGAGATGCGCAACAGGTGGAATCAATTACTTAGGAACTTGCTGAAACAACTGCTGATTTTGGAAAATTTATAAAATGCAAGTTGGGAGCTCTAGAAGCATTTTCAAGAGCTTCCAACTTAAAATGAATGCCAGTTAAAATTTTTATAATAGCAGAAAGGATCTCACAGACCGAGTCAATCTTAATCGCATGGTCTGCAACCGTAGCTTTAATCTCCTCAATTACTGCTAAGCAAATTACCTCTTCTTCTCCTAGACCACCCTGAGAAATTCAGGCTCGTATGTGTATATGCCACTGCCCCGTTCAGGTTTGCTTTTCCTTTTCTTTTGCTACCTATTTTGTACTTGATTGCCTTTTCCAAGATTAGCATGTTCCCCTTTTTGTATTGTGGGCTTGTTAAACTCAGTTCTGTATATTTTCTTATACTCTTTTTCTTTATTTTTCTATATTTCTGAAACTTAGGGGCATGTTTACTAAAACCGCGGTAGTGTGCGGGTGCCATATAAGGAGTGGGCGTTCCATCCTGAGAAAGAAAATCCGGAATTTACATATGCGCTAAGGTGCGCGGCGCCCATGTGCGCCCCGCACATTAGCGCATGAGATAGCTGCGCGGGAGGCATAAGTGGCGCGCTGATGTGCACATAGAAGAGCAAAGCCACAGCACAATGGCCAAGGCACTTACCAATGGTGTAGGGATCAGGGGTTCAATCCCCCACAGTGCCCAATGAAAACAGCTGGCTGAGGCATTAATTTATGAGGCATGTAAATACTGGGCAGCATAAGGCAGCGCACTGATGGGCATAAGGCAGTGTGCTAATGTTTTCGGAGGCATTTTAATACTGAGCTGCATAAGTGGCATGCTGATGTGCAAGCAGAAGAGCAGAGCCACAGCACAATGGTTAAGACACTGACCAATGATGCAGTGATCAAGAATTCAATCCCCCACAGTGCTCAATGACCAAGGCTGGCTGAGGCATTACTTTAGGAGCTAGTCTAATATTGTGCAGCATAAGGCAGTGTGCTATTGATTTAGGAGGCTTTTTAATATTGGGCGGCATAAGGCGGCGCGCTAATGTGCAAGCACAGGAACAGAACCACAGCACAATGGTTAAGACACTGACCAATGGTGCAGGGATCAAGGGCTCAATCCCCCACAGTGCCCAATGACCAAGGCTGGCTGAGGCATTACATATTATGGGGAAGATTGCTTTTGGAGTCATGTTATGTTTATTTTAATTATCACTACTAGCAAACGCACTCTCAAAGCGTGTTAACATAAGGCGCCCTATAAGGCACATTTTAAAGTGCACTGTCCACCAAGGCACCCTAGAATGTTGCTTATAGGGCGCTTTAGAGGGTGCCGTATGAGGTACCGCAAGGTCAGAGTACTGTTTTTATGGCAGCACTGTGCAGTTTAAGGAATGAAAAGCATAAGTAGGTGCGCTGACAGGCAAGGAGGAGCAGCAGTGGAGCACAATGGTTAAGGCAATTTCTGCTGATACAGGGGTCATGAGTTTGCTCCCCAGGGTGCCTAATACGTAAGGCTGGCTGTGGCACCAGCATTGCAATGTACATATTTTTTCCTGCAGCACTTTATTTTTAGTTTATTAATTGCTGCCCGCAAACACGCCCTCACGTGCCGTAAGTGAAGGTGCCGTATAAGGCACCCTATAAGGCACTCCATAGGGCACATTATAGAGTGCACTGTCCGCCACAGCACCCTAAAATGTCCCCTATAGAGCACCCTATAAGTTGCGTCACAGGATAGTGTATAGTGCACCTTATATGGACGGGAATCATAAGGTGTCCTATAGGGCGCCCTATAAAGCACCCTCAGAGGCACCTTATGGGTACAGTACGCTAAGGGTGTTTTTGCTGGCATCAAAATATGTACATTACAAGAAGATAATGCATTGGACAACCCTATCAAATAATCCCACTGTGGGTTTGAACACATAACCTCTGGCTTCACAGGCAGTGAAATAACCATTGGGCTACAGCTCTACAGATACTAGCAAGCCACTGGCTGGCTGTAGAGAGCCTGCACGTCACCACACAGACAGTCTGCTGTGGTCACCAGGACAGGGTTAGCCCACCCATACCCATGATGCACTGCACATGCAAATCAGCTGTCCACAGATAAACACAAGATGGGCAATGCACCCCCACAGCACCTCGGCCTGGTAGGGGGGAGTGACCATGTGCACCCCCACAGCACCTCGGCCCGGTAAGGGGTACTGACCGTGTGTTTTACTGGCACAGAGTAGCTACACAGCGTCACATTGTGCGGGTACTGTGCTCACCCTGAGGGTGCAATGAGGTGCCCAGGACCAGGTCCACAACACCTTACATGGTTGAAAGAGGCCATGCTGGAGGTCCACAGCAGTGTTAATGTGTGAGATAGGTAGCTTCTGTATAAACATCTTGGATATCTCTGTCTGTTATAGTCAGGTGTAGCCCCCATGGACCCCTAGGTTGTCCATGTACCACCCCCTCCAGGGCTGAGGGTGGCAAACAGGGTCTCCTATCAATAGATCCACAGTCTACCTCCCTGCAAAGGTGGCAGTAGAGGGGACCATCAACCCCAGTCCTACTGAGGAACAGACACCCCACAGGGCAGTCAATGTAACTCTATACACATCCATAATACAATAGCAGACAGACATTAGGCCTGGATATGGTAAACTGCACTCCACCACTATCTGATATTCTCCTGCAGCAAGTCATCAGCCACTGCACCCTGCAAGCCACTCCATCAAGACACATACCAGCTGCAAACAGTCTGCTAGTTAGTCCATGGTGCATGTTCCCAGTGGAAATGCATGCACCCAGAACTGGGATGTCAGCATACACAGCAAGCAGATAAATCAGTGACTGGGCCCCAAAAGGAAACCCATATGTATCACATGAGAGAAATACTATATAGCACTATGGGGGTGCCTAGCCATGCTGTGGTCACTGCACAGTCAGGGTGAGAGTGATCTCTCAGCAGGACATACTGAGGTCACCCTGTCTGTGTAGGTGGTGGCCGGGCACTAAAATTTCCCAGTCAGTGCCCTATGCCCTGTGCAGATGCACCCTGGCCAGGCCACCCTGTCCGGCCTATACCCATGGTACCTTGCTCCTCATTATGCACATTGGCAGCCCAATACTGGCAACATTGCTGGCAGTGTGGGCTGTGGAAGGTGTTTGCAGCCACCACACACTGGATAGACAGACAGCCACCCCCACACCTATGCCAGCATTGTACTACTATAGAGGAGTTCAGCAGCCATACCCACTACACCAGTCCTGGGCACAGTACAGGCATGGATATGGTATGCAATACTGTTGGGGGTCACTCCCCAGGGTGGTAAACACTGTCAGAGACCAGACCTGCAGCACACACCGCAGACATCAGAATGATTGTTATGGTGGAGCTCAATGAGCAAAATGTGCTTAACGTTGGAATTGATATCTATCAGTTATCATAGGACACGTTTGATAGCTGTGTACCATATACCCAGGTGTAGGGTGGCATTGCTAAGGTATGCAACTGCTAGTATTGGGAGATACAGGCAGGGCCCAAGGTCCTGCCTCTCCAGGAGGCATTGGCCAATGGGGCCTGTGTGTGTGTGTGTGGGTGTGTCTGGCCCTGTTGGCTGCTGCTTTACGGCAGAGTTTCCCAACTCCAGTCCTGGTGTTCCAAACACTGTTCGGGTTATCATGCTGTCCCTCATGAATATGCATGAGCTATATCAGCATACCATGGGGTGGTGCATAGATATGCAGCACAGGTATGTTTATAAGAGGCAGCATGGAACCTGAATGGTGTGGGGCCCTCCAGGACTGCATTTTGGAGACTCTGCTCTAGGTAATGCGCCTGTTTATGGTGTCTGTGTTTGGTGTGGTAAAATGTAGGCATATTAAGCATGCGTATGTTCTCAGCAATAAAGGTTTGTCCTTACTATCATGGTTTAGTTGTAGGAAATATATGTGGACAGGATTGGCAGTAGCCCCAGCTGGCCTTTGAACCTGTGACCTTCTGTTCTTGCACATACTGTCTGTGTGCACTGCACACACTGTCTGTGTGCACTGCACCACCGTGTTGCCACAGATATGCTGCATTCCCTGGGGAGTCCATGACTGTACATCCAACAGAGCCTGTCTGTTGCGGTGGATGGTGCCAGCCTGCACAGGCCTAGGCCACTGTCTGCTGTGGTTTGCAGCCACTGCCCCCTCCACCACCTGTACCCTTCCGCCAATATGCAGACATGTCCTTATCTGGGAAAAAGCATATGACCTGATTGACTGGTGGCACTCCAGGACTGAATTTGGGGGACTCGGCTGTAGGTAATGCCCATTGTTATGGTTTGTGTGCGGTGTAGGGTAAAATATAGGTGTTGGAACCATGCTTATGTTCTCTGCAATAAAGGAGTGTCTGTACTATCACTGTTTAGTGGTGGGTAAAACTATGGGGACTGGGATGGCAGGTGCCCCAGCTGGGATTTGAACCTGTGACCCTCTGGCTCTACAGGCACTGGCTGTGTCCGCTGCACCACACTGTGGCCATGGAGACGGTGCAGTCCCTGGAGATAGGAAACCTGGCCGGACGAGTCAGATACCCTGCTCTGCACAATTTTACTGTGGGCTCATGTACCTTGTATGGGGACAAAAGTGCAAATAAACCTCAAAAATGACCTCGAAAAAAGGGGAAAAAAACCAAAACCAAGCTGGGCAACAGTGATAGCAATGGGCAACATAAAAAACACTCCCAAGAAAGCTCCAATAAAATGAAGTGATTTTTGAAAGAGTCTACGGAACGTAGACCCTTCCAAAAATCATTTCTTTTTTTTGGAGCTTTCCTGGGAGTGTTTTTTTATTGTTGTCCATTGATATCACTGTTGCCCAGCTTAATTATAATTTTTACAATTTTTCTTGTGGTCATTATAAGGTTTTATTTGCGATTTTGTTCTTTGCACATGTATCACACTGCTCACGTTTTGTAGGTTTCCCCGGTTTTGCTGTACATTGCTGACGGAAATGGTTTCTCTTCCCTTTAAATCAGCTCTAACGCGAGGTTTTCACTCGCGGTATTTTTTTGACCAAAATTCAGCCCCGCTCCTGTGTGGGGAGCCTCTCCCCTCCCACTCTCCACCCATTGACCCCGTCCCCCCACCCCTCGGGAGCCTTCCTCCGCCCTCGAAATGCCTTTCCACGCCTCTATCGCACATCAGCGCGCCACGCACTGCTGCGTGCGGCGCGCACGTGTGCGGGGCACCAAAAATGCACTATTAGTGTGCGCTAAGGTACCTTAGCGCACGCTCAAGTGCGCCCCGCACAATTGTGCGGTTTAGTAAACATACCCCTTAGTCTTATTTTCCTAACAAGTGGATGCTTGTAATTATTGTTAAAATTATATAAATAAGATAATAATAATAATAATAATAATAATAATAATAAAACAAGAAAAATCTGCATCTAAGATTGTGCTGGCCTGTAGCATCCTATACAACGTTGCAGTCAGGCATAGGATCCCAGTCAATATCAATGAGGATCTAGAGGAGGATCCCTTGTAGTCCCCCCTCTCCACACCCCCCACCCCAACACACTCACACAAGTGTCCAGGAGATCACATGGACTGGCAACCAGGTCCAGAAGGAATTTTTCACATGTGATTGATGTTTATCAATCCTATTATGGATGAAAAGGGAAGGGGCTGATATCCAGAATTCATTTATCACTAATCACATGTCATACAGAATTGTTACGCTATATTTCTTGAAATAGCTCTATGATGTAAATAGAATGTTAATAATCTCTAATTTGTTGGCATGTTTGCCCATGTTTCATTGTACCCACATTTTAGTTAAACTTGTTTTCTAAAATATTCATTGCACAGTAAATAATAATAATATTTCATTATTGTTATTATTATTGTTATTATTATTATTGTTCTATGTAAACTGTCTCTGATCTCTGGAAGAGGCGGTATAGACAAATGTAAAAATAAATAAATAAATAAATAATCACATATATGTGTTCTGTTGCTAGGAGAGACCCCCCCCCTCCCCCTCCCCCCACAGCTCTGGATACTGGTTCCTGCATGGAGACACATATGTTTCAGCAAATGCAAGTTCATCTGCTGTATGCATGAGCTGCTCACTCTGATAATTTCACTAATCCAACCTCTGTATGACTCATAATGTATGCATCAAATGTATGACTCATAATGTATGCATCAAATGTATGACTTATAATGTATGCATCAAATGCATCTGTATGACTCATAATGTATGCATCAAATGTATGCATCTTGGAATAGCTGCTACCTTTGAGTCTGAGAAGGAGTATCATTCCTGTGTTTGTTACACCATTGTTTACCACCTGTGATCTGAGCTCACACCTGCCAGTCTACCATTTCTGTGAAATGGGAGAAATCTTCAGCCTCTTCTTAACCAGTCATGAATACTTTATCACTGGGCAATTGGAGACGGGATGGAGAGGGGGGAATGCATAGGGTAAGGTACCTGCATACAACAGCCAGGGATGGCCTGCACATGCTGTGCCACAGGTTCCTTAAAGCAACGTGTGTTACCAACCTGTGCGTTATACCTAGCCCAGTGATCAATGGCACCAGAACATATTTTTACAGATCCAATAATTGGAAACATAGAGCTACCAAAGTCCCCTACATGCAGGACTAAATGTCCTCATGACACATGTAGCTAGCGTACCATCATGTATGTGGAAATCTGCAACATTTTGCATGTACAAAAAAGACCCCTCTGATGGGGATGGGGAATGCAGACATAAGCTGCCCTGTAACATGCAAACATTTACATCTATTGAACCTCAACCCAAATGCACATCATAATCCTTGCATCATGATCAGGGGAAGCTGGATGCTGATTTTGTTGAACATTTGTAACAGATCCCAGGAGAGTAGAGTCTGAATCTCCACAGTAAATGGCACCTGCAATCTGAGGCTGGTGGCTATTGCCTCCTGACACAGGGCAACAGTGATGACTTTCTGTCACATGTCCATAATCCCACCAACATAGTGTGATGAGGTGAATGGCTATGGAGCTATGGTTATACTTTATGGCTGTGCAGGTTGAGTCATGTAGGCCATGGTGGGGAACAGGTTTTGTATGATCATTGCACAGCAATATATAAGATGTGCTAAACATCTGACACTGAAATCTGTTTCAGAGTAGCCTCATTTTCTTAGATATGGACAAGGTAGTTGAAAGAGAGCTTTAAACTAGATTTCTTGGGGATGGGTGAAAAATATAAATATATATATAAGTAGAAGAAAATTGGCCATTTAGCCCAACCCTCTGCTTTCTATCTTTTAACCAGTTCCTGATCCACAATAGTACACTGCCTCATATCCCATAACTTTTTAGTTTTGCCAAAAGTCTCTAATGAGGGACCTTGTCAAAGGCTTTCTGAAAGTCCAGATACACAATATCAACCAACTAACCTTTGTCTACCTGTTTATTCACACCTTCAAAAACACATAACAGATTAGTAAGACAAGATCTTCCTTGTCTAAAGCCATGTTGGCTGTCTCCCATTAAGCCATGATTATCTACATGTTCACTAATTTTGTTCTTTATGATAGTTTCTACCATTTTTCCAGGTACTGACGGTCTGTAGTTTCCCGGATCACCTGGAACCCTTTTTAAAAATTAGCGCTACATTGGCCATCCTCCAGTCTTCAGATATTACAGATGATTTCAATGATAGTTCATAGATTACTAATAGCAGGTCTGCAATCTCATATCAAATAGTTATAGTACATCTTCACGCTGTATCAATATTTCTTTCAATTCTTCCATAGTATCACCTTTAAATACCACTTCAGTCATGGGTAACATTCCTACATCTTCCTCAGAAACGACAGAAGCAAAGAATTCATTCAGTCTCTCCGCTATAACCTTGTCCCCTCTTACTGCCCCTTTTACCCCTCTAGAATCTTATGGTCCAACTGACTCTCTTATAGGTTTTTTGCTACAAATGTACTTGAAAAAGTCTTTATTTCGCCATTTTGCTTCCACAGCAAGTTTCTTCTCAAATTCTATCTTTGCCTGCCTTATCAATGTCTTGCATTTAACTTGCCAGTGCTTGTGCTGTTTCCCGTTTTCGTCATTTGGCTCTTTTTTCAATTTCCTGAAAGATACTTTTTTGGCAACAACAGACTCTCTGACTTCACCTTCAAACCATGCTGGCAGTTTTTTGACTTCCTTCTACTTTTCTTAAAGCATGGAATACAGCTGGTCTGGTCTTCCAAGACAGTTTTTTTAAAACAACAGCAATGCTTGATCTAAATCTTTAACTTCTGCTGATGTAAGTCTTTAACTCTTGCAACTGCTCTTTTTAGTTTTTTCTTAACTATTTTCCTCATTTTATTATAGTCTCCCTTTTGAAAGTTAAAAGGTAGTACTGTGGATTTCCTTACCATTCTTCCTCCATTAATTAAATCAAACACGATCATGCTATGATCACTTTTGCCAAGTGCCCCCAACACCCTTATCTCTTGCACCGGATCTGGTGTTCCACTAAGGACTAAATCCAAAATGTCTTCTCCTCTGGTCGGTTCATGAACCAGCTGCTCCAAGAAGCAGTCATTTATTTCATCTAGAAACTTTATTTCCCTAGCATGTCCTGCCGTGACACTGACCCAGCCAATACCGGGGTAATTGAAATGACCCATTATTATTACTGTTCTGTAACTTGTGTTAGCTTCCCTGATTTCTTTGAGCATTTCCTCATCCATTTTTTCATTCTGGCTAGGCGGTCAATAGTACAACCCCACTGCCATCGCCTTCCCCTTTTTTCATGGAATTTCAATCCATAGAGATTCTACAGCAAATTTTGTTTAGTGCAAAACTTGGATCCTTTGTGACTCAATGTCCTCTCTAACATAGAGCGCAACCCCTCCACTAATTTGATCAGCTCTATCATTATGATATAGTTTGTACCCAGGTATTACAATGTCCCACTGGTTGTCCTCCTTCCACCATGTCTCTGAGATACCAATCATATCTAACTTCTCATTTAGTGCTATATATTTTAACTCTCCCATCTGATTTTTTAGACTTGGATTTAGTGGTGGTTATGGAGAAATTGTTCACAAATAACCATGGTTCATGAATAAACATGACTGGGATGTAATTATACCAGGCTATACTTTATTCAGGAATGACAGAGTAGGAAGAAGGGGAGGAGGAGTGGCACTATATGTAAAAAATAATATTAAAGCTATAGAATTATAGGACTTAAAAGAGAGCAATGCGGCACTGTGGGTTAAACTAAAAAGAAGGAAAGAGAAATCCATTTGCATTTGTTGATATACAGATCTGCATCACAGGGAGAAGAAGTGGACAGAGATTTAATAGAAGAAATATATAGTATTACCATGAGAGGAGAATTGATACTGATAGGTGATTACAGTATGCCAGATGTGGATTGACACATCCCTGCTGCAATGTCATCTAGAAGTAAGGAGATCCTTTATTCTCTTCAGGGAGAACTCTTCTAGCAACTGGTAACAGAACCCATATGTGAAGGGAACATATTGGACTTAGTACTTGCCAATAAGAAAAGTATTTCAGATGTTATAGTGGGAGATCATCTCGCATCCAGTGATCACCTGATGGCATGGTTCAGTATTAGGACTGGGGCTGATAAAATCCATTCAAAAACAAGGGTCTTAGACTTTATGAAAATTAACTTTGCCAAGAAGGAACAATACCTCAAAGAGTCGTTAGCGAGATGGAAAAAGCAGGGAGATGTAGAAAAGCAATGGACAAAACTGAAAGGGAATATTTTAAAGGCAGCAAACCTTTTGTTAGAAAGGTAAATAAATGTAAAATAATGTAAAATAAAAAGAAGGCCACTATGCTCGAAAAAAGTAGCTGGAAAGGTGATAAAAAAAGGTGACATTCATAAGATACAAAAAGAAGAAATAATCAATGCAATGAAATGGAGTGGCAAGACATTTTTCAGATATGTTAACCAGAGGAGGAAGTGCAAAAGTGGTATTGGTAGACTCAAGGGGGAAGGAAAAGAATATGTAGAACTTGATGAGGATAAAGCAAAAATAGAAACATAGAAACAAAGAAACATGATGACAGAAAAAGACTACATGGCCTATCTAGTCTATCCTTCCATATCTCCCACTACAACAGTCACCTTTTTTCTTTTAGAGATCCTAAGAGGTTCTCCACCTGTGCATTTATGTCAAGGAGGTATTTAAGTGTCTCAGTCATATCACCTCTATCTTGCCTTTTCTCTAAGGTGTACATATTAAGGTAATTAAGGGGCATGTTTACTAAAAGCCATACAATTGCGTGCCGCACAATAGCGCACGGAAACGCGGCACTCAAACGCTCAGAAACGCTCTTAAACGCCCCGCACAAGTGCGCGTGGGCCCCGCACAATTGCGCGCCGCACTAACGTGCCCCGCACAAGTACCCGGCCCGCAAATGTCCGATAGAGGCGTGGAAAGGCATTCTGAGGGCGGAGGAAGGCTCCCGAGGGGCAGAGAGACGGGGTCAATGGGCGGGGAAGGGGAGGGGAGAGGCTCCCCGCACAGTATCGGGGACGAATTTGCAGGTTAAAAATAGCGCGAGTGAAACACTCACGGTAGAGGGCATTTAAAGGGAAGAGAAACCATTTCCGTCAGCAATGTACAGGGAAACCGGGGAAACCTGCAAAACGTGAGCAGTGTGATACATGTGCACAGAACAAAAGTGCAAATAAAGATAGAAAAAGACCCAAACAAACATATTAAAAATAGGAAGTCAGCTGGGGAACCCTGATATTAATGGGCAAACATAAGAAACACACCCAGGAAAGCTCCAAAAAAATGAAATGAAGTATGGAAGGGGCTACGGAGCGGAGACCCTTCCAAAAACCATTTCCTTTTTCTGAGCCTTCCTGGGAGTGTTTGCTATGGTTGCCCATTAATATCACCGTTGCCCAGCTTGGTTATATTTATCCCCAGTTCGTCGTGGTCGGTTGAGGGGTTTATTTGCACTTTTGTCACCAGACAAGGTGACTGAGCCCACAGTACAAATGTGCAGAGCAGGGTTTTTGACTCCTTTGGTCAGGTTTCCCACCCCCAGGGACTGCACTATCACTGTGGCCACAGTGTGGTGCAGCAGACAGAGACAGTACCTCTAGGACCAGAGGGTCACAGGTTCAAATCCAAGCTGGGGCTCCTGCCAACCCAGTCCCCATATTTTACCCACCACTAAACAGAGATAGTAAAGACACTCCTTTATTGCAGAGAACATAAGCATGGTTCACACACCCATTTTGTACCCAACACCGCACACACACCATAACAATGGGCATTACCGACAGCCGAGTCCCCCAAATGCAGTCCTGGAGTGCCACAACTCAATCAGGTCATATGCTTTTCCAAGATACGGACATGCCAGCATGTTGGCGGTAGGGTACAGGTGGTGGAGGGGGTAGTAGCTGCTAGCCACAGAAGACAGTGGCCGAGCCATGTGCAGGCTGGCATGTCCACTGCAACATAGGCCCTGTCGGATGTACAGTCATGGACTTCCCAGGGAATTCAGCACATCTGTGGCAACACAGTGGTGCAGTGCACACAGACAGTGTGTGTGCAGGAGCAAAAGGTCACAGGTTCAAAGCCCAGCTGGGGCTACTGCCATTCCTGTCCACATATTTTCCCCACAACTAAACCATGTTAGTAAGGGCAATCCTTTATTGCTGGGGATATACGCATTGGTCATACGCCTATCTTTTACACCACCAAGCACAGACACCATGACCAGGGGCATTACCTAGAGCAGAGTCTCACAAATGCAATCCTGGAGGACCACACACCATTCAGGTTCCATGCTGCCACTCATACAAATAACCGTGCTGTATATCTATGCACCACCCCCATGGCATGTAGATGTAGCTCATGCATATTCATGAGGGACAGCAGGAAACCCCAACCAGTGTATTGCAAACCTGGACTGGATTTGGGAACCTCTGCCGTACAGCAGCAGCCAACAGGGACAGACACACCCACACCCACACCCACAGGCCCCATTGGCCAATGCCTCCTGGTGAGGCAGGACATTGGGCCCTGCGTGCATCTCCCAATACCAGCACTTGCATACCTTAGCAATGTCACCCTACACCAGGGTATATGGTACACAGCTCTCAAACGTTTGCTATGAGTACTGGCAGATAGATATCCCTACGTTACGCACAGTCTGCTCTATGAGCTCCATCATAATAATCTATCTGATGTTTGCGGTGTGTGTGTCAGGTCTGGCCCCTGACAGTGTTTACCACCCTAGGGAGGGACCCCCAACGGTATTGTATACCATACTCATGCC
Organism: Ichthyophis bannanicus; assembly: GCA_033557465.1. Classification (NCBI taxonomy): domain Eukaryota; kingdom Metazoa; phylum Chordata; class Amphibia; order Gymnophiona; family Ichthyophiidae; genus Ichthyophis; species Ichthyophis bannanicus. Next base: position 358,635,513 of record CM066037.1, read on the forward strand.
TGTACTGTGCCCAGGACTGGTGTGGTGGGCAAGGATTCTGAACCCCTCTATAGTAGCACAATGCTGGCATACGTGTGGGAGTGTGTGTCTGTCTATACCAGGGGTGGGCAAACCTGGTCCTGGAGGGCCGCAGCCCAGTCAGGTTTTCGGGATATCTCTAATGAATATGCATGAGATATATATGCATTAGAAATATCCTGCCAACCTGACTGGTATGTGGCCCTCCAGGGCTGGATCTGGAGACCCCTGCCTTACACCTCTGTCATGTAAGATTGTGAGTGGACATGGTGCAGATGTCCAAGACATCAAAAAAGTTAGATAGAATTTTGTCACAGTCCTCCTCACTTCTCACCACCACCAAAAAATTGTCTATTAGACAACTTTTTGGTGGTGGTGAGAATCGAGGAGGAATGTGACACATTCTATATACCCTTTCGATGTCTAGGACATCTGTACCTTGCCCACTCACGATCTTAAATGACAGAGGTGTAAGGCAGGGGTCTCCAAATCCAGCCCTGGAGGGCCACAAACCAGTCAGGTTGGCAGGATATCTCTAATGCATATATATCTCATGCATGTTCATTAGGGATATCCCGAAAACCTGACTGGTCTGCGGCCCTCCAGGACTGGAGGTGCCCACCCCTGGTCTATACAGTGTGTGTTGGCTGCAAACACTGTCCACAGTTTTGGCCTGATGATGTGCATAATGAGCAGCAAGGTACCATGGGTATAGTTCAGACAGGGTGGGCTGGCCAGGATGCATCTGCACAGGGCATAGGGCACTGGCAGGGACATTGTAGTGGCCGTCCACCACCTCCACAGACAGGGTGACCTCTGTATGTGCTGCTGGGCTTTCACTCCACCCTGACTGTGCAGTGATGGCAGCATGGCTAGGCACCCCCATAGTGCTTCATAGTACTTCCCTCATGTGATATATATGGGTCACCTGTTGGGGCCTAGTCACTGATGTATCTGCTTGTGTGTGCTGCCATCCAAGTTGTGGGTGCATGCATTTCCAGTGGGACTAACCAGCAGACTGTTCACAGCTGCTATGTGCCCTGCTGGAGTGCCTTGCAGGGTGCAGTGGCTGATGGCTTGATGCAGGGGAATATCAGATAGTGGTGGGGTGCATCTTAGCATATCCAGGCCTACTGTCTGTCTGATATTGTGGTCTGGGTGGGTGTGGGGCTGCTTGGACTGCCCTGTAGGGTGTCTGTTCCCCAACAGGACTGGGGTTGATGGTCCACTCTACTGCCATCATGAGGGGGAGGGGGGAGGGGTGTGTGTGTATAATGGGGATCTGTTGATAGGAGACCCTGCCTGTTTGCCACCCTCAGCTGGGGTGGGGGGGGGGGGGTTTGGTGGTACATAGCCCACCTAGGGGTCTGTGGGGTTCCCCCTGACTGAGACAGACAGAGATATCCAAGGTGTTCCTGCAGAAACTACCTATCTCACAGATTACGACTGTTTTGGAGCTCTGCCATGGCCTCTCTCAGCCATGGCGGGGTGCTGTGGACCTGGTCCAGGGCGCCTCATCGCACACTCAGGGTGAGCACAGTTCCCGCACAGTGTGACTGTGTGTAGCTACTCTGTGCAAATTAAACACCCGGTCAGTACCTCCTACCAGGCCAAGGTGCTGTGTGGGTGCACACGGACACGTCCCCCTACCAGGCCGGGGAGCTGTTGGGGTGCATTCCCCATCTTGTGTTCATCTGTGGACAGCTGATTTGCATGTGCAGTGCATCATGGGTATGGGTGGCCTAACCCTATCCTGGTTCCCACAGCAGACTGTCTGTGTGGTGACATGCAGGCTCTCTGCAGCCAGCCAGGGGCTTGCTGGCAGCTATATAGCTGTAGCCCAATGGTTACTTCACTGCCTGTGGAGCCAGTGGTAATGGGTTTGAGCCCACAGTGGGGTTATTTGATAGGGTTGTCCAAAGCTTTTTTTAGATTTAATGTACATATGTTGCTGCCATCAAACACACCCTCAGTGTACTGTACCCATAAGGTGCCTCTGAGGGTGCTTTATAGGGCACCCTATAGGGCACCTTATGGTTGCCGTCCATATAAGGTGCACTATACATTATCCTGTGACGCAACATATATGGTGCCCTATAGGGGACATTCAAGGGTGCCTTGGCGGACAGTGAACTTTAACATGTGCCTTATGGGCCGCCTTATGTTAACACGCTTTGTGAGTGCGTTTGCTAGTAGTGATAACTGAAATAAAAATAGATTGCCCCCTACAGCACTCATCCCCATAATACACACTGCCTCAGTGAGCCTTCTTCATTGGGCACTGTGGGGGATTGAACCCCTGATCTCTGCACCATTGGTCAGTATCTTAACCATTGTGCTGTGGCTCTGTTCCTATGCTTGGGCATCTGCGCACCGCCTTATGCCGCCCAAAATTAACAGTGCACCGCCTTATGCCGCCCAAAATTAATATGCCTCCTAAAGCACTTTTACCCATTACAGTTAATGCCTCAGCCAGCCCTTTTTGTTGTGCACAATGGGGAATTGAACCCATGGCAGCTGCACCCACAGTCAGTGTCTTAACCATTGTACTATGGCTCTGCTCCTTTGTGTGTGCACATCAGGGCGCCACTTAGCCTTCCCACGCACTATTATGCACGGCGCACAATAGCACCCTGCGCAAATGTGCGATCGCTTACTCCCATTTTTTTCTTTTCTCTGCCTGAACCGCCCACTCCTTATATGGCACAGGCACACTACCGCGGCCCCGCACATTAGGAATGTTTAGTAAACAGACCCCTAAGTCTGTCCTCATATGCTTTATAATGAAGACCACTAACCATTTTAGTAGCCACCCTCTGTACTGACTCCAGCCTGTTTATATCCTTTTGAAGGTGCGGTCTGCAGAAATGCACACAATACTCCAAATGAGGTCACAACAAAAATGTATACAGAGGCACTATCACCTCCTTTCTTCTGCTGGCCATTCCTCTCCCTATGCACCCAAACATCCTTCTATTTTTTGCTGTCACCTTTTCTACCTGCTTAGCTACTTTAAGATCACTAGACACAATCATGCCTAGGTCCTGCTCCTCTTTAGTGGACAAAGGTACTTCACCCCTATACTATATCACTCCCTTGGATTGCTGCAGCCCAAATGCATGACCTTGCATTTTTTAACATTAAATCTCAGCTGCCAAATTCTAGACCATTCTTCAAGCTTAGCTAGATCCCTCATCATGTTATCTACATCTTCCTGGGTGTCTACTCTATTGAAGATATTGGTATCATGTAAAAAGAGGCAAACCTTACCCGACAGCCCTTCCACTATATCACTAACAAAGATGTTAAAAATAATTGGACCAAGGACAGATCTCTGGGGCACACCACTGCTAACCTCCTTCTCCTCAGAGTGAGCTCCATTTACTTGTACTCTTTGTCGCCTCCCACCCAATCAATTTCTTACCCAAGCAATAACTTTAGGGTCCATCCCTAGGGAGCTCAGTTTCTTTATAAGTCGCCTGTGTGGAATGGTGTCAAAGGCTTTACTGAAATCTAAATACACCACATCTAGGGCTCTCCCTCGGTCCAACTCCATGGTCACCCAGTCAAAGAAATCAATCAGATTTGTCTGACAAGACCTGCCTCTGGTGAGTCCATGCTGCCTCAGATCCTGTATTCTGCTGGACTCCATAAAATTCACTATTTTCTCTTTCAGCAGTGTTTCCAATAATTTATTCACCACCGAAGTTAAGCTATCTGGCCTGCAGTTTTCAACCACATCCTTACTTCCGCTTTTGTGTAAAGGCACCACAAGAGTCCTTTGGCACCACTCCCGACTCCAATGAGGCATTGAAAATGTCAGTCAGTGGAGCTGCTAGAACATCCCCAAGTTCCCTCAGTATTCTATTCATCTGATGCCATCGCTCTTTTTACTTTAAGTTTAGCTAGTATCTCACAAACACAGTCTTCTGAAAATAGGTCAAGATTCCGCTCATTTCTGTTCCTGTTTGAGGGTGTTTTCTGAGATCCTGTTCCTGGTTCTTAATCTGTGAACACAAAACAGAAATATTTGTTAAGCAATTCCGCTTTATCCTCATCAGCTTCTACATATTCCTCCCCTGCACCCTTGAGTCTGACAATACCACTTTTGCCCTTCCTCTTCTCGCTAATTTATCTGAAAAATGTCTTATACCCCCATTTTAGTGCTTTGGCTATTTCCTCCTCTTTTTGAATCTTTTCTTTCCTAACTACTTTTCTAGCTTCTCTAAGTTTTTCCAAATCCTGGAAACCTGTCCCCAGCTGGTGTTTTGGAGCCTTTGAGGTCCCAAGTGCTGTGCTCGGGAGCTTCACCTGGAGGTGTGTTGGTAGCTGCTTTGCCTCCCCATGAGGGGAGAGTAGGTGGTGGAGGAATTACAGCCCCGGTGGAGATCTGTGGAGTTCATTGTGGCTGAATGGGGTGAGTCGGCATTCCATGGAACTGTGGGAAAGGTACAAAGACCTAAGGCAGTGACAATGGAGTCTCTGTGGACTGTGCTACAGGGCTTCAATGCTTCCCTTCAAACTTTGTCAATTCAAGTCCTTGGTGATATAAAAGTGGTTTCCCAGGCTGTTTTAGACCACTTTAAGACAATGGAGGATCTGTTTGGGAGAATGGATATTGTGGAGTCTACAGTGGCCAATCAGAAGTCTGTGAATGATTTGGTGATGAAGGATTCCACTATTGCAGCCCGACGTATTTAATTTCTGTAAAATCAAGTAAGGCATAACAATTTGCGTTTACTACATTTTTCTAAGTCTCCTCTGGTCCCACCTGTTGAAATGGTCAGGAAGTATCTCACTGAATGTTTGGGGATGGACCCTACCACTACTACTGAGCATTTGTATAGCACTCCAAGATGTTTGCAGCACTGCACAGACAAATAAGAGACAGTCCCTGCTTATCAGAGCTTACAATCTATTCAAGACAGACAACACTGTAAGTGTAGATATGGGATACAAAGGAGATCAGGTGAGTTAAAATCCAAAAGCGGCAGCGAAGAGGTGAGTTTTTAGCTTAGATTTGAAAAGGGCCAGAGAAGTGCCTGATGTACAGACTCAGGTAGTTTGTTCCAGGCATAAGGAGCAGAAAGGTGAAAGGAGTGAAGTCTGGAGTTAGCAGTAGAAAAGAAGGGCACAGATAGAAGTGGTTTGCTAGAAGAGTGGAATTCCCGAGGAGGGGTGTAGGGAGGGATAAGAGAGGAAAGATAGGGATGAGCAGCAGAGTGAATGCACATATAGGTCAGCAGGAGAAGTTTGAACTGGATGTGGAAACGGATAGGAAGCCAATGAAGAGACTTGAGAAGAGGGGTAATATGAGCATGACAAGTCTGGCGGAAGGTTAGCTGTACAGCAGTGTGTTGAACAGACTGAAGGGGAGAGAGATGATTCAGAGGGAGACCAGCAAGAAGTAGATTACAATAGTCAAGAAAGGAGGTGATTAAGGAGTGGATAAGTGTCTTAGTAGTATTCAGAAAGGAATGGGCTTATTTTGTTGATGTTATAGAGAAAGAAACGGCAGGTCTTAGCTATCAGATGAATGTGTGTGGAGAAGGAGAGAGAGGAGTCAAAGACAACCCCAAGATTGAGAGCTGAGGAAGCAGGGAGGAGTAGAGAGTTATCCACAGAGACTGAGAAAGCAGGAGGAGGAGAGGAGATTTTAGGGGGAAAAATAAGGAGCTCAGTTTTGGCCATGTTCAATTTCAAGTGGCGATGAGACATCCAAGCAGCAATGTCAGAAAGGCAAGCAGAGATCCAGGCCTGGATTGCCAGGGAGATTTCAGGTGTTGAGAGGTAGATCTGGGAGTCATCAGCATAAAGATGGTACTGAAAGCCATGAGAAGAGATGAACGCACCAAGGGACTGGGTATAGAGAGAGAAAAGGAGCGGACCCAAGACAGATCCTTGGGTTACACCAACTGAGAACAGGATAGCAGCAGAGGAGGATCCCCTGTGAGTAGCAGCGATCATCACATGGTGTGGTTTGAGATAAAAGCCAAGGTGCAGACCAATCATAGCAAGCTCAAAGTCCTAAACTTCAAAAACACTGACGTTAGTAAAATAGCCAAGTACCTGAAGGAGGAGTTGGTAGGGTGGGAGGGAATAAGGGAAGTGGAATTGCAATGGGCTAAACTAAATGTGGCAAAAAAAGGGGCAACAGATAAATATGTAAGGAAAGTAAATAAAAACAAGAGAAGGAAACCTATTTGGTTCTCCAAAGAAGTGACTGCTCATATAAAGGCAAAAAACACAGTTTTCACAAAATTCAAAAGCTTGCAAACAGAGGAACACAGAAAGAAATACAGGATCAAACTAAAAGAGACAAAAAGAGAAATAAGGAAAGCAAAATCAAAGGCAGAGGAAAAGATGGCTAAAGATGTGAAGTGTGGTAACAAAACTTACTTCAGGTATATTCGGGAGAGGAGGAAAATCAGAGATGGAATTGCAGGACTCAGAAGTGCTGGGAATGGACTCATGGAAAGCGACATTGAAAAAGTGAAATTGCTAAACAAATAATTCTGTTCTGTTTTTACTAAACAAAATCCTGGAGACAGACCACCTGTGACTCCCAAATATAAAAATGGGAATGAAGTAGATACCACACCATTTACAGAAGATGATGTGTTAGAACAACTTGCAAAACTGAAAGTGGACATGGGACTGGATAGGATACATCCCAGGATACTGAAAGAGCTCAGAGAGGTTCTTGCAGGGTCGTTAAAGGATGTTTTCAACAGATCCTTGGAAACAGGAGAGGTTTCTCAGGACTGGAGAAGGGCTGATGTGGTTCCTCTTCACAAAAGTGGTGACAGGGAAGAGGTGACAAACTACAGGCCCGTGAGCCTTACCTAGGTGGTGGGAAAAGTAATGGAAGTGCTCCTGAAAGAGCGAATAGTGGACTTTCTCAAAACGAACAGGTTGCATGAGCCGAGGCAACATGATTTTACCAAAGGATGATCTTGCCAAACAAATCAGATTGAGTTCTTTGACTGGGTGACTAGAGAACTAGATCAGGAGCATGAGATGGATGTCATCTACTTGGATTTCAGCAAAGCCTTTGATACTGTTCCTCATAGGAGGCTTATCAATAAACACAGAAGTTTGGGGATGGGTCCCAAGATGGTGAATTGGATCAGAAATTGGTAGACTGACAGACGATAGAAGGTGATGGTAAATGGAACTCACTCAGATGAAAGGAGGGTGATTAGCGAGGTGCCCCAGGGTTCGGTCCTGGGCCCAGCACTTTTCAATGTATTTGTGAGTGATATTGCTGAAGGACTGAATGGAAAATTCTGTCTTTTTGCAGATGACACGAAAATTTGCAGCAGAGTGGACTCCCCTGAGGGAGTAGAGAACATAAAGAAAAATCTACAAAAGCTGGAAGAATGGTCTAATGCTTGGCAGTTAAGATTTAATGCAAAGAGGTGCAGTGTCATGCACTTGGGAAGCAGAAATTGAAGGGAAATGTATGCGATAGGGGGTGAGAGGTTGGTGTGCATGGACCAGGAGAAGGACTTTGGTGTGATTATTTCTGAGGATCTGAAGGTGGCAAAACAGTGCGACAAGGTGGTGGCAAAAGCCAAGAGGATATTGGGTTGCATACAAAGAGGAATTACCAGCAGAAAGGAAGAGGTACCAATGCCACTGTATAAGTCGCTAGTGAGTCCTCACTTGGAATACTGTGTTCAGTTTTGGAGACCATATCTTGCAAAGGATGCAAAAAGACTAGAAACTGTTCAGAGGAAGGCAACCAAAATGATTTGGAGCCTGCGTCAGAAGCCTTTTGAGAAGAGACTTGAAGACCTAAATATGTACGCTCTGGAGGAGAGGAGGGATAGGGGGAGATATGATTCAGAACTTTAAATACTTAAAGAGAAATAATGAACAAACCTCTTACAAGGAAGGGGAAGCTGTAAAACTAGACGGCATAACATGAAGCTGCAAGGGGGTACAAAGGTCATGCCACAAGGACAAAACCATGACAAAAACCTAGACAAACCAACAGCACAAAGAAGATTTAAAAGCTTCAACGAGGACCAATTTCTCAAGGACACGATACCGCACCTGAATACGGAAGAAGAAGATTTAGACGATCAAATTAGAAAATGGAACAGCATCATCAATGAAGCCTCCAAAGCCACCGAACACAGACCCAAGAAAGATCACCGCACTAGGGCACATCACACACTCTGGTACTCAAAAACCATACGGATTAAAAAAAGAGAACTCAGGAAGTTAGAACGGCAATGGAGACACACCAAGTCTCCCAACAAACAGACTCTATACTTAGCAAAACAAAAAGAGTACAACGATCTCATCAACCAAACAAAGAGAGAATACCACACCAACCTCATACTCAAATCAAGCAACAAACCGAGAGAGCTCTTCGAAATTGTGAAAACACTCACCAAGGAGAAAAAAATCCGACAGCGAAGTGCAAATAGACCCACAAACATTCGCAGACCACATCCAAGACAAATTCCACTCAGCACCACGAAGGAATACTAGCACAAGCACCAAACCAACCACCACCCCAAGAAAAACTTGGGACAAATTCAGCAACCCATCCACAGAGCAGCTCTCACACATCATCACCGCCCTCAACACAAGCACGACCCCAACAGACCCATGCCCAGTCACATGGATCAAAACGACAAAGTCAAACTTCATCCACACCAGACAACAACATGGTGAAAAGTTCTCTAACACAAGGTATCATGCCAGACCATCTAAAACTCGCCACAATAAGACCAATCCCGAAGAAATCAGCACTCGACAAAAACAACCCAGCAGCCTACAGACCCATCTCAAGCATCCCCCTACTGGCTAAGATTATTGAGAAAGTGGTACAATATCAACTACAAGACCACATCGACAACCACGCACAACTCGAACACAACCAACACGGTTTCCACCCCAACCATGGAGTTGAAACACTCCTGCTATACCTCTTTAACGACATACTACACCTCATAGACAACAGCAAGAACAGAATACTCATGATCCTCATTGACCTATCATCAGCGTTTGACACAGTCGACCACGGAACACTACTAGCAAGACTACAGAACATCGGACTACACAGAGCCACACTGAGGTGGTTTCACTCTTACCTAACGGACAGACAGATACAGGTCAAGATTGGGTCCAACACATCCCGACCCATAAAAGTCATGCAAGGCATACCCCAAGGATCTGCACTATCAGCTCTCTTATTCAACATCATAAAAGAGCACGGGATAAAATACACAATCTATGCGGATGACATAATGATATACACACCAGTCACCCTCGACAACCCAGACCACACCAAGATAACAGACTGTCTCACACATATGAACACCTGGTTTCAAGACAACAACATGACCATAAACTACAGCAAGACCAAGGCGCTATTCATCACACGAAACTCCAACTTCATCCCCCCCCGCGACATCAAGATAGGCACCACAACCATACCCATACAATCAGAAGTGAAATACCTCGGAGTGACAATGGACAAAGAACTTAACCTTCAGTCCCACATCAGCAGAACCACCAAAAATGCATACCACAGGATGAGACTAGTACGACGCCTCAAGCCCCTCCTCACTCAGGAACACTTCCGCAAAGTTTGTCAAGCACTAATAACCCCAATCCTAGACTTCTGCAACCCAATCTATCTAGGTCTAACGAAACAGACACTAAGACCACTGCAACTGGCACAAAACACTACAGCACGCATAATTGCTGGCACCACAAGAACACATCACACCCACCCTAAAAGAGCTCCACTGGCTGCCTATCAGTGCCCGCATTAGATACAAGACAATCATAAACATTTTCAAAATCAAACATCAATCATCAGCTTTCAGCCTACACACACTCATACAACCAGACAACAGCACAAGACCGAGAAGAAGAGACACATCCAACCGTGTCAACACACCTAAAGATATCAACAGGGTACGCAAGGACACCGAAAAACGAGCCTTATGAAAGGCGGCACCAACAATCTGGAATGCCCTCCCCGACGAACTGCGTTCAACAACAGACCTTAAGGAGTTCAGGAAACTACTGAAGACAACCCTCTTCATAGAACACTACGGTGACATTACTTAAACCATGCAACAGACACCTCAATTCCCCCCCCCACATGTCACTATAATTGTAATTAAGCAAGGAACTGATACCCATAGCATTGTAAATAGCGCACGCTGTAAATAGCACCACAAGAATCAACGTCCAGACACACTCACACGCATACACTACTCATTGCATGTGCACACTATACACTGTATCTTATTGATTGTTTGCTGTTCAGACCGCCTTGATTGCAGGATAAGGCAGTATAGAAATATGTTTAAATAAATAAAATAAATAAATTGAAAGGCAATGTCAGGAAATACTTTTTCACTGAAAGGGTGATGGATGTTTGGAATGCCCTCCCGATGGAGGTGGTGGGGGCAAATACAGTGACAGAATTCAAAATGGCATGAGAAAGACACAGTGGATCTATTTACAGCAACAGGATAAAATCAAAATAAACTTAACAATCTAAATTCTCAACAAACAGGGGTGTCCTACACGGAGTGGTGGGTTCACCCCTAAACAAAGACATGGGGAGGCATGACCTGCATGGAGCGGCAGGTGTACCTTCTCTTGCCATCTTACTGGGCAAACTGGATGGACCATACTGGTCTTTATCTGCAGTCTTTTACTATGTTACTATGACATGTTACTATGAAAGAGCGATGGTAGAGATAAAAGGAGAACCAGGATAGTACAGAGTCCTTAAAACCAAGCGAAGACAGGGTATCAGGGAGAAGATTGTGGTCAACCGTGTCAAAAGCATCAGAGAGGTCAAGAAGGATGAGGACTGAGTAAAGGCCCTTGGATTTTGCCAGGAACAAATCACTGGAGACTTTGGCAAGAGCCATTTCAGTATGATGTAAAGGACGAAAGCCAAATTGTAAAGGATCCAGGAGGGCTTAAGAGGAGAGAAAGTCAAGGCAATGGCGGTGAACCGCACATTCAAGTGGTTTGGAAACAAAAGGGAGGAGGGAGATGGGTCGATAGTTAGAAGGAACATGCCTCTGCTGGTGAGGGCCCAGTATCTTCCGCAGGGTGGGGGGTCCCCTCATCCAGAGGTGCATGAAAACTCGGTCGCTGCCAACTTGACTGAGTTTCTGGAATCATCGCTAGAGGTCATTACCTAGAGGACTACACTTATTTTTACTTTTGCCATGGAGTTTGATCAAAATGCAGTTTTAAAATTGTATTTTCATGCTATGAATAAGCCCTTTTTAGGATCTTGTATACGTATTTTTCCTGATATGTCTTGGCAGAAATGGCGACAGGGGTTCCTGGCCTTACAGGACAGGACCCAGTCTCTGGGGTTGACGTTTGTCCTTAGATTTCCTTGTATTTGTGTGGTAACCTATGATGATAAGATTTCTATCTTTTTTTACCTAAAATGTTGGCTGATTTTCATATGACTAAGGAAGGTATGCAGTCTCTGTCTCCTTTAGCACAGCCGCCGTAGCTGGAGCATTGAGGAGGTTGGCTAAGTGAGATCTTTTGGTATGTTGTAATTCTGTTTTCTTTTCTCCTCTGTCTTGGATCTTTAGTTCCTGTTACTTGTGGGCTGTACTAGATGAACTTTCTGTTTTCCTTTTATTGATGGGGGAATTTAATTATTTTTCCTGTTTGTTTTTCTTTCACATTTGATTGTGAATTGTTAAACTGTAAAATTGCATAAATATAAAATTTAAAAAAAGACATAGTTCAGATGCTGAAAAGGTGAAGATCACAATTCTGTACAAGAAATGCCTGAATAAAGTTTTATAGTTAATAAAAATATAATTTTATGTATGAAAATACCAGTATGTGACAGGGGAGTGGAGTGATTTCTACAAGAAAGTGTTTTGTGATGAAGTTGCCTAACTATGTAAAGAAATGATGCAGTTGAAACAAAAAATTGACATCACAAGAGAAGATGAGGCAAAAACCCGTTAGTAAATAGTTTTGGGATTGGAAATTACATTTTTGGAGTTTATTTGGGTTCTAAAGGAAATACAGGGTTTTATTTAAGTTAGAATGGGTTTAATTGATGATGTCAGTAGTGGAAAGGACATGATGTGTGTGATATGAATTTGAAGTTGTCAGTGGCTGTTTGTACCTGAAAGAACGAGAAAGGGTGTGGCTGTGTGGGGGCCTCCAAATGTATGAATTTTTGAAAGTTTTGTGTCTGAAAGAGGCAGTTGTGGAAGAGTTTAAGTGAAATGAATGAGGAGTTAAGTGTTTTGAGTGTGATTTATAGGGACATAGAGTGAATGTTGGATAACAGTGTTTTAGAGTGATGAAGTATCAGGTGAGTCCACCAAATACCAATAAATAATCCTCAAATGAAAATTACAAGAAAATAAATGAATTGAGAATATATATATATGAGCTCAATCCCTAATCAGAAGTTTCTGCTGAAAGAGCATCAAAATAGAACCCTACAGTGCAGTACTATATGAAACAATATAAGGAGGGGAGTGAAATAATCCCTAAGGCCCTAAATCACAGTAAATGAAAATCTGACTATAAGATGAATAATATAAAAACTAAAACAAGAAAGAGAGAATGAGGGGGAGTTTGAGTGCCAAGCTAAGAGGGATCTTATGTGATTTAAAAGCAGTCTGCTTGTGGAGGGTGTGATTGTGTGTGCCAGAGGACAGAGAGAGAGAGAGGGAATGTAAAGGAAAGGTGTCTGAATAAGCATGTTAAGGATTGTGATGATGATGTTGTAAGAATGGGTGCAGGGGCGGCTCAAGGCAATCTGCAAATTGCATTATAGTGCTGGAAGATGAGACCCCCCAGGAGGAGCTGAAGACTTTTCAGAGTAAAACCAGCATTTATGATGTGGTTGGATCAAAGTCCTCGGGACGTCTTGACTCCTGATGTAGTTGCGCATGAAATGAGAGAAGCTACAAAGATATCTTGCATATTGGGACAAGGGGAAGTTGGAGGTGGTCAAGAATGAAATGGAATGTGTACAACTCTATTTGTTGTGAACTGAAATGGACTGGCTTCGGGCACTTTGCATCTGATAGTCACATTGTCTACTATGCTGGAAATGAAAGACAAAGAAAAAATGGTGTTGCATTTATAATCAAGAAGAAACTTGAAAGAACTGTAATGAAATACAATGTGCTTCATTTCTGTTCATCTACGAGGCATGCCCATCAACACAATTTTTTACTTCCTTGCCTCTGCCTCATGGAACATGTTACCCCAGGCCTTATGACTGGAATTGCCATTTGCAAAGTTCAAGTCCACGGTAAAAACTCATTTATTTAAGCATACAACATACCAGTCCCTCATACATAGCCCCTCTGCTTCTTTTACTTATTTCTTGTATCTATCTAATCTTTATTTTAATGAGCATGATTGAATATCTGTTCTATCCAACCAATTTGGTTCTTTTTCAGTTTCTACTTTTACTTTGTTTTTAAATTGTAAACTGTTCTGCTCTGTTTTTATTGAAGGACGGTCAAACAAATTGAATAAATCATATATAATTCAGGAATATGCCCCGACAGGTGGAGAAGAGGATGAAGTTGATGAGTTCTATGAACAAGCAGAGGCTAAAATTGACAGAACATGCAAACAGGTTGTGTTGATAGTCATGGGTGACTGGAATACCAAAGTTAAGAACATAAGACATGCCATACTGGGTCAGACCGAGGTCCATCAAGCCCAGTATCCTGTTTCCAACAGTGGCCAATTTAGGTCATACGTACCTAGCAATATCCCCAAAAGACACAGGTTCCACAATGATTGTACTGGGTCAAGCATTGATATCCTGGGTCCCTTTTTAATATTGGTTTATGGACCTTTCCTCCAGGAACTTGTCCAAACCTTTTTTAAACCCAGCTATACTAACAGCCCTTACTACATCCTCCGGTAACAGATTCCAGAGTTTGATTACACGTTGAGTGAAAAAATATTTTCTCTTATTTGTCTTAAATAGTTTACCCTGTAGCTTCAGTACATGTCCCCTAGTCTTTCTATACTCTGATAGCATAAACAATTGATCCACGTTTATCCGTTCCACTCCATTCATTAATTTATAGACCTCTATCATATCTCCCCTCAGCCGTCTCTTCTCCAGGCTAAAGAGCCCTAACCTTCTTAGCCTCTCTTCATAGGAGTAGCCTTCCATCCCCTTCACCAATTTGGTGGCTCTTCTCTGTACTTTTTCTAATAACGCTATGTCCTTTTTAAGATACGGTGACCAGAATTGCACACAATATTCAAGGTGCGGTCGTACCATGGAGCGATACAGAGGCATTATAACATCCTTTGTTTTATTCTCCATCCCTTTCCTTATGATACCTAGCATTCTATTTGCTTTCTTGGCCGCCGCTGCACACTGGGCGGAGGGTTTTAACATGTTATCCACGATGACTCCTAAATCTTTTTCCTGGGTGGTGGTTTCTAATGTGGAGCCTTGCATCGTGTAACTATAGTGTGGGTTGTTCTTTCCTAGGTGCATAACTTTGCACTTGTCCACATTAAATTTCATCTGCCATTTGGATGCCCAGTCTTCCAATTTATCCAGATCCTCCTGCAGTTTTCCACAATCCTCTTGGGTTTTAACAACTTTAAACAGTTTTGTGTCATCTGCAAATTTGATAACCTCACTAGTTATTCCCTTTTCCAGGTCATTTATGAATATGTCAAAAAGCAGCGGACCCAGTACAGATCCTGGGGTACTCCACTATTCACCTTTTTCCATTGGGAATATTGGCCATTTAGCCCTACCCTCTGCTTTCTATCTTTTAAACCAGTTCCCGATCCACAATAGTACACTGCCTCCTATCCCATGACTTTTTAGCTTCGCCAAAAGTCTCTGATGGGGGACTTTGTCATAAGCTTTCTGAAAGTCCAGATACACTATATCAACTGACTCACCTTTGTCTACCTGTTTATGCACATCTTCAAAAAAACATATCAGATTAGTAAGACAAGATCTTCCTTGTCTAAAGCCATGATGGCTGTCTCCCATTAGGCCATGACTATCTACATGCTGTGTAATTTTGTTCTTTATGATGGTTTCTACCATTTTCCCTGGTACTGACGTCAGGCTCACCGGTCTGTAATTTCCTGGCAACAAAGAAGAAGGCAAAGTGGTTGGAAAATATGGACTTGACAACAGAAACAAAGTTGGAGAATATTGGTCTTACAGAATTCTACCAGTCTATCTATTCATCTCAAACACCTTCTTCCAGCAACACAAGCGGCGACTGTACACATGGACTTCACACAATGAATTGTACAAAAATCAAATAGACTACATCTGCAGAAGTCAACGATGGAAAAGCTTTATAACATCAGCAGAGACGCAACCTGAAGCTTACTGTGGTACAGATCAGCAGCTACTAGTATGCAAACTCAAGTTAAAATTGAAAAAGAGCAAGCCACTCATGAATGTAGCAAAATATGACCTTGTGAATATACCACCAGAATTTAAAGACCGCCTGCAAAATCCGTTTGCTGCTTTAGATACAAATGACAGAGCTCCAGAAGAGTTATGGGATGACATCAAGAAGGTTGTGTTGGAAGAAAGTGAGATGTCTCTCTACAAAAGGTAAAAAAGCAAAACCAGCCAAAGTGGATGACTGAAGAAATTCCTCAAAATTGCCCAGAAACGCAGAGAAGCTAAAGCCAGAGGAGAAAGAAGCAATCGCAGAACTCCACAGAGATTTCCAACATGCAGCAAGACAAGACCTTAGAAGTACTACAATGCAAGGAAATAGAATCAGAAACTATTAGAGGAAGTACAAGATTGGCTTTCCTGAAGCTATGAGAATTAAAGAAAAAATTCCAACCTAGAAATGGAATGCTACAAGATGCTCAAGGATCAATGTTGAATGATGCTGAGAAGATCAAGGAAAGATGGAAAAAGTATACAGAGTCATTATACAATAATGATCAAATGGACAGACAGCAGTTTCAACCTGTACCTTATGATCCAGAGCCATTGGTGATGAAAGAAGTCAAAGAAGCATTGAAAACCTTATCAAAGAACAAAGCACCAGGCATTGATGGCATTTCCACTGAAGTATTACAGCAATTGGATGAAGCTGTTACTATACTTATAAGGCTCTGCCAGGAAGTTTTAAAGACGACATAATGGCCAACTGACTGGAAAATATGTGTTTATACCAATACTAAACAAAGGTGATCCAACTTACTGTGGAAATTATTGCACAAACGCTCTGATCCCACATGTCAGCAAGATTCTACTCCCAGATTATGCAGCAGAGACTACAACCATACTTGGAATGAGAACTGCCTGAAGTGCAAGCAGGTTTCAGTCAAGGGACGAGAGACAACACTGCAGATGTGAGATGGATCCTTGAAAAGACAAAAAAATACCAAAAAGATATCTGTATTGTTTAATCGACTACAGCAAGGCCTTTGACTGTAAACCATGAGAAACTCTTGGGCATATTAAGAAGCAATACCTCAAGGAGTCGTTCTTTGGATGGGAACAGCTGGGGGATGTAGAAAAACAGAAAAACTGAAAGGGATATTTTTTAAGGGCAACCAATTTTTTCATTAAAATGGTAAAGGTAAAAGGAGGAGGAAGCTGCTATGGTTTTCGAAAAGAGTAGCTAAAAGGGTGAAGAAACCATCATAAAGAATAAAATTACTCAGCATGTAGATAGTCATGGCCTAATGGGAGACAGCCAACATGGCTTTAGACAAGGAAGATCTTGTCTTACTAATCTGTTATGTTTTTTTGAAAGTGTGAATAAACAGGTGGACAAAGGTGAGTCAGTATCTGGACTTACAGAAAGCCTTTGACAAGGTCCCTCATCAGAGACTTTTGGCAAAACTAAAGAGTCATGGGATAGGAGGCAGAGTACTACTGTGGATCAGGAACTGGTTAAAAGATAGAAAGCAGAGGGTAGGGCTAAATGGCCAATTTTCCCAATGGAGAAAGGTGAATAGTGGGGTACCCCAGGGATCTGTGCTGGGTCCACTGCTTTTTGACATATTCATAAATGACCTGGAAAGTGGAATAACGAGTGAGGTTATCAAATTTGCAGATGACACAAAACTATTTAAAGTTGTTAAAACCCAAGAGGATTGTGGAAAATTGCAAGAAGATCTTGATAAATTGGAAGACTGGGCATGAAAATGGCAGATGAAATTTAATGTGGACAAGTGCAAAGTTATGCACCTAGGGAAGAACAACCCAAACTATGGTTACACGATGCAAGGTTCCACATTTAGGAACCACCACCCAGGAAAAAGATTTAGGCGTCATTGTGGATAACATGTTAAAACCCTCGGTCCAGTGTGCAGCAGCAGTCAAGAGAGCAAATAGAATGCTAGGTATCATAAGGAAAAGAATGGAAAATAAAACAAAAGATATTATGCCTCTACATCGTTCCATGGTGAGACCGCACCTTGAATATTGTGTGCAATTCTGGTCACCATATCTTAAAAAAGGATATGGCGTTATTAGAAAAGGTTCAGAGAAGAGCCACCAAAATGGTAAAGGGGATGGAAGGAAACTCCTATGAAGAAAGGCTAAAAAGGTTAGGGCTCGTTAACCTGAAAAAGAGACGGCTGAGGGGAGATATGATAGAAGTCTATAAATTAATGAACGGAGTGGAACGGGTAAACGTAGATCAATTGTTTACATTATCAGAATATAGAAAGTCTAGGGGACATGTAATGAAGCTACAGGGTAAACTATTTAAGACTAATAAAAGAAAATATTTTTTCACTCAACGTGTAATCAAACTCTGGAATTTGTTACCGGAGAATGTAGTAAAGGCTGTTAGTGTAGCTGGGTTTAAAAAAGTTTTGGACAAGTTCCTGGAGGAAAGGTCCATAAACCATTATTAAGAAGGGACCCAGGATATCAATCCTTGACCCAGTACAAGCATTGTGGAACCTGTGTCTTTTGGGGAAACTGCTAGGTACGTATGACCTAGATTGGCCACTGTTGGAAACAAGATACTGGGCTTGATGGACCTTGGTCTGACCCAGTATGGCATATCTTATGTTCTTATGCTGCCTGAGGCGAAGAATGAGATGGCAACCCCCACCATCACCTTAGAGGGGGCAGGGCTTTTTGAGAAATCCAGTCAGAGACTGAACCAAACCAAAAAGCTGATTAGATTATGGAGGAAATGCAAGATGTTTTCACAGAGGGCCGTATCGAGCTGCAATTGCACTCTGTGCGACTTGCAGCTTGGGTGCATGCCCCCCTCTCCCCCATCTTCCCCCCATACCTCCATCCAGCGCTGCCTGCTCTTTCCCTGCTAATGCCACCCTCTGTTTTTTTCATGTCGGTGCCGGCAGCAGGGAAAGAGCAGGCAGCACTGTGCGGAGGTATGGGGAGGAGGAGGGGGGTATGTGCCCGATCTGAAAGGCGCTGGCACTTTAAGCAGATCTGTCCCTCCTTGCTCTGACATCGCGTCGGAGGAGGGAGGGACCAGACCTGCTTAAAGTGCTGCAAAAAGGCTTGGGGGCGCATTTTGGCTGCCTGCTATTGTCCTGCCAGTGGTGGCAGGGCAACAGCAGACAGCCGAAATGCACCCCCCAAGCCTTTGCGCTCTGTGCGGCTACACTGCTTGCACAGGTCTAGGTACGGTCCTGTTTGCACACCAAGGAACTAAAAGACAGCAAGAACTAACAGCACAGTTTATAAAACTAAATTATAACTCATTTTTATTTTGTTGTTATAAACTGCGTTATGGTTCTTGCTTTTTCTTTTTCAACATATATTTTGCATCCACAGTAGGTGCAGAGCAGAACCAGGACATTCACCCACAGAACTCAATATTTAAAAAAAAAAATCTGATTCTGATCATCTCACTAACAACAACAACAACCACTATTCTCCAGTACTAGGCATATTGTGAACTAATAAAAAACCCTACAACAATGAGCAAATCTACCATACCATACCATATCAGCACAAACTTCCAAAACTCACATAAGGAGCCCATCCAAAAAAACGCCACTGTAAATACTACAGTGGGCCCTAGAACATCCATACACCTATTTGAAAAGCTGAACAAGTCAAATTACTACAGTATAGTATAGATCTTTATGTACAAACTCCATGTTAACAGAACACTTGACCTCAGTCACACACGCACATTGACCCTCACCAAGTACAGAATAAGTAACCACAATCTAAAGTAAAAATAAAAATATGTAGACAAAATTTAACTGAAACCCCAAGAAGCCAGAGTCCACATGCAGTGCAATATCAGATAAATAAGAGATGCAGTTCCCCAGTACTGTGTAAAATATAAAAATAGCACAAAGTCAAATCACTAAAATTAAATACATTTATTTTTTCTACTTTTGTTGTCTGACCATTTTATTTTCTGATCATGCTGGTCCCAATCTGAGGCTTCTGCTTTCTTGCCTTCTCTTAGCTCTCTTTCTGTGGTCTATGGTCAATGGTCCATCTGCCATTTCTTGTCTCTTCTTTTGTTTTCTTCACTTCCTTCCATCAGCCCATTTCCAGTAACCCTCCCCAGTATCAGCCCCCTTTCCAGTCCTCGTCTCCCAGTACCTTCCAATGTCAACCCACCTTCCATTCCCACGACTGCTACTGGCATCCATTCCCTTCCAGTCCCCCTCCTTCCCCACTGTCCAGCCTCTTCTAGTCCAAATACCATCCCAGGTATCAGCTCAGGTCCACTCTCAGTGCCACCCCTGAGTTAGCTTCCTTCCAGCTGCCCTACCCTCTGTCCATCTCCCTTCCAGTGCCATTTGCATGTCAGCTCCCTTCCAGCTTCCTCCCCATTACCCAGCCACCTACCACTCCCATCCCCAAGTGTAAGCTCCCTTCCAGTCCCCCTTCAGTACATCCCAGGTGTCAACTCCTCTATAGCCCCCTCCTTCCCCCATGTCAGCTCCCTTCCTGCCCCCTCCTTCCCCTGGCAGACCCTTTCAGTATCCACTCCCTTCCAGTCCTATTCTACCATCCCCCCGCATCAGCCCATTTGTAGCCCTAGCCCCTAGTTTTCTTCCAGGGCCAGCAGAACTCTCCTCCCCTCCCTCATTAGCCCATTTCCTGTCCCAGCCTATTTCCAGTCCTATCCCCTTTATCAGCTCACTCCAGTCCTAGCCTCCCCCAATCAGCCCATTACCAGTCCTAACTCTTTTCCAATGCTAGCCCCCCATCTGCCCATTACCAGTCACAATCCTCCAATAAATCCATTTTCAGTCCTAGACCCCCAATCAGCCTATTTCCTGTCCTATCCCCCCATAGCCCATTTTCAGTCCAAACCCCCTCATCAGCCCATTTCCAGTTCTAACCCTCCCCTGATAGCCCATTACCAGTCCTAGCCCCCTCCCGATCAGCCCATTTCCAGTTCTAACCCCTCATCAGCCAATTACCAGTCCTAGTCCCCCCTCCTGATCAGCCCATTTCCAGTTCTAAACCCCCATCAATCCATTTCCAGTCCTAACCCCCCACACCAGTCCTTTTCCAGTTCTAACCCCCCCCATAGCCCATTACCAGTCCTACCCTCCCATCAGCTCATTTCCAGTTCTAAACCCCCATCAATCCATTTCCATTCCTACCCCCCCACCAGTCCTTTTCCAGTTCTAACCCCCCCATAGCCCATTACCAGTCCTAGCCCTCCCATCAGCCCAGTTCCAGTCCTAGCCCCCTCCCCCCAACCCAGGGAAATTAAAAAAAAAAACCTCCAGCTTAAGAAGCAGCCCCTGCCTCTGCTCCAGTGGAAGCAGCAGCAGAATGAAGAGCCCTGTGGCCCCCCGCCTCCCCAGAGAGCTGTGCCAGGCAGCATTTCTCCTCCGTGCCGGTTCAGCTTTTGCAGAGCCAGGGTGAGACATAGAAACATAGAAATATGATGACATAAAAAGACCATATGGCCTATCTAGTCTGTCCTTCCATTTCAACAACTACAACAGTCCCCTTTTTACCTTTAGAGATCCTCTGTGTTTGTCCCATGCTTTTTTGAATTCAATAGAAACATAGAAATATGATGACAGAAAAATACCACATGACAGAAAAAGACCACAAGAGAGAGAGTGCTTCCCTTTCACGTGGATCTGTTAAAGCTGAGCCCGTGGCGCTGATTTCCTGAAAATCTGAGCCGGTGCAGAGGAGAAATGGGCACGGCTCTCCGAGAAGGTGGGCAGCTGCGGGGCTCTTCATTCTGCCCCTGCCGCTGCTGGAGTAGCAGCGGCAGCTGCTTCTTAAGCTGGAGGTTTTTTTATTATTTTTATTTTGAAGGCCGAGTGAGGCGGTCTTTTTGGGGGCAATTTTGCCGCCCCCAAAACGTTGCCACCTGAGGCAACCACCTCACTTGGCCTCATTATAGAGCCGCCCCTGAGTCGGTGTGTGTATAAGTTTGATCTGTTGGTAAGTGTGTGTATGAGGTTGATCTGTGGCTGTACTGTTTTTTGTTTTTTTTGTTTTTTTTTATCAGTACAGACCCGGGCTAGCTCATCTATTTTAAAGTCCTTGCACAAGTAAAGTTAGCAGGTGGAGAGAGTAAGCTTAGCCAGAGTATATTTGAATGTAGAGAATGAAGAGGATATAGGAAGTCCAAAGTTCCTGCTCCACTCTGGAAGAGTTCCTGCTTCCATAAGAAAACTTCCATGCATCCAAGCAGACCAGAACAAGCAAAGAAGACGCTGACCAGAGACATCAGGACCCCAATGTTGCAATCTCCGGAGGATAAGTAGAGATCCTGTCCTTGCTTGGTTTATCTATTTCACACATAATTTAGTATTGGCTCACAGCAAACAACCTGATGGTCAACTACGATAAAACCGAGGCACTGTTCGTCACCAGGAACCCCACCTTCATTCCACCACAAACTATCAGCATTCTAAACAAACACATAGTAGTCAAAGGTGAAGTTAAGTACCTGGGCATCACAATGGACAGAGCTCTGAACATGAAATCCCATATCACCAAAACCGCAAACAAGGCCTATTAATGTTTGAGGACCATAAGAAGGATCAAGCCATTACTCCGCCAGGACCACTTCTGCACAGTGTGCCAAGCACTCATCACACCTCTGCTTGACTACGGAAACTCATTATATCAAGGCCTCCCTCAGCAGACCTTACACCCGCTCCAGATGGTGCAAAACACTGCAGCACACATCATTACAGACACTCCAAGAACTGAGCACATCACCCCCGTCTTAAAGCAACTGCATTGGCTACCAATGGTGGCCAGAGCAAAATATAAAACAATACTGATTATCTTTAAAATCATCCACCATCTCTCAGCAGATATCATAACAAGGGATAACAGCAATAGACCAAGAAGGACGAATAATGTCAACATGATCGGCACACCCGCAGAATACCACAAAACTAATCAAACTACTTGAAGAAGAGCTCCCTCACTTCTAGCGTCCACACTTTGGAACTCTCTCCCAACAAACCTGAGGGCATTAAATGACATCATAGACTTCCGCAAGGCCCTTAAAACCCTGCTCTTTACAGAAACCAATGAGCGGACAGAAACCTATGAGCAGTCTCCAACCAAATGGTAATGCAACTACCTCCGCCAAAACAATACCCGCTCAACCCAACTAGACATGAAGTTCACTGTATAATATTTTTAAGTACCCTCATATTATATGTAACCCTCCAATTGTGCTATCTAAATGTTGTTAAATACCCTCATTAAAAATGCTGTACCCTCATGTCAAATGTTGTTAAATGTTGTAAATGTTGTGAAATACCCTCATGTTAAATGTAACTCTCCATTTGTAATGTGACCACTTTGATAGTAGGATAAGGTGGTATACAAATCTGTCTAAATAAATAAAATAAATAAATTTGAGCTCAAATATATTTTAAAGGATACCAATGATATAGTAATTGAAAAAGAAGAAGAAAAAAACATTTTTTAACAGAAATTTTATTTCAGATGTATATTGAAATTTGAACACTTAAATATAAAATTTGGCTAGAAAAAATATAAATACAATTTTGTCATATAACATATTTAATCTTCACCTCTTTATCCTCATAAGCCAAATACATTAATTAGTTTATATGTTTTCCTGCCTTTGTTCCTTCCACCTTGAGTGGATGTGTATTCCAGGTAGGACGTAGTTTCTATGCACCTGTCACCTCTGAGAGAGTAAATAATTACAATACCACTCTAGCCTCACCTTGATTTTAGTATTTAAAGAGGGACTTTAATTATATTACTCTCAGACACGTGGGGGGGGGGGTGACAGTACTATTTATTAATAAAAGGAAAAGATTCAGATTTTTCTTAGTAAACAAGATTCAAAGTTCTGGAAAGATTTGTGGGGCTAAGACTGGCATCAAAAACAGTCAGAAAGAATCCATATGGTGATCCTGGGTGCATATTTAATTTACTCAAACAACATTTTAGGGAAATCATAACAATCACCTTTTTTTTGCAAATTTTTACTAAACTTTACCTAAGATGGGAGGGAGGGCATTTGATTACTGGATAAGGTTAAACAATGCTGTGGATCTTGTTAATGAGTATTTACAGTGGCAGGGAAGAAGACTCAGTGACTCAAAACATGAAACAAGAAAGGAAAATACGATGATACCTTTCTATTGAACTAATTCAATACATTTTTGGATTAGCTTTCAAAGGTTAAAAGCTTCTTCAGGTCAGGACAATATGAGCAACAGATGACAATACTGTAATATATAAGCAAATTGTTTGGTAACCACACTGCTTTATCCAAAACACAAAGTCACAATGCTGTTTGTATGAAATTGCCCTGATCAGGAACTTTCAAGGTCATTTAGGTACCAGCCCCTTGAAAAATGGACTATTAAAGAAGTCCAGGAGATGCTTAATACTATTCAAAGAGAGCTGAGAGCCCTTGTCTAAGAAAAGGGGACAATATAGGTGATCTCAGCAAAGCAGCAAAAAGAACAATTGAGGGGAGGAGGGAACAGAGGCAAGCAAGACAATCAATCCAAATTCAGATAAGTTTGCAAAGATTTTCGAGATGCTGCAGAAAATGCTCCTCACTTCTGAGCAAGGGCAAGGGACTATGTGTGCCAAGCAGAAATGCAACAAGGGGTTGCAATAGCAAAGGAAAGACAAAGGGTCTGTCCTGTTTGGCGTGTCAAAGCTCCAGTCATAGAACAAATGCCCATTGCAAGAGGGATCAATTGTATTATGGATGTTTCCAGTTAAGGCATGGATCTGTCCAGGTGCTTCATTTTAGGAGTCTTCCCCACCTGCCTTACCCATAAAGGAAAAATCAGCAGAGAAACTAATATGCCTACTTGGGGAGAGGGTAATAAAGACTGCACTGAAAAAATCCTGATATGGACAATGGTAATTTGAGTTTATTTACAACTAGCAAAGAGATATTTTACCAGAACAAGATAAGGTTGTTTTCCAGACAAGGTAGAAACTGTGTAGAAGTGACAGATGACCAGGAGAATCCTCATGTTTAATGCCAGTCTGCCAATTACATTTTCCGCTTTCTTCTGAATGTTATGTTCTTTGCCTTTTTCTTTTTCTTCTTTGGATATTTGTAAATTTGTACTTTCTTTTCCAGTAATGTACTGTACTTGGATGTCTTATATTGTAAACTGCTTTTATACATCTCTTGGGGCATGAAGTTATATATCAAATTTGTGAATAAACTAAACTATATGCAACAGTGATTCTCCTTGAACAGGTGTCTTTAGAGCAATATTGGATCTATTGCATGCATTATGAGTGAAGCAGCTGTGCAGATGCTGCCAGATAGAGGAGTAACATTCAGGCACAGTAAGTATTTTCCTGCCCCTGAAGGGCTTACAATCTAAGTTTGTGCCTGAGGCAATGGAGAGGGTTTTTTTTTTTAGTTTGAAATATACTTTAACAAATAAAGAGGAAGTGATTACAATAAAGTCCCCATCAAGAGAGATGTCTACCACATTATTAAAAAATACAATAATGGACATCTGCCAATTTTAACAATATCAATACCCATATTAACTTAACCAAGAGAATAATACAGAACTATTAAAAACACTAATCTGTCTTCTTCCCAGAGAAGAACACTTCCAACTAGGCAGAGTCATAAAAAATAAATTTCTCTTCCTGGAGCATCACAACACACTCACAGGAGTACTTTAAGAAGAAAGTAGCTTCAAGGGCCAAGACCTGAGACTTTATCCCAAAAAATGTTTTCCTACGCTTCTGGGTAGTCTTGCATACATCTGGGAAAACTTGAACAGTACTACCACAAAATAATGCATTCTTATTAGAAAAATATAACTTTATTATAGAATTTTTATCATTGATTGATAAGAAAGAACTAAGGTAGCACAACTCAAAATAGTATCAGTGGATGATTCAAGAAAAGCTGATATAACCAAGGTCTCAACAGAAGCCAAAGAAACAGGATCATCTTCAGCTAAAGCCTCTGTCCTGACCCCCTGAGGGACATAATACAAAGTAGAAAACTTAGGGGTATGTTTACTAAGATCCCGGTAAAGTGCGGGCCGCGGTAGAGTGCGGGTGCCATATAAGGAGTGGGCGTTTCGCGCTGAAGAAGGAAATCCGTGATTTGCATACACGCTAAGGTGCGTGGCGCCCATATGCGCCCCGCACTTTAGCGCATGAGGTGGCTGCGCGGGAGGAATAAGTGGTGTGCTGATGTGCAAGCAGGAGAGCAAAGCTGCAGCACAATGGTTAAGACACTGACCAATGGTGCAGGGATCAGGGGTTTAATCCCGCACAATGCAGACAGCTGGCTGAGGTGCTATTTTAGGAGGCATATAAATAATGGGCGTCATAAGGCGGCACGCTAATGTTTGTTGAGGCAATGTAATACTGGGTGGCATAAGTGGCGCACTGATGCCAAAACAGAAGAGTCACAGCACAATGGTCAGAACATTGACCAATGGTGCAAGGATGAGGGGTTTGATCCCCCACAGTGCCCAATGAAGACAGCTGGCTGAGGCATTATTTTAGGAGGCAGATAAATAATGGGTGGCATAAGGCGGAGCGCTGCTGGGCATAAAGCGTCGCGCTACTGTTTTCTGAGGCATGTTAATACTGGGAGGCATAAGTGGCATGCTGATGTGAAATCAGAAGAACAGAACCACAGCACAATGGGTAGAACACTGACCAAGGGTGCAGGGATCAGGGGTTTGATCCCCCACAGTGCACAATGAAGACAGCTGGCTGAGGCACTACCTGTTAGGGGTAATATTGCTTTAGGAGTACCTTATTGTATATTTGTGGAATTATTATTGCTAGCAAATGCACTCTCAAAGCAGTGTAACAGAACGTGGCCCATAAGTTACCCCAGAGGGCACATGTTAAAATGCAATGTCCGCCATGGCACCCTACAATGTTGCTGAAAGTGTAGCCAAGGGTGCCATATGAGGCAGGGAAAGGTGAGAGCACTGTCTCTGATGGCAGCACTGTGCATTGTAATGTATAGAAATCGTAAGTAGGTGTGCTGACCCAGGTCTGCCATACTTGATTTAGCAGGGAGGGGCTGCAGACAGGCGCTGGCGACTGATATCAACAGGGGGTCTGAGTTAATCTCATGTTGTAATCAGTCGCAGGGCCTGTCTGCAGCCACTCCCTGCTAAATCAAGAATGGCAGACCTGGGTCAGCCATTCTTGATTTAGCAAGGAGGGACTGCAGACAGTCCTTGGCGACTGATATCAACAGGGGATCAGAGTTAATCTTATCGTGTAAACTGCCCTATTACCTCTGGAGACTGAAATCAGAAGAGTAATACTGCTCCATGAAATCCATGCTCTGGGGAAAAAGCCAGTACTCCTATGTCATGTATGCTGACAACTGGTGAACACAGTGAATGATGGTGCCGTGGTCATGGGTTGAATGTTCCAGTGAATAAGGTTGGCAGAGGTATGTCATTTTTCTGTGTGCAACTGTACAGCAATCTGTGATGCCATCTTAAAAGAACTACACCCTTGTGTCAGATATTAATGCACCTTTTATGGTGCATCAGAAGGCACATCCTAAACATACGTTGTCAGCAAAGGAAAACTTAATTGTCCCCAGAGGCCATGTTGAAAGGCTGTCAACTCCCAAGGCACTATCGTAGGCACCCCATAAGCTGCCTGAATCGAAGGTGTGCCAGAAAATGCCCCAAGGATGTATAGGTTAACTCAGAAACGTTACCCAAGAGCAGTAACATCCTCCAATTTGAATGGCAAGGGAGGTATGTGCCAAACACACACGTAACACAAACACTGCACAGAGCTAAAAAGAAAGACAATACAAAAGTAAAAGAAGGATGTAGATCAGTTGATGGACCTCAGAAATCAGCTCCAGCCCATGTGGCAGCCATAAAAATGGACAAACATATTCTGGCCAGCTAGAGCCATGCACAGAGTGATGTTAATGTACCATGCTATAATGACAGTGTGTGACAGAGGATAGGAAGATGTGGGCAGCAGAGGAGGCTGAAATGGCAGAATAGGTGAAATATCGGGATGACTGTGGAGTAAAAGTGCTATGCAGAGCACACACAGGAGAGGCAAGCAGGGAGACCTGCAATGCAGGAATGTGTAGGAGGTCAGGACGTGGGTTATCAGCATGCACATCAGGGTAGGATGGCACACAGCTGCCAGACAGAAGATGGACGGAAGGATGGGTCGCAACTCAGATGAGGGTACAATATGCTCACAGCACACATCAGCACAGATATGACTCTCATACAAATGTTAACCACTTTTGCAGGACAAGCATACAAATACAAGATAGCAGAGAGGAAGCACACCGACGACCACTACCACAAATGGCAATGCCTAAACCGGTAGGCCATATCACCAATGTTAGCTCATTAGCAAATGTTGCATAAAAAAAGAGTGCAGGGCAGTAAACAAAACGCTTGCTGGCTATCAGGACAAGCAAACACCCAAAAGTAATCATGAGCAAATGCACATGCAGATCTGCTAAGTACAAATCAAATTGCAGTCTGTATTTGGGACCTGGGACACATGCACACACACAATGAAATGTTCTGCAGTGGATACAGCATGCAAAAGAGGGAAAAACTAAACCACAAGGGCAGCAGAGGACGCTCTGTGGATCAGGTGAATAATCTGGATCAGGACAGGAGAAAGCTCAACATGTAATCAGGTGTAACACACACTACCTGAATCACAGCAATACCAAACCCCCAGGTGCACTGCCATGTAAACACCCTAAAGTGGGACACCTATGAAAAAAAGAATATGCGATGGCTATGCAGCACACAGGATGCACCTTGATGTACAGTGAAGAGAGAGAAGGGTGTGTGTAGAGGTGAGGAACCTGGTGGTACCTCATGGTACAGTTAGCAGAACAGAAAAAAAAGGATACAGCACATGTGGGGATCAAACCTGAAAACTACAGAGTTAAAACACATGACTGTAGCCACTCCCAGAAACAGCACACTGAGCACACTGTAACACAAATACCCCAAAGGGAGGGTGTGTATGGCAACCTTTAATACCCAGTGAAGTGACATATGTCTGGCAGATACACAGCTGCCACTGTACAAGGATGTGAGCACAGGTGGCACATGTACATGACCAGCAAATGGCCATAGACAAGTGTCAATGTGCTCAAAGAGTGGAGGACTAACTTAGTGGTAAGAAAACTGGCATGGCCCCCAAGCAACCACTGATCAATTCACACTAGCACTCCATGTGGCCTAGGGCAAGTCACGTAAACCTCCTTGGAACAAAGACCAGTTAATCTTCATCCAGTGACATTGACAAGAAAACAATGCAGTCTCTGGGTCACAAGGAGTCAGGACTGATACAAAGGCACACATTGCATTGCATGTTTGTCACCATGATCAATCAGCAAAAGAGACAAATGTCTATCGAATACATATCTTTATTTGGTTTATACATCACAGATAGTGTAGACAGTGCCATCATAATATCAAGGTGAGCGCATCCCTGTTGAAATACCTAAACACTTTTAGCAGGGCACAAATCCACCTCCTACAGAAAGGTTACTTGCTTGACCACAAATGAAGGGCAGGAGATATATTGTGCATCCGGTGCATACTATGCACTGGGCAGCAGACCCCCAGCCGCATGCTGTAAATGTGTTATGCACATATGAGTGCATGTAGAGAGTTGGCGCTGCATGTTGAGGACCCAGCACACATCATCTGTCCCTCAAAACATATCCATCTGGCAACACAGGAGGCAAACAAACTAAAAAAGCATATGTTGTTACAATGTTTTAATGTGAAAAACACACTCTGAAAGTAATGCTTGAGCTCTCACCTAATGCCTGATCTAGGAATCAAAGCTGCAACAATGTAGACACAAACAATCCTCAAAAGCACAATGAGCATATGCTAACAGGTAGCACAGGCACATGAACACAGACAGAATACAAACTAAATGACATTCAGAAACCTACAGATATAACACCATGAAGGAGGTACCCCTGCACCTTTTGTTGAGTAGACAGTGTTTGGCCACATATAGCATGATACATGGAATGCACAATTGAATAAGTACAACGGTCACCCACACTGCCACACTACAAACATAATGCGGCAATGTGAGTGTCCCTACCACAGGGCATAACCAGGACTGTGCACATGGGAAATGCAAGGTGTTTACATACATGCAGATTGTCACGTCTGCACAGTAAACAAACACAAGAACCAGCATCTGAAGAAGGAAATGATGGCCAAACATCTTACACGGAACCACACAGAAGCCATAGGTCCACATGTTGTGTCTCACAAACATAGTCAGTCATATGCACAAGCACCATCCACATTGCAGCATGATACAGTGTTGCCACACATACACCTAAACACTCTTGGCTCATTGAAAACATCAGTCCAAGATGGTGGTGTGCTTGAAAGCATTGTTGAGGTAAAACCTGTATCATGTCCAGGTGGAAAGCAGGTGGACATAGACAATAGGAGTGCTCCATCGTTGGCCCTATGCCAAAAAACATGATTGTATGCTTGAGTAGAAAGAAACAGATGAGCGTATCCTGGGTGCCATGTCACACCCATGGCCAAAACTCAACAATAGCACAACTGTGTAGGAATGCAGCACCTACAGTGTCCATGTCATTCGCTGCTGCACACGGGGGAAACACTGTCCAAAGTCAAAATAGTATGTGCAATCCAACAGGTCAGGTTAAAAGTGTTCCTGCAATCATGGCCATGAATAGTCAAGTGTCACATTTCAATATGCCACAGTCCTTGAAAGTTCATGTGTGTCCTCTACAATGAGCAGAACTCCCTGCAAAACCATCGCAGCAACAGTGCGTTGAACACCTCTGTCATGGGGAAATCAGCAGGTCAAGAGTAATACTGTCCATCGCAGTCATGTGTCCCACTCTCAGAGGTCAAACATCCAATGGCTCACTTTCTCCTTTAAAAGTTCCATGGTGTTGTTTCCTCCAACAGGTGGGTGATGGTGACACCAGATGCACTGTAATAGATGTGTCCAGTATGTACTCTGCCCTGTGTCAGGAGAGGATAAGTATGGTATTGTTAGACACCTTGGAAAAACAGCACACATTGCACACCATTACACCTTAGGAAATACAGAAGAAAGGGATGCAAAGGCACACATTACATGATAGCAATACTCAACAAAACATTTTTGGTTACATCATTAATCATAAACACACACACGGGTGTAACATGTATATGTTCATGTCCATTCTCATGTCACACAGGTGTCTCACAGCTCCACACGAATGCATCTGTTTATGTGAACATAGAGGAAACATTACATGCACATGAGACAAATATGAACTCATCAACAGGTAAAGACAGATTTAATTCCCCAAATAACAAAGGTGCAACCTACCTTGTGTGTGCATCAGGTGTATGTCATCAATCCCTTGACCCACTAAACAGCAATATCAGGTCACAGTGAAGGGAGACAATCACAGCAGAATGTGTAGAATCACCATGTCAAGCCGCTGTTGATGCATGTCCACATTATGTTCATATCTGAAATAAAATAAAGGTGCCCAACAGTGGTGACTCAGAACACAAGACACATTTCTTCTCACAGCACACAACACATGTTGATAATGCTCATAAGGTAAACAGCACTACGGAAGAGGTAGCACAGTCACAACTGTCCCCCAGGTGCACAGACCCCTCACAGCACATGATAATGCACTATGCCTGAACACTGTCTCATCACACAGGCAACCTATAAACACCCACCCACAAAGTATGCAAAGTTCTGCGTGCCAGCTACAACACATGGCCTGTATGTGCACAAGTGGAGCTTTGTAGATATAAAGGCCCAGTGAACCTGCAATGATACCCTGTTGTTGGCTGATGGTACAATGTTGGGGTAGGGAGCAAGTGTAGGCAAACACCAGAAAACATGAAACTACACACACATGCATTTTTGGATAAGGAAGCTTATCATAGCTCGGGTAGGAGCTATAGAAAAGATGATGTGACTCTGAACAAGCAACCTGTCAGTTCTGTAGAAGCAAGAAAACAGAGTTTTCACATAAAGACTACCATTCCCAGAATGCACCAGGTTTCCAGCAGCCATGAGAGGGGCTGAAGTGAGAAAATGTGTGTGCAATCAAGAGAGCTATGAGGTAATCCCTAAGCACTCATCTCAAAGGGCAGGGCCTGATTCAACACAGCTGCGCTGTGTTAGGGAGGAGCACACATTAGGACAGAATAAGAATAGAGCTTATTCTTCAGATAACAGTTACTACAAGCTCCAGCCAAGCTTCAGACACAGATACAGCAACGCCTACAAGCTCAAGCACCAGTATCACCTGGAGAAACAGAAGCCAAGCCAAGCGGATAGAGAAAGAAGGATCTCTCTGGAAGGAAGAGAAGAAAGCCCATTGGATGGTCTGGGAGAGTCAAAGGCAGTACCCATACTGGGAGGTATTCCAAGTGCCAGCAGCGTCCATTGGACTGGAGTCAGCCAGAGGAATGGAATGGCAGAGATAGGAATCACCAGTGGCTACCTGGAAGAGAGAAGACTGCACGTGGAAAGGACTTTCAGACCAAGGCCAGAAGGTATGTGAGGAAAGATCCATTGTCCAGGGATCAAGATTGGACGGCTGGACATCCGAACTGGCTTACATCCTGGCCAGGATATACCGAGAGGAATTTTGATAGCAGGCGAGGCTCAGCTATGAACACTGAGCCCGACCCTATCTCTAATAGTGAATGGCAGCAAGGGAATAAGCAGTCTCATGATAGTGCCTGATTGACAGACTCGTCTGTGCCAATGTATGATAGTGACCCTATGCTGATTGATGAGGGGGAGATACAGCAGATGAAACTATTGATTACATGGACTGTTCTTTATCTAAGTGCTATTGCTAGCTTTCGGTGCGCAAACACATCAGCCATCACAAAGAAACCAAACTTTGTTCTTTATTGCCACTGCAAACAGCTCTTAAAGCAGGATTTGGGTTCACACAGTAGCAGCCAGCCAGCTAAAGGCTTTCAGCTGGTCAATTGATAGTAATTAAAGCTGCACCTGATTGTGTGTGTGAGCAAGGGAGAATCACTGCTGGGATCTGTGTGGAAAATAAGCAGAAGTTAACCTCACAGCAAAGTTTATTCATTTCTTTGTGCCTTTTTATTTGGTAATTATTTGCTAAGAAAACATTAGCTAATTGCCTGCCAAGCTGAAGGTTGTTTTCTGATTTGCTTTGTGACTTTATGTGATCCATTTAAACACTGCAAGCAAGTATCCCTCATTTATATTGCTAACAAGCATACTTGTGCTGGGTGAATTAAACCCCATCAATAAAAGAAGTATTTTATTGGCATTACCTCTGGTTTCACAACTCAATTATTGTCTTCAGCTGTGTTTGGGAGTGATGAACTACATTACCCACAATACCTTGCAAGAATCATGTGAATATATGCATCGTCAAGATTGTGTAAGTTCTCACCCTAGGCAGCCGGCTGACAAGTTCTGTTGTACATGTCGCATAGAGAGTGTGGCTGACGACATGCTGAACACAAACACATGGGGATATGTGTGACAACAGCAAGAGATGGGTTACGGAGGCTGATGTGAAAAAAGAGAAAATAACAACATCTGCAAAATATATAGATCACTGAAGACATATTTTTCCTCTGAATGCAGGCACACACAATGTCGTTGTAGATCCACCTACCCCAAATCACTGCATTTTGGGTGATGTACAGTCACATGCCAATGCACCACACCTACAGCATCCTCACAAAGTATGTCCTGTGCAGTGGGAAACACAAGAGAAGCCAACATATGTCATGTTCTAGCTGTGCATCACACACTACACCTTCTTGTCCCCAGCTGTCAGACACCACAACATAACATAATGACTGACTGCTCTCTATCACAATGCAGAGATCTCTCACATGTGAGAGGCAGCACGGAGGTGTTGGAGGCTATCTACAGGTGTCCGTATCTCTCTGTCCCCTCCCTTACCTCTCTGTTGCTGTACACACAGATCAATAGAGGTGTCTGCTCCCACCATGTTTGCACCTCATCCCAAGGTCACAATATTAGCCCTGATTCACTATATTGCCAACAATGCCCCCTCTCCCTGTTTAGTGTTGTTCCAATGTTGTATGTTAACACACTGACAATTGCTGAAACACATTGGAAATATGCAGGCGCGCTTCCTGTATCCACTGACCAAATACATATCCTGGTGTGTACATCTCATACCTAGAATAATATCGACAGCTATGTGCTGATGATGTGCACAAATAGCTGGCAATGTCTGCGTCATGTCAAAAACAAAAACACCCCCATGTCTGCTTGTGACCAAACCATGATGGCTGCATGCGATCCCACTGTGTGTCAGTGAGAATGTCAAAGCATGGATAGCCTATATGTGCACCTCAGTAAAATAGCTGTCATCTAAGTCTGTGTATGTATGCCGACATAACCCTCCCTTGCTCGGGTCAGCTATGTATTTGTTGATATGGACTGTACTCTCCTGCCCTACACACATACACAGCCTGTAGCTGACGCATGATGGCATATGTTGAGATAGCATCAGCAAGATATGCCATGTACTCCCTCAAAAACCTGGTCAACCACAAGCCACCCACACATTCAGCGCTCCACTTGCCTACTGTAACCCACCCCTTGCTGATCTTGCCCGGATCACCTCTGTATGTGTGCAGATATGCAACACTGCAGTGAAGGTCTACTTTCCAACAACAAAATATAGCAATGCTACCCCCCTGGCTGGACACTGAACAGGTCCCCATCCTTCAACATATCCATGTCCTGGCTACTTGTTGACCTATACATTCAGACACACTGTAGGGTGACATTAACATCCCTCACATATAGTTAATTCCATCCTGACATACTAGTACTGAGCATGTGTATTGTGCTATGTATGACATGTTGTGACACACATAACAAACAAACACACACACATAAACAGCTGACAGGAGCTTAACAACCCCAAAAGCAGCACAAACCTGTATAATATGAGCACAATCCACTGGGCAACTGTCCCCAAACATGGACTGCTCTCCCACTGTGAACATCTCACCATATGGCTGACACTGTGCTCCACCCATATAATCTGTAAAAATTATTGAGTTTGCACAACAGCAGCTGCTATCACAAGCAGCCAGTAACTGCGAATGTGACCCTCAAAACCTCCCACAGGTGTATGAACAACCACCCACATCATCTGCCACCAACTGCAGTTGTGCAGTGCCAACATTGTTTGTGACACACTCATGCCTATATGTGACGTTTGCATTGTCAGTCAAATGTTAAAGCAGTGTTGCATCCGAATTAAATGTTTACATAAATATCAACCTCTATAACCATTACACACATAGGAAAAAACATGAGTGTGGCAAGATAGGTAATACGTACATGAGAAGATGTCTGCAATCAACCTCCGCCTGACCGCTGTGCCCTCCCGTGTGTCACCACTGGCACGTACAGGGGGACACATTGGATCTTCTTCCAGATCCTCATTAATCTCTGCAGGGATATTGTGCCTGAGAGAATGTTGTGCAGGATGCAACAGGCTATGATTATCTCAGCAACAGTCATTGGCTTATATTGTAAGGCCCCGCCTGTCCTATCCAGACACCTGAAGCGACTCTTCAACACGCCAAAGGTGCGCTCTATGACTGAGCGGCTGGAGGCATGGGTCTCATTGCACCTCCACTCTGCACGTGTCCGTGGCTGACGCACAGGGGTCATCAGCCAGGGGCGACACCCATATCCTGCATCACCTGCAGAAAGAAATGTTGCATGTGAATGCAGGAGTTCCTGTTCAACACAATTGACAGTTGTTTAGACGTCATAAACAAACGCACAACACATTCTTACAGAAATATATAACAGCACAACTATTCAGCTCATACAAATATACATATGATGACAGAAAAAGACAACATGGCCTATCGAGTCAGTACACCCATGGCAAATATTACAACACTTCCATCTATAACTTTCGAGATTGTGTGTGTGTGGGACATGCGTATTGTAATGCAGTTACTGTCCACATCTGCACCACCGCCACTGTTAGACTATACCACCGATCCACTGATCACATATTCAAATTGTATGTCTGAACAGTAAACAAGGAAAAACATGCTGCCATTTTAGGGAGGCCCACACCCAGAACATGTATGCCATGGAGGTCTGGCAAAATGTAGACCATATTACCTATATACATCCTGTCCTGTAAGGTCAACATCTCACGATTTGGTAGTCAGTCTCCATATGCTGTATAGTGCTGACCGCACATTGCTGTAATAACCATCCTCTACACTGTCACCATCCCGTTCACATCCTTTTGAAGGTGCGGTCTTCGAACCTGCACACTGTACCCCTCATGAGTTTGCAACACAAACATATACATAGGCACAGTACCATCATGTGCAGTTGGTAACAATACCTCTCAGTATGCACCCGCTTAGCCCCCCTGCATTAGCCGTCACCTTCCCATAATGTTAAGCTACATGAGGATCGTCAGACAAGATGACGCTAACGTCCGCTCATCTACAGTGGCCAAAGGTACTGTACCCCCCTATATTGTGTTGCACCCCTGCTTTGACATAGCCAAGATGCGTGACCACAGATATGCAAACGTGTTCTCCCAGCTGCAAAGTTCAAAAACATGCATCAGATATTACCAGACACCTTCTCATGTTATGTATTGCCTCCTGGGTGACAGAGTGTGTGGGTGAACCTAAGACACACATGACAAGGGTTAGTTGTATGGATTGGCAAAAACATCAATGTTAAATGACATACAAACATTACACAAACATTAACCATCATTGCAGGTGTATGTGAAGGGCAGCCCCCCCCCCCTATCACATGTTCCTAGTTGCTACAAACACACACTATGAGGGATCCAGCCACAGCATAGCCATATGCACAGGGGTGTCCTCACATATACACCATGTGCATGTTATGATCATATAATGTTATGAGTTTGATGGTCTATGGTTAATTCTTTGGTTTACTGTTACTATACATCTATACACCTGTAAGAATTTCAACTCACAGCAGTCCTCTAGATTACATTACTCATATGTAAACTGCAGCTTTTTCCAAAATAAAAGTTTGCTACATATCTGATTATAAATAAAGAAATGTATAAACACATACATAGATTAAGAATCTTAACATACTCACCCAGCAAGATACAGTCGGCATAACGACCGTCCTCAAATTGTGTGAATAGTGCCGAGTGATGCAGGATATAGGAGTTATGGGTGGACCCTGGAAACCTTGGACCACATTCAGAATATGCAGATTTGCATCACATACAACCTGAACATTCAGGGAATGGTAGTGTTTGCGGTTGCGGAACGCTACCTCCCTGTCTCTAGGCGGGACCAGGGCAACATGTGTGCAATCAATAGCTCCCATCACGTGTGGTATCCCGGCTAACGCCTCAAAGGCCTGGTTCAGGGTCCCCTATTGTTGCCTAGTGTGGGGAAGGGCTATGTAATTCCCCACCCGGCTGACCATGGCACGCAGTACTTGGTGGAGACATCGTGAGAAGGTGGGGCGGCTCATGCCACCCACTGCGGCCACAGATGACTGGAAACAGCCAGAGGCAAAGAAATGTAAGGCCGCAAGG
Organism: Ichthyophis bannanicus; assembly: GCA_033557465.1. NCBI lineage: Eukaryota > Metazoa > Chordata > Amphibia > Gymnophiona > Ichthyophiidae > Ichthyophis > Ichthyophis bannanicus. Next base: position 358,672,622 of record CM066037.1, read on the forward strand.
AGCTTGACTAAACCTGGTATGGCATGGGACCGATCAGTCAGGGGCTCGAGGTCAGGTCTTAGATCCTCATAGAGCTCCCTAATAGCCCTAGTGCTCAGTCGGTACAGGGAGATGACCTGGTCCTCACGCATGTCCTGGAGCTGGGCCCTGGGCCTGTAGAGGCGAGGCTGCCGAGCCTGCACCTCAGCATGCCTTCTGCGCCGTGGACGCACAGCACCTGCCTGGACTGCCTCCACAGCTGCAGGTCTGAGTTGCTGCGGGACTACACCCATGCCCTGTGCCTCAGCCCCATGGACACCATCTCCCCTGTCCTGCAACCGCAGCATCTGCCCACGTCTCAGAACACATGCAGCAACATAAATAGCCGCCATAAACTCCTCCCGTCCAACTACACAGACACACTATAACACACACACAAACCACCCTAAACAGTGTAAAACTTAAAAACCACACAAGACAATACACACACAAGACAATACAATAACCAATACAACCAACACCAATACAATTTACAGCTACACCTGCTTGGACTCTCTTCCTTTCTCTCTGCAAACACACTCCTACTCTTCTTCGCCTACAACCCTCAACGTGGACAAGGATTGCACGTTCAATTATAGGTGTTTTTTAGGGGTTTTGGGTAAATGCGCATGCGCAGTTGTTCGCACGCGAAGCTCCTGCGTCGCGCGCCTCTACGCATGGGTGTCCGTCTGTGCGTGGCCACACGCACATGTGCGTCGAGTCGCACATGCGCAAAACACACACAGACGCCCATGCGGCACTCGCCGTAATGCGCATGCGTAATGTTACACATGCGTATTACTGCGTGTCTCGGCGCATGTGCGTGTGGCCGCGTACGCCCATGCGTTGACGTGCACGCGCGTGGCGCACGAGCGCCACGCCCGCCCAATTGCTCATGTGCAAAGAAAAAAACGTGCTCCAGCCCTATAAATAAGCCTGCACATGTGCCCCACGTTGAGGGTTGTTAGAGAAGTTTGAGTTAGAAAGAGAGAGTTATAGAGAGAGTCAGAGACAGAGGCTGTGGTGGGAGTAGTGCCCAGAAAAAAAAGAGATAGAGAGTGAAAGAGAGCAATAGGGAGAGAGGCTGTGGTGGGAGTAGTGTAGAGGAAGGAGGGAGAGAGAGAGTTAGAGAGAGTTTGAGGGAGAGAGCCTGTGGTGGGAGTAGTTCAGAGGAAGGAGGGAGAGAAAGAGAGTTAGGAGTAGTGCAGGATTTATCTCTTTTGGCTTGTGTACTTCAAAGGTTTATTTTGTATTGTGTTGTGTACTGTGTCCTGTATTGTAGTGTCCTTGTATTCTGTATTGTGGTCATTGTTTTGGTGTGTTTAGGTGAGTGTGTGTGCGGTGAGAGGAGCCTGTGCTGCAGAGGGGGATGGAGAGGGAGATGGAGAGGGAGATTGTGAGAAAGGGTCAGGGTGAGGGGGTGGAGGATGTGAGGCAACCTGTTGGTGTTGAGACACCCAGGGCAGACACTGCACAGCCTAAGGAGGAACAGGCAGGACCATCTGCTGGTCCACAGCCTGCCCAGTACAGCCAAACGGGAAAAAGAAAAAGGATACCTGTGCCTGGACCACAGAGAAAGAGAGCTGTAAGGTTCAATGAGAGGGAGAACCATATTCTGCTCTCACATGTCATAGAGAACTATGACGTATTATTTGGGCGGCTCAGCAGCCGCACAACTGTTGGCACCAGAATGGCAGTGTGGGAGGAGGTGCATGCTGCACTGTCTGAGGCAGGGGGCCCCCCCACGTGATGTTGAGAGCCTCAAAAAGAGGTTCTCAGATATAAAAAGAGGGGTGCGCCAGCACATGGTTGCCGAGAGACAACATGCTCTGGGCACAGGTGGCGGGGGCCCCTTTATACCATCACTCTCGCCCCTGGAACAAGAGCTGGCAACAAGATTGGGCCACATCTACCTCCGTGGACTGCCTGAGGCCCTCGATACGGCACATCCTTACGCAGGTATGTATACTACTGTCAGGTAGAAGTTAATGTCTAATGTTACCATTCCGTACACATCAGTCATCTGCACAGACACTCCCATACCTGTCACCCAATCCCCACCATGTTGCTATCCTGGTGGCACATGTGTGTGATATATCCTTGCACAACCTGTTTTGTTTACATGTCCCTGGGCAACATTCAAAATGTGTTCCTCAACCCATCCCCTCCCCATCTGTCACTATGAAGCCCACACACACGAGTCAGTACCCTACCACCACACCTGTGATTGCCATCCCCTGTATGATTGTGAGGCCATTGATCAGGTCATGTTTGTGTGACATTCTATCAGCACAGTGCTGCATGTGCTTCTCAGTGGGCCAGAGGTGCTGGCTAGTTGTAGTCCGCTGCACAATGGGTCACTGCCAATCACATGTAGCAATGAGCAGATAATATGACATAAAAATATGTGCCCTACTCACAATCCAACACAGACATACAGTGAATGGCAAAAGCAAGTGTAAGGGTGGGGCATCAACAGGCATGTGTGGACATATGTGGCACAGATGTGGAAAGGGATGGGATGGGGGAAACATGTGGAATGGGATCATGAACAGGAACATGGCAAACATGCAATCTGTGCATGGGCACAGCACACACATGTGGCCCTGGAACAGGTACATGGTGGGGACACACACGTATGGGAGGGTGTATTGGGTCCTGTATGCAGCACACATGCACAGACCCACCACATCATGTCTGTGGTGTCTGTAGCACACACGTATACATATGTGGATTGATTAAACATATGTGTGCTGTCTCTGATTGTTCACAATGCAGGTGACTACAGTGAAATGGGGGCCCAGGAGAAGGAGGAGGAGGAGGAGGCGGGGGAGGAGGAGGAGGAGGAGCTGGACATCACAGTCCCAATGGGTCCTGTGGAGGCCGAGGCTGCTGTCTCAGGGGGCAGCACAAGTGCTGGTGATGAGCCCCTGGAGCCACCCGTGCAACTACACTGGGTGCTGCAGCAATGGAGGACAGACCACACCCCAGGCAGGCAGCAGGCACTGATACACTTGACCCTGATATAATGATGGCGGAGTTGAGGGCACACGGCGCATCAGCACGTCACGATGCCGAAGGTGAGTGACAGAAGACTGTCACAACCACAACACAGAAACCACTAGTCTCTAGTTGGTGATTGTGTGGTGGATGTTGCAACATTACCTCCACACATGTTACATGTATGGCTCATGTAGATGGCATGTACTTGTGGTTAAAAAAGGGTATGGTGTATGATAGATGATGTTATTGTGTCACACAGCAGAACAGCCTAAGGTCAGGTGACACCTACAGATGCAGACCTAACAGGAATGTTTTTGAAGGTCCAGCACGTTGTCATCCACTTAATAAATACAAGCATTGCCTAGCAACAGTCAGCCTCATTGCAGACACAGATGTCTTGAAGACAACAGGATGACAAGTGACCCATATTCATCAAACAATCAGAGCAGAGATAAACAAATTTAACCATACTCTGTGATGTAACGTCACAGAGCCACCATTCCACACAGTCTGCATCTGCAGGTGATAAGAACTCATAGCATATGTATAGAGCTGACAAAATGTGTTAGTTCATCCATATACAAGGATTTACAGAGGTGACACGATGTCACATAACTAAAATATGGGTTTGTGTGAAACACACATTCTGCAAGTCTGTCTGTATGTCAACAGATACGATAGACTGAATTGCAGACAGATATTCCCATCAACATGTCCTCGTCCTGTAGCTCAACCAATCAATCACCTGATTGCATAGTTTGGAAGCAGGGGCGTCCCAGGGAGATTGCGGGGCTATGTGGCAATAGTCTGTGATGGTCCCCATTAGCATAGGTGGCATTTTTAACATATATTTTGTATGTTACCATACAGTACTTTGTATGAAACATGTCTCCTACTGAGTGTATGGATAAAGGACGGCTAAATGTTTCCAAAATTACTATCCTCCAATGCCAAATGACAGACACATTAGGAACTACAACAAACGATGCCCATGTAGACACCATGGCAAACCCCCGTATCATGACAGCATTACCTGGACTCACAAAACACCATACCCCACCTATCCAACTGTAACACAGCAAATATTCCACCTAACCAGTACATAACATACATGGAAAAGAGAAAAATATACTAGGTCAAACACGAAACATAAAAACACAACATCAGCTGAGTTACACATTCAGAACATAGAGCATCACCAAACACGGAGTCACTACTTACATACAGTAAGGCAATAATGCAATTGTGAGCCTCAAAAGTAAAACATGGAATGTGATACAACACTGTAGGGTTAAACCTACACATTAAATTGTAAATAGCAGTATCGACATCTATGCCAAATCAGTACATTGATACATTAATGTTCCCTTGAACCAAAAAAGCATAGATGGAAATGATGCACATTTTCCAAAGTTTCCATATACCAGGTCATATATGTAAAGCAGCAAATCTCTCTCCACCCTGTGTGCATGTTTTAGCAGTTGCAATTGCTGCAGCCACTTTCAGTAGGTGTCAGCATGAGTTGTGCTAAATCACCTTCGTCTGATGCCCATTTGTTCATTCTGTTAGCCTCTAGTGTTCTCTCCATACTCTCTCTCTACATCTGCTCTAACATATCCATCTTTCTCCGTTAGTTCTCCCCTCATTCCTATGTCATGCTCCCAATCCTTATCACTCCATCTGCAAACCCCACGTCCCCTCCCATAGACCAGCCAATAGTAGATATATCCGTCCTCCCACACAAACTGTATTTACCTCTCTCCATTTAACTCTCCCATCCCCATCTCATTCTAATCTCTCCACAAAACCAGCTACCTTCGAGTTTCAACCTCAGCCAACATCCATTCCCCTCTAGTCCCTGCAGCAGGCCATTTCCATGCCTACCTCACCTATCCATTTCCAGATCACATTTCATCATCAGCTCCTTTCCTAACCGGGTCCAGCATCAGCCGTTATTCAGTCATTTCCTAGACCCACCATCAGCCCATGTAAAATCCCACCTCCCCGTCACACAGCCAAATACCAGACTGCCGCCCCCCATGAGGCTCCATCCAGTCCCATCCCCTCCATGAGTCTTTTGCAAACAAAGCCACCACCACAGTCAATATCCATTCTTACCACCACCAACAGCCCATGTCCAGTCCTATCCCAGCTACTTCCTCACCTCATTTCCAGACATGCCCCATCAACCCACAGCCCATTATCAGTCTCCAAACCCCATAGTCCATTATGGTTCCTAGCCCCCCCCCAAAGGCCACCTAAGGTCATAAACACTCACCAACAACCCATATCCTGTCTTGGCCCCCCCCCCAACCCACAGGCCACCTCACATCACATCCTGCCCCCCCACCCCCATTGCCTATGTAACGTCATGACAACATAAACTGGGGCTTGCCACAGCCGCTGTGGTTGTAGCAGAATGGAGTGTCCCAGGGGGCCCCCTCTGGCCACTGTGGCCCTCTGCAGGGCCATTCATTATGGAAAAGGGTGATTGTCGCAATTGTGTCTCTACTCAGGGCACAGGGGCTCTTGATACGCTATCCATCAGCCCCTTGTGTCTACAGGAGCTTATGGGATTTTTTCATTTAGCCCCTGTGGCCTGAACAAAGACACAAGGGAGACACTCTCCCTTTACAAGTCTGTAAGCCCTTACAGAGGGGATTAGTGAGTAGAGGGGGGCCCGTGAAACATGCCATTCTGCCACTGCTGCCACAGCAGCAGCAGTAGCCAGGTTTTGAATGTTGTTTTGGAATGCTGTTAAAAAACACAATGTTCCTTGCATGGGGACCCCTGGAACGCCGGACCCTGTGCAAATACATACTTGCTCAATGGATGTGCCGGGCCTGTTTGGAAATCACACACACAATCACAAAGGTCAGCTAATGACATATGTGTTATTCATAAGACTAGGCAACTGTCAGCTACCACCCCTGCTTCCTAACTAAATCAGACACACGACCCCCCCCAACTCAGGTTATCACCGCCCTTCCCCAGTGCATACCACCAGCTGTGGATTCTGCAACATAACCCTGTCATTGCATTCCTGTGTTATGTCCACCTCTGATGCCCCCTCTGTTGCTTCCCTTGCCCTGTCCAATGCCTCCATATCTTTCACAAGGTCCACAGGAACTGTTACCCAACACCTCCTCTATGTTACACACGGTGTATGTGAACCCCTCTGGTATCATACATGTGATGCAGCAGGGCACTTGTGTATGTAAGGTGTGATACTCTTGTGGTAATACTCCCATCCCTCTGACTCAATAGCACATCTCCTGTAACCTTTACAAAGTGTGTTTTTCCAGCAAACTATGCGTTCACCTAGGATGCTTTTCCTAGATCTTCCTCTGATCACCACTGCTGCTCTCCAGCTGTGGTTGTCGTCTATGCTGCATGCTCCATCTCCCGTACACAATCTACGTCTGCAGTATGTGGGTGTGTCAGCGCAGACTGTGCATCGTTGTGTTTGCCTTACACATCACAGTACTGAAACGTGCCCTTTGTGTGTCTATGAAGTAAACTACTGTGATAATGATGTATCTAACCCCAATCCATTTGTCTACTCGAGTCTGTCCTATCACACTACCAATCTTGTTGTATGTGTGTAACATGTTTGTGTATGATGGTGGATTAGTGGAGAGTTATCTCATACACCACCCTGTGTCCCACCCACAGGCAATCGGCGGGTGCTGGATAGGATCCACAGTGCAGTGGAGCAGAACACGAGGGAGATATGTGGTGAGCTACGTGCCATGCCCCTCACTCGGATCTGTGAGGCCCTTGAAGGCATGCTGGATGTGATGAGGCGAGCAGCACCAACACCACCGCCACCACCAACACCACCACCTCCACCAATGGCACCAGAAGAGGGTGTAGCACCGCGGGTGGGGCGTTTGCAATGTGGCAGGCGTGGTCGGCCACGTCGTCGCTAAGTCATGTGTACATCCTCATGTTAAGCAAAAATACATGTGTCTGCCCCGGTTGCACTGATAATGTTGAACAACTATGTATATAGTTTCCCTTGTTTTGAAGGTTCCATTTTAGGTGAAATTTAATGAGCATAGATCTGAAAAGTGGCATATGTGTCTGAGACATGTAAACCATGCAGATGTTAGGTAGAGCAGTAAGCAAGAACGTTTTCTACAAATGTTAAAAAAAACGGAAAGGATAGTTGTGACAATAAACAGCTGTCATACACTACATACATTGTCTGATTTCAATGTATGTCTGTGTGCTCCCCAATGTAGTGTGCAAATGCATGTCATGTCCCAGACTATATGATATTCACCCAGTCCCCTTGCTGGTGGGTTGTTTGCACTGCCAGGTATTACTTCACAGATGGTAGCATATGGCATGGGTGACATGCACATTGTGTTTTCACTCCGCCCGGACTGAAGCCGTGCGGTTTATACACACACACATGTTGCAACAGGGGCAATCTGCAGAGGTTACATGTGCAGTGTTCTGAACCATCACCATGTTGCCCCCATCATACAGCCAACACTTCTTGTGTATGTGTGACCATTGGCCATGCCTAGAACATTGATTACATGCCTGCCCCCCCCCCCTTAGCATGCATGTGGCACAGGCAGACATGGCTGTCATGGGTCTGTTCGCTTCTGATGTATGCTTACAAAGTAGGTTCACCTATGCCCATCCTTGTGACATGTATTTCCCAGGGATGCAAGCTACTTTGGAACAACTAAAGCAACTCCCTGGGATCCAAAACCTACACACATGGTTATTCCCATAGAATGCATGTATGCTACCCATGTCTACCTGTTCTGCACATTCCTGTCCACACACATGTTGGTATCCCTAGGCTTATGCAAAGTGAGACACATGACCATTTCAATGTCAGCAAAAATATTTATTTTTTAACAAAAACAAACGGGGACTATTTACATATTTATGGAGGGGGAATATAGCCAACACCCTCCCCCAACATAGCACACCCTCCACCCCCCTGCCCCCCCCGCCCACCCATCCCCCCACACGCATAGTCACCACACCCTCCCCCTGCCTGCCCCGTGATGGAGGACAGGGCAGCACAGGGCACATGTGTGGACGTCACAGGCACCATCAATAATGCCTGTGACGCCCTTCAGGGGGTGGCTGCCGACATGGCAGATGCTCCACGTCAGCAACCACCCTCTCAATGGCTCCCGCCATCCATTCCTGCAAGTGCACTAACCGGTGCACCCGCTGCTCCAGTGCATCCAGGGCCTCACACAGGTGTGCAACGCATCTGCCACCACACACACACTTGTGTGGTGGCATCTGCGTGCAATATGTGTGGGGCCCTGGATGTTGGAGGCACCTGCCATGGATGGTGGGAGCCCATAGTGCCCTGTGCTGCACTGTCATCCAGGTCACTTTCCCAGACACCCTGCAGCCACTCCTCCCCCCCTGACTCCTCCCCAACACCCACCAACGCCTCCCCCCCACATCACCCGCACCCTCTCCCTCCCTTGTGACCCTGCCACCCACCCCTTCCAGCCCAACATCCCCCATGCCCCCCTCCACTGGTCCGGCCTCTGGCCCCTTCGCCTCCTCCCCACTGGTGTCCAGCACTACCACCTCCACGGCAGCGCGGGAGGTGGGTCTTCGGAGGGCATAGGCGGAGGTGCAGGGTTCTTCCTCGCTGTCATCACCATCTGTGGAAGATGACAGTCATCAGCACACGTATATGTGTGTGACACAGCACATGTACCTATGCAGGTACCACACACACTGATGGGACTTGAACTTATCAACACTTCCACAATGGTTCTTAGGCTTTTGTATGATGTGATGTGCTATGGCTTTCACATTGCACTGACTGCCAATACAACTGCTAATACAACAAGGGGTCCTGAGAGCCCATCAAAGTGGGCTATCATTTACGCTGGTGATATGTTTGTGTGTGCTTAAACCATTTAATACAGCCTCCCTATCCCCAGGGGTCATGAGAGGCCATCCCAGTGAGCTATCATTCACCCTGGAAATATGGTTGTGTGTGCTTAGACAATTTAATACATGCACCCTATCCCCAGGAGACTAGAGAGCCCATCAGAGTGGGTCACCTGTCACCCTGGTGATATTGGTGTGTGTGCTTTCAAAGTTCAAGACATTCTCCCTATCCCCATGGGTCCTGAGAGCCCATCACAGTGGCCTATTATGCACCCTGGAGATATGGGTGTGTGTGCTTAGACAATTTAATACAGCCTCCCTATCCCCAGGGGTCATGAGAGCCCATCACAGTGGGCTATCAGTCACTCTGCTGATGTGGTTGTGTGTGCTTAAGGAAGAAAACAGACCTCCCTATCCACAGGAGTCCACAGAGCACATCAGAGTGGGCTACCAGTCACCCTGGTGATATGGGGATATGTGTCCCAATAGATCATGTTCAGTAGTTCATCTCAATGTGAGCCCAGCAATGATGTGCCGCATGGCATAAGGGGGGGGGGGGCCTTTTGATCTGGACATTCGACATCCACATTAGGTTGCGTAGCACACATAATGAGCTGATGGAGGTTGGCATACGACGGACATGCACGTTGATCTTAAGTGGGTGTGCTGACATACAGACATAGTGGCAGAGGTGTGGCACATTAGTTGCCATACCTCCTTATGATACAGAACTCGTGTTTTCCTTCACACATTCGGCCTAATCAATATGACTTGCTGGGACATTACTCTCTAATATCAGCAGTGGTTTGTGGGGCCTCTGGTTATTGTTTTTGTTCTGAGAGCAAACACACTGGGACAATGCAATAACCTAGGGTGCCACATCATGTACCCTATGAGGCACTCCAGAGAGGACAATATGAGGTGCAGTGTCCGCCACAGCACCTTCTAATGTTCAATTTCAGGCACCGTATAGGGGGCTTTTGAGAAAGATTCAGGCTACAGCACTAAGGGTGTTGTTGGTGGCAGCACCAAATGAAATTACAAAGGTAACAAGCTTCACAAAGCCATATCAGATTACCCCACTGTAGGATCAGACCCATGACTTCTGGCTCTACACGCTGTGACGTCACAGGTGGGCAACATCTCCATAGCTCAGTGGTTGTGAACCACTTCCCCTTGAACCCCTAGACCAGTCGGGTGATCAGGATAGCCCTAATGAATATGCATGAGATCTATATGCATCAGAGATATCCTGCCAACCTGACTGGTTTGTGGCCCTCTAGGTCTGGATTTGGAGACCCCTGCCTTACACCTCTGTCATTTAGGAGTGTGAGTGTGCAAAGCGCAGATGTCATAGACATGAAAAGGGTAGATAGAATGTGTCACATACTAACTCAATCCTCACCACCACCAAGAAGATGTATAATATAACATATTTTGGTGGTGGTGAGAGGCACAGAGGCAGGTGACACATTCTATCTAACCTTTTTGATGTCTTGGACATCTGCACCTTGCACAATCAGGGCCGGCCTGTCCATTGAGCGAGAATGTTTTTTGCACAGGGCCCCGCGTTTCAGGGGGCCCCGCACAAAAAACATTCTGATCCTAAAGTCAAATTTAAAAAAAAAAAAAAAGCTGTCTTCTCCCGCTGCCGGGGCCGCTGCGGCAGAATCGAGTGTGCTGCGGGGCCCCCCCTGCCCAGCAGAGCCTGCCCTCCCCTGTATCCGCTCTCTCGTACAGCTGCCTGCAGTCTCACGCGCCGACTTTCAGAGCGCGAGGGGAGAGTTTCTCCCTCGCTGCTCTGTTAAGCCCGCGGGGGCTGATGGGTGTGGGGGGGGGGGTAGGTGGTTTGGACACATAGACGGATTCTGTGGCAACACCCAAACTGACCACTAGAACTCATGATCAACCACCAACACATCCACATTCCTGCAATAGTGCTACTGGAGGGAACTGTCAACCTAGGTCCAGCTGAGGGAAGGATAACATACAGGGCGGTCCATGCATTTCTGTGCCCATCCATACAGTGATAGCAGACAGACAGCAGGCCTGGAAATGCTCAGCGGCCCACCACCACTATCTGACATTCGCCAGCAGCAAACACAGAAAAGCTGCAGCCGCTGCACCTTTCAAGGTGTGCCAGCCTTACACATACTAGGTGCAAGCAGTCTGCTAACTAGTCCATAGTGCCTATTACTGCAGGAAATGTGTGCACCCAAAACTGGGATGTCTGCACACTCACCAAGCAGTTAAGTTAGTGATTGGGCCCCAAAAGGCAACCCATAGATATCACTTAAGAAAGATGTTGTTGCCACTATGGCAGACCTAGCCATGCCATGGTGACTGCTCAGTCAGGGTGAGAGTGACCTTCCAGGGGGACATGCAGGGGCTACCCTGTCCGTGCTGCTGATGACCGCACACTACAATGTCCAATACATTGCCTTATGATCTGTGCTCATGCATCCTGGCCAGGCCAGCCTGTCGGAGGTATACCCACAATACCTTGCTCCTCATTATGCACATTGGCAAGCAAACACTGCACACAGTGCAAACATTGTGCGCTGAGTAAGGTGTTGCAGACATCACACACTGGATGTACAGCCACACAATCCCCCACCTATGCCATCACTGTGCTACTATAGATAGTTTTTGCAGTCTAGGCCAACTCAGCAGTCCTGGATACAGTGCAGGTATGGCTATGGTATGCAATACTGTTGGTGTCACACCCCAGGGTGGGGAACATTGTCAGACACCAGACCTGAGACACACTCCACAAACATCAGACATATTGGTATGATACCGCTCAATAACCATATTGTGCTTAACGTAAGAATTGATATCTGCCACTGATCACATCAACATGTTGATATATGTGTAGTGCATTTGCAGGTTTATGGTGACAGTGCTAAGGTGTGCATTTACTAATTTTGTGAGATGTACGCAAGGCCCAATATCATGACTGTCCAATAGGCTTTGGGTAATGGAGCCTGTGGGTCTGGCCATTTCTGCTCCTGTTGGCCGGTACTCTCGGGCAGAGGTCCCCAACTCCAGTCCTGGTGGGCCAAACACTGATCATGTTCTCCAACTGTGCCTAATGAATATGCATGAGATACATCTGCATACCATGGAACAGCACATAGAAATGAACAAAAACATCTTTATTAGAGACATCATAAGATGTGAATGATTTGTGGCCCTCCAAGACTGCATTTGGGGGAATCTGCTCTATGTGATGCACATGTTTCTCATATCTGTACTCTTTCAGAGAAAATATAGATGTATTGCCCATGTTTGCATTATCTGCACTACAGGTTCTGTTAGTTTTAAAACATTTGTGTGGTGTGACAATTGTGGGGACTGGGTTGGCAGGGCTGACACACGGGATTTAAACCTGTGACCTTCTGCTCCTGAAAGCACTGCCTGTGTGCTTTGCACCACCATCTTGTCACAGAGGAAGTGCATTCCCAAGGGAATACATGGCTGTTTGTCAGACTGGCCCTGTCTGTTGCAGTGCACAGCACCCACTTAAAAAGGGCTAGGCCATGGTGTGCTGTGGACAGCTGCCACCAGTTCCCCTCCGCCACCATGCTGACATGGCCTTATATTGGAGAATGCATAAAACATGAATGATTAGTGACCCTCCAGGACTGCATTTGGGAGAGTCTGCTGTAGGTAATGCATATGTTTATGTGGTGTGTACTGTTGAAGGTAACATATGAATATTTCAAAATATCTTAGGTTCTCAGCAGCAAAGGTTCAGTTGTTACTGCCAGGTTTTAGAGGGGTACAATTATGGGGACTAGTTTGGCAGGAGCCACAAACAGGATTTGAACCTGTGACCTTCTGTTCTTGCACACACTGTCAGTGTGCACTGCACCACTGTTTTGCCACATATATGGTGTGTTCCCTGGGGAGGCCATGACTGTACATCCGACAGAGCCTGTCTGTTGTGGTGGACGGTGCCAGCCTGCACACGCCTAAGGCACTGTCTGCTGTGGCTTGCAGCCACTGCCCCCTCCACCACCTGTACCCCTCGGCCAACATGCAGACATGTCCTTATCTGGAAAAACGCATATCACCTGATTGAGTTGTGGCACTCCAGGACTGAATTTGGGGGACTCGCCTGTACGTAATGCCCATTGTTATGGTTTGTATGCCCATTGTTATGGTTTGTATGCGGTGTAAGGTAAAATATAGGTGTTGGAACCATGCTTATGTTCTCTGCAATAAAGGAGTGTCTTTACTATCACTGTTTAGTGGTGTGTAAAACTATGTGGACTGGGTTGGCAGGAGACCCAGCTGGGATTTGAACCTGTGACTCTCTGATCTTACAGGCACTGGCTGTGTCTGCTGCACCACACAGACAGTGCAGTCCCTGGAGATAGGACAACTGGCCACATGAGGCAGACACCCTGCTCGGCCCAATTTTACTGTGGGCTCATTTACCTTGTATGGGGACAAACGTGCACATAACCCAAAAATATAACCTCCAAACAAGGGGGAAAAAACAACACCAAGCAGGGCAAGAGTGATAGCAATGGGCAACCATAAAAAACACTCCCAGGAAAGCTCAAAAACACAAAATAGGTGATTTTTGAGAGAGTCTACGGAGCGTGGACCCTTCCATAAATCATTTCTTTTTTTTGGAGCTTTCCTGGGAGTGTTTTTTATGGTTGCCCATTAATATCACTGTTGCCCAGCTGGACTATGATTTATTTGTAATTTGTTGTGGTCATTTTCAATTTTTATTTGCTATTTTGTTCTGTGCAAATATATCACACTGCTCACGTTTTTCAGGTTTCCCCGGTTTTGCTGTACATTGCTGACGGAAATGTTTTCTCTTCCCTTTAAATGGGCTCTAACGCGAGGGTTTCACTCGCGGTATTTTTAATGCCCAGATTCAGCCCCGCTCCTGTGCGGGGAGCCTCTCCCCTCCCACTCTCCACCCATTGACCCCGTCCCCCCGCCCCGCGGGAGCCGTCCTCCGCCCGCCGTAAGCGTTTCCCCGCCGCGATCGCACATGAGCGCCCCGCACACGGGCGGCGGCCCGGTAATGTGACGCGCACACGTGCGCGGCGCTTAAGAGCTCTTAAATGCATCATTAGTGGCCGCTCTTGTGCGCCGCGCACGTGTGCGCGGTTTAGTAAACATACCCCTTGGTTTTCTATTTTTATTTATACACCCGGCCCCTGGTGTTTAATTTAACATTAGTTGAATGTCTTCTCTAATCATATGCTTGGTATAGTACATAGTTTTTTGTAAAATATTTCTTTTAGAGTGGTCATTACTCCGGGCGACAATTCCCTTCTATACATTCAGATTTTTGATTGTTCTATACGCCCAGTAGTGATGGTCTAGTAGTTTGTCCACACTTCTACATGTTTTTAACAACAGTATTTTTTTTGAATAGTAGTATTTATTTATTTATTTTATTTTTCTTATATACCGCACTCTTAAAAATCAGCGCGGTTTACATAAAATGAATATTGTGCCGGTCGACACTTACAATGAAACAGGGGAATGAAACTTGGACTTGAACAGGGGAGCTATATACAATATTAAGAGAAATAACTACAATATGTATATTTACGCTTATTTACGTTTTAAATACTAGTTTCATTTTTAAGAACTAGCTCTGAAGTTACGGGCTGTCCAAATATTGTCCATTTACACATGTTTTTTAACAAAGACACTGCTGGATTTTCTACTCCCTTTACCTGCCTGGGTATCACATCGTTTTTCCTTATACATATGTATATATGCAAAATTTGGCTTCTGACCTTTAAAGCGCGCCAAACTCAGCGTCCTACCAAAGGTTGTTTTTGATTTCATTGGCAGTGCTTTAGGTACGTGTTTGAGCTTGATTTTTATTTATACACCTGGCCCCCTGGTGCCTAAGTTAACGTTGGTTTAATGTCCTTTCTAAACATATGTGTGGTGTAGTGTATATAATTATTCTCCAGTTTTCTGTATAGTATTTCTTTGAGAATAGTCATTACTCCCAGCGAATTTTCCCCTCTATACAATCAGATTTGCGATTGTTCTATACGCTCAGCAGGTTTGGTCTGGTTGTTATCCATATTTCCACATGATTTTTAAACAACAGTATCGGGTTTTTTAAGTAGTATCAGTTGCGACTGCATAGCGCCGGTTTAACAGGGTTATACAATATTATACAATCTTCTTTGGTTGTTTCACTCATTGTTCATTTTTGTTAATGATTTAGTGAGGATTGGTTAGCATTTGCTCTTTTCACATATGTCTTTTATCCTTTAAAGCGCGCTAGTTTTAGCGTTTTTAACACTATTTTTACAATGCTGGTAGCGCAGCAGTTTTGCTTTTATACCCGTATTTTGTTTCTTGTATATTATGTTGTTTAACGCTACAATTTTGTGATCAGTTTTTTCAAACATTAGTCCCCTTTTCTTAAAACACTTGTTTTCCTTTTTTAACACATTTTTTTCTAATAAGCACTAGCTCTGAAGTTATGGGCTGTCCAAATATTGATTACTGATACATGTTTTTCAACAAAGGCATCACCTTTAAACAGTACTAGTGCTCAAGATTATCTTCAATAGATTTAGATTTAAATTTTATATATTATGGCATTATGGTGCTTATTCGTATTTGTTTAAGCACCATTTTGTTGTTTTTAAGAATGTTTTTTTAATAAAAATGATTTTGTCCAATATTTAGGGTTTTAAAACTGTCCATACTAGTTTATGATTGTATGTATAGGTTATTTACAAAGACATATGCTGCATAGCATTAGCTCTTTCTCGCAGAATATACTTTTTCTCATTTTAGTATAATGAAGTACATATTAAATGTGTATAGTCATCCTTCATTTTTTGCGTTCTTGGGTCTGGGTTTCCCAATGGTCTTTTGTTTAACTATTTGTACTTTTACTTCTGTGTATTAATGATATTATTGTTTTCCAGCATTATCAACTGCATTACTGGTTCTGTGCTATATGTTTATATACTTCCATGCGCTTCATCTAATGTATTGATATACAATTTGTGAGTACAATATGATTGTTTTTATATTATATTTATTCATGTTTGTCCTTTTATACCATCTATGGTCATTTATATTTATGTTTTTAAATTTATGTTTTATGATTGTTGTTCTTGAGTTTCATGTTTTAAGTTTTAATGTTTTATGATAAATATTTTATTTGTTTGCAGTCCTCTAGCCCCCTGATGAAGGCATCCGCCGAAACGCGTTGGGGTTTGCATAATTAATAAAGTGCAAGTGACCTCAACTCTGCTCGCTGTTGTGTTTTTTGAGCCATTTCTGTGAGCAGGACTCTTGTTTGTGTTCGCCTGCTCTCACTTGCTCCATGGCTTACTGCCCTGACACCTTCTTCCTAGCTAGGACATGTGGCCAAATCAGCCTATAGCCCATGCTAGAAAACTGGCCACCACTTCCTACCCAATTAATTATATCTAAGATGTATCACATCCTTGTTTCAGTTTCATGCTAGTTGACCTTGTCCCTACTTCTTCTTGCAAACTTAATGCAGCCAGACCACCATTCTGTGCTATTTTGGATTTGGCCTTCTCTTTTGGTCTTCTGATGTTCCATGTTATTGCGCATTTAAGGTTCTTAGTGACTTCAACACTCGTCCTCACAAGCCTTGTTCCCCCTTCTCCTCCCATTCTTCTACCTTTTTCGAGGAGCACTTTATCAAGTTTTGAAAATAATAAATAATACCCCTCCTTCCACAACTACTCTCTGTATGTGTCCCCCAAAAGGTAGACAGATTCCAGGGTAAGCAATGGATTTCCTCCAGTCCACTTTAATAATGGTTTTGGACTTTTCTTCCAGGAACTTGTCTGAACCTCTCTTAAACCAGCTACTCTCAGGTATCTTGTTGCTCCTCTGTTTCCTACCTTCTGGCCTCCAAATTCAAGGTGCTGGTCCTTGCCTTCAAGTCTGTACATATTCTGGTTCCTGTCTACTTTCTTGTCTCTATTTCCTGCTACTCACAGCCTCTTCACTCAGATTGTGCCTTCCTTACTGTGCTGGCAACAGCTGAGAGTCCATGTCTTTGTACCATCTGCCCTTTGAAATAAGCTCCTTCCTCAGATTAAGGATTCACCTTCTTGCCTTTAATTTTGGTTCTGATTAAAGATCTACTTTCCCAAATTGGCCTTCTCTTATTTGTCTTGGTCTGGTCTCCCCATCCAATCTACTCTGCCATGTGGATGTGCAGTCATTTCCTATCATTTTCAAAATGGAAAATAAAATAAAATTGTGACTTTTTTGTTGTCAGTTGCATGCTCAATATTTACATATCACACACTAAATAGTGCACACCAAGCAGAATAGCACACACTAATAACAAAAAACTCAAAACAAAATGTTTTTTAAACCCAAACACAATACATGAAATAATAATAATAATATGAAAAGTAAAACAAAATAAAAAATGTTCTGGTTGCCCACCCCTACTCTGCCATTTTTTTGTGCTACTAAATTAATTTTGCTCACACCTTGCATGGTAAGGTAATGCGCCAAATGAAAGAAAATCAAATTCCCTAATAGTAAACAACCATCGATTGCTTTACACACAATATTTTTTATGACACAGAAAGCAAACACATTGGGCACAGAAAGACCAGCAAGCAGAACACTGACAGCTACAGCCTATTTAGGAGCAAACGAGACAGAGAGGAACGGTTAGATGGGCAAAGAGAGCCATGACTCAGGCACAGACAGTGTGTGGCCGCAAAGAGGAAGATCAATCATTTCACGGAAATGGAAGTGCTGTCCTCTGAAAGAGGAGAAACAGTAGACATGGTCTTTTTGCCTAGAGAGCCAAAGTGGAGAGAGAAAGTGCAGTCATGTGACAAAGAGCTTGGCTGCAGGATCGATAAGCATTAGGTTACTCCTGCTAGACAGATAATCTCCTTTCCTGGTCTCAATTGCAGTCATTTACAGGGTTTGCTGACCGGAGGCTTCTCAATGTGTACCCCAGATTGAAGAACTCTGGCCACTGGCAACGTGTGTTTCTGACTATTCCCCTGCTCTAGCTGCACCTCAAGTGCTCAGCTGTAGTTCTCAGAACAGTAACACCAGCCTTGCGGTGTTTGCTCAGAGAAGTGTCCTGGTTTTTCAGTCAGAAATGTTTTACAGTATCCTACTGCAATCATTTATTTATTTAAGAGTTTTTTATACCACCTTATCAGGCAATCAAAGCGGTTTACAAATAACATAACATTTAACATCAAAAACGATAATCAACATAAGTAACATACCCGGTATGTACAGCTGAACTTGATAACATTCATTGAACTATTTACATTTAGTAGTGAAGGACAATATCAACATTGTGTATAACAGGTCAATATAGTGTAGGAGGTGTCGAATGCAAGGGTCGCTTATGTTGGGTAGGTACCTGAATCAAATGTTGTATTTCATAGTACTCTGTAAAGAGTAGGGTCTTGATACTTTTTGGAAATCAGCAAGGTCCCCTATATCTCTTACTCTCGCTGGGAGTTCCATAGGATTGGGGCACTATTTTCATTGATTGGTTGGTCTTGCGGAAGTCAGCTGGGAGGACTAGGGAATTTTGAGTGCATACGTTCCTCTGCCTATTGTCTGGGATTTTAATTAGAATGGTAAGATGAGAGGGTGATATATTATGCAGTAGTTTGAATGCAATGACTAGATTTTTTATATTTGATCCAACTTGGGATAGGCAGCCAATTCAACTGGCATAAAATGTGAGTGATGTGCTCAGACTTAGCTGCTCGCATGATTACACGAGCTGCTGTATGTTGTTCCATCTGCAACTGTGTTAATGTCTGTTTGGGTAGACCCTGCAATATACTATGGCAGTACTCAATGTAAGGGTGAATCATAGCCTGCAAGACCGATCTAAAGTCGAAAGGACCAGTAGAGATCTTAGATGTTGTAACAGCTTAATCTTTCTGTATATTGCCTGAGTAGTCCTGTTAATGTGTGAAGATAGGCTCAAGGTTTGATCTAGTATTATACCTAGATAATTTAACTTCATCTTTTACTTCTATTGTTGATTCTTTAAGTTGTATCCAGGGTGGTAGTGGGGGGTAAATTCTTTGTCCCTAATCATGAAAATCGCTTCCGTTTTATTGAAATGTATTCTTAGATTATGCAATGAGAGCCAAAGAGAGGCTTAATTGAAGCACATTACGATTTGTTGGTGGTTGATTTTGTGGTATTGACTGGTAAATAAATCATTATATCGTCAGCATAACTGTGATAATTCACTTTATGCTTCCGAAAAATATTACAGATTGGCTGGAGGTACATATTGAACAATAACGCTGAAAAAGCTGAGCCTTTCCGAATTCCCTGTTGCTGACTGTATGCATTGGATGTGGCTTGCCCAAGTTTTTTGACAACTGTTGAGTATTTTTTTTTTTGTTTTTTGTCCTGCAAGTAGGAAACAAAACCAGTGCCGCTAACTCTGATTTTGGCTGCAACTAGCTAATACTATATTGTGACTGATCGAGTCAAAAGCTGACATGATATCAAGGAATATCAGAATGAAGATTCTGTTTACTGGAGCTTTTGATGTCCTTTAATCAGCTTATCAAAGGGGGCTATAATGATGGTTTCTACCCCATAATACAATTCTGAATCCATTACTGGTGTGCAGCCAGTGAGGCATGAGCATCTAAGGTGGTCTTGAAGACTGGTTTTGGGACTATCTTTATCTATAATTTTTTTGCAGAAAAAAAAAAAAATGTAGGGTCGGCTCGATATTGAGAACGGGTATGGCGTCAGGTTGCCTCTTTGTCCAAGGCCTCACTTTTTAGAACTGAGCGAATTGCATGTTTTAGTCATTTGGCCCTGGGATAACGATAGGTATACTATTTTTAGCATAGCCAGTGCCAATTCCTCGTGGGCCATTTTTAATCATCTTACTGGGCATGGATCATCTGGGGATGAAGTAGTTATTTATTGCTTTAGTTATTTGATCCGATGTGTTCCAAAGTGATTGGGGTGGAAGATTGGCCAAGCAGGAATGTTAGATAAGGGGCTTGGCCTATATGGTTCTGGATTCATAGGCATGAAATCCCAACGTTCTTCCTGTAGAAGTGGGTGTAGTACGTGGTGGGCTGATGGAGGTGGCTTTATCTTCTAAACTTGGTGAGCGTGTTATTGATTTTAACATCTCAAAAAGCTCTCTTGGCTGATTCAGTGCATTTTGTATAAGTACCTTTTGTGGATTTCCCTCTTAAGGCGATTGATGGAGTCTCTGTAGAATCGTAGTAAGTTTCATATATTGCATCCTGTCATCTGTGAGCTTTGATATCCTCCATTTGTGGTCCAACTTACACAGAGTTCTCTTTAGTGTTCTAAGCTCTTTATTGTACCATATGTTAGATCTCCTAGTACCTCTATTGTAGGTGTTTGTGGGGGCAGATGCAGCTTTATATAGTACAGAGTTCCAGTTATCTAGCAGGATATTTATATCAGAGGTGTCATGATTAAGCTGAGGAAGTATTTCTTGTAGGAATAAGTCTTTGTTTATGGCTTAAAGCGGGGATTGGTAGTGGGATTTGTGCTTTGACTAAGAGCTGTATTGTTTTGTGTGATTGTAAAGGTGATGCCGTAATAGTCAGACCAAGGGACATTTTGGGTTTGGTAAAGAGGGAAAGACGATTTGGAAGGAATACTAGGTCCAGTGTGTTTCCCTTGTTAGGGTTGGTGAATTTACAATTTGGG